>CM055265.1:196247720-196319863 GCA_029237695.1 Conchocele bisecta | reverse complement strand
ATTCCATTAATTTTTGGGACAGTGATCATCTGTACAACGATCGCGGACTGATTATATCAGTGAACGTCCGTCAAGCGCGAATTGTCACAGGGCGAGAAATGTATACCGACCCGTGAACGAACCCGGTACCTCTGGCTTACCGTACCATCGCTCTACCGACTGATTAACCGGGCACAGATACACACTTCATCCCATAGTGAGATACATAACAAACGTGACATATAAATATTCTTCTCACCGATGTGATTTAAATTTCCGTCCACCACCCCATATGTGGCAGTCATACTCTGGTGGGCGAACGCGTCGAACTGTAGCATAATCATGTTATTTTGTATAACATGATGTTGCTACAGTTCGATGCGAATATATTAAGTCGTTTTAATGAAAATATTCAGTGGAAGAAGGGGCTAACTCTATGAGAAATTAGCTCCCTTATTCCACTGATCCTTTCATTGTTCAGTTTAGTATGATAATAGGATGTATGCCTGACATTGACAGCGCCATAATATGACACACACGCCGTTGTGATTTTGTACCTTCAAACATCTGCGTAATTTCATAAAATAGGTTTACAAAATTTACAATATTGTCCTTAAATGGCGTCAAAAGTTGACAACATTTTCAGAGTACATGCGGATGTACTCTGAAAAGTTGGTCAACTTTTTATTTTATTTATGAAAACAATTTTGTAAACGTATTTAAGGAAATTTCGCAAATGTGCGAAGGTACAACATCACATGGCGTGTCTCATACGTGTCATATGTGGCTGTGACTGGAGACATGGGGCTTATGGGATGTGTGACCAGTGAAGCTCAGGCTGATCTGCTGAATGCACTGGCTGATCTGAATCTACACGGGTCGCAAAACATATGAGCCCCATTTCTCCAGCCACAGCCACATATAATGAAATCACTGGGAATTTTAAGTTAAAATAGTTGAAGAAGAAAAACTGTTCACTTACTTGAAAATATGGTAGTTTTCCAGTTTCGGGTGGAATTCTATCACATTATCGTTCATGTCACTGCATAGTTGCATTGCGGGATTTGTAGATTGTATTATAAATCGCTGTTTCGAGAATATTGTAGTTACAGACAGTTCTCGGGCTGACTGTTCCTCATATCCTTCATTCAACCAGTGTTCGCGTCTAAAGGAGAGTGAATCAGTCTTGCAACACTCGATCAAAACTAGAAAAAGTTGGTTTGTATATCCATTGTTCGTTTTTAAGCAATGCCAGAGAAATCGAAACTTCTTCAAATTCTGTCCGTCTTCTTGCTTTTTGTACAAATCTTGCTGATTATTTGATTGGATATTGAGGCTTTATGGTAGAGAAAAGCTTGTACATGTTGGTTGGGTTTGACAGCGCGGGGGCGAAGCGGGAAAATGGTAGTTAGTACTTGGCCATCCCCTACTTCTGACACGGGGATCCAGACTCGTATGGGTTCCTTTACTTTTGGAATTATATGAGAATAGTAAGGTTGGATTTGCTTGTGAATGGGAAAAAATAATTTATGGCAAGGCTTTGGATAAGGGATGGGAAAAGGATGGGCGAGGCTCTGCCGCAGCACAATCCCGTTTCGTTGCCGGCGCCAGATATTTTTCCCATTAACGGCACTAACCTACTATTTTATTTATCCCGTCAACATCTACACATGGCTTTAAAATGCAAAAATATAATCCCAGTCAACGCACATATTCATACGCAGTGATTAGGTCGTATTGACAGGATATCAACAATGTTTCACGGCACCGTGCTTCACGGCACATACGCATTGTATTGACGGGATAAATTATATTAACCCTTTCACCCCTAAGTAACTGGAATAGATTGCGATATCTTACTTTTTCGACTAATCAAATCATCACAAAATTATTTTCAGAGTAGTACATTTATTAAAAGGGGGTGTTACTTGCAAAAAGTGAAAATCCTGATGAGATGGCTCATCACGAGCCGGTTCATCTGGATCTACACATTTTGCCAATACGACTATACAGGACTGTGGTGTTGAAAGGGTTAAGCGTCAAACATACACACACATATGGTTTTAGCCATTTCGTACTTGTGATTGGATAAACTACAAATTTATTAGTTCGAGCTACTCAAATAAAACCAATTATTTTATAAAATATATGTGTGTTTTCCACTGTTTTGAACATGCTCTTCAAGACAGTGTATGGAATACTATGTAAATTAAAATCTCTAAACACCTAAACACATGTACTGCTAATTAATGAGTACATATAAAAAATAGTGACGATAGTACACCGGTAAACGCATGTAATTATATCATGCAATTAACAGATTGGCAAGAAAAGCGATAGACAAATATCAAACATCTTTTCACTTCCTTCCAGTTGGAAGCGCTGCCGGTTGCATTCTTTTTGCTATGCTATTATTTTCTCTATTCATGGAGCGTTGATAATGAAATCGAAGTTCCGACAAGCAGGACTCTTCAACAAAGGAATGTAGCCTAAAAGATGAGTTGACACAATTATGAGACAAACAACATTTTCGATAAACATCATTTTATTTACTTTAATAGTGTGCGTTTTAAAGAAAGTACTATATTTGGCCGCCATCTTGGCCGCCATTTTGAATTTTGAACAAAAAACAAAAATAAAAAATGAAAGAATTACAAAATGTCATCCGGCGGATTTCAAATAAGTACAACGTTATTGACAAACTATATTACGATATTAGTACTAAACTGCAAGGTTCACTCCAAATTCTCAAAAGTATTGCACACATGTGTGATGTTTTACATTGAGAAAGAAGCGGATATCAAACTTGAGGCTGTTTCCCACTACACTGGGCGTGACATCCAGGCACTGCCAACTTTCAGGCGTTTTCCTCCTCAATCGGTTTGTTCATGGAAAACGCGAGCACGTCGCCTTTTCCCGCTATACGCCGTCGGCAGTGGAATCTGTGTAAATATCGAATTGTTATGTGTCTAGCCCATGACAAAAGTATGATGGTATTGATGTCAAGGTGTATGATCACGTGGTCATAACAACAACAACAGTGACTGAAAGTGTTGAAAGCCACTCCAAAGTAAGTATTATTTGAAATTTTCCTAATATGAAACGATTTTGATGAAATATGGACGCAGCAAACTCGTCTTCATGAGCTGCATTTCATGGTCCAGGGAGTTCGGCACAGACTTATGTCGTTTTTGCGAGGAATCCATTTCCGTGTCTACCGACACGGAAATCGATTCTTCGCAAAAACCACCGAAGTTTGGACCAAAGTACAGAGACCACCAAATGCAGCTTAACAAGACGCGTTTGATGCGCCTTATTTCATCAAAATCCGTTACGTAATAAGGACAATATAAAATAATACGTACTTTGAATCGGATGGATTCTGGAAGTTTCAGTACTTATTATTGTTGGTAGTACCACGTGATCATACACCTTGGCTGTGCATCCCGTGCAAAAAGTTCACAAGATCAAATTTTACAAACTTTCATCTTGTGAACTTTAACTTTGGCACGGGCTAAATATACCCAGCTACGCAAGTAAACGATATTATTATAAATATGTTGTTAGTAAGTGTTTCCAGTTTAAATTGAGATTCGTTTAAGATGGTGCCAGCGTTTGTGTCATGAACTGTGATATGTTTGCACATCCCGTGACAAATATACAAGTGGAATAAAACGTCACACAAGTGAAACGTATATTTATATAATAACGGTTTAACTCTTATTGAATTGTTAATTCGTGGGAACGAATTGCTAAATTGAAGGAACGAATTATTATTTCGTGAGAACGAATTTTTATATCGTGAGAACGAATTAATAAAAAAAATAATTCTATGTCCCCTGTCTGAGGGTCGACCCGTAGAACGCCTCAGAATATAAGATACACTCAGAAAACTATACACTTATGTAGATCTAGGGGGGGCGGGTGTTCGGGGTTGCACTCCACCCCGAACGAATTAATAAAAAAATGATTCTATGTCCCCTGTCTATGTCCCCACCCCCCCCCCCCCCTTTCAGCCACGGAGTTTACATAAATCACAGTTTATCACCAGTTGGAGTCTGAATTTAAATGCCGTAAAAGACAGGAAAGTGCATTTCAGGACATCTACATTTTTCAAAATTTGTCCTGGGGGGCATTGCCCCCGGACCCTCCCCCTATCCCCCCCCCCCAGCATACTCGTTTCACTCCGTGCATCTCAAAAATAAGATAACCCCCACCCCGTTCCCCAAAAAATGCTGGATCCGCCCCTGTAACATTATAATAGGAAATCGTAAACAAAACACAGCGAATGTTCATGTCCATCTCGTAACGATGAAACGATGCACACCAACATGAACAAGATGTGGTGTGTATCAAAGTTTACTAAATAGAGAATAGTAGGGTAGTGCCGTGAATGGGGAAAACTATCTGACAAGGCTTATCAAACGGGATGGGCGAGGTTCTGCCGAGGACATCCCGTTTCCGCGCCGCGCCAGATATTTGTCCCATTCACGACATCAACCTACTATCCTATTTATCCAGTCAACACCTACAAATGGCTTTAAAATGGAAAAGAAAAACCCAGTCACCGCACATATTCATACACAGTGATTAGGTCGTATTGACAGGATATCAAAAACGTTTCACGGCACCGTGTTTCACGGCACATACGCACTGTGTTGACGGGATAAACGTGGATACATGAACATAATGTGTCTTACAGAAATGAAACCTTAATAGAAGAGGTCAATAGAAGAAGAGGTATAAGTCCACAGACGCCTTTAATACGAAAACATGTAAAAAGTAATCACTTCGACATAACTATTAAATCTGATAACACAGCATATAAGAAAGCACGTTTTACCTGCATTGTGACGGGGTTTGAGAGGACCATCCCACCGGACTCCAGACTGTAGAAGGAACTGGTGGACACGATATCACCGGTGGGTGTGGCCGAGATGTCTTCCTCCGTTGTCGACAGAGGCTCGATAATCTAAGCGTAAAATGTGACACCGGCTGAGAAAATATGCCGTACAACAGTGACAATAATAACAGAGCAAGGTCCTATTGTTAGGTTCGACAATGTCCAGCCGTGGGTAAACATTTGCCGTGACACGAGGGAACTGTTTGAACCCCAAGGCCCTAGGCCGCCGGTTCAAACAGTTCCCGAGTGCCACGTCAAACGTTTACCCACGGCTGAACATGGTCGAACGTTATTGTTACATTTCCGTAGGAACTATCGTGCAATTTGAGCATATACACAGTACTTTCGGTACTTTGATAATCTGCTCCATTCGAATAGCTGATTTACAAATACACATTCCGGGGCCGCATTACACGTCACGTGATGCAGCCGCATCAATTTCAAAACTTCAGCACGACTGTTGTGAACTAGGTTGGTGAATGGCGGGTTCTGGTAACATCATGAGACACATACATTACGTAGTTGTTGCATTGGCCCAGTAATGAGTATTGTCTACAACCATGGTCAAGCAGCACGCGCTGTACGTTTGAACACGGCTATGAGCGGTGTCGAAAAACGGTAGTCATGTAACAATGCCCGTTCCATCTAACGGATTGGGACCAGGGTCGTCGGAACAGGTCAGGGTGGTCCTACGGGGTGCCATGCAGGACAGGTTAATTATGTGTACAAAATTGAGTTTTGCAACACTAAAAATCACAAAATTCAATTCTGTGTCACAAAATTCAATTCGGTGTCACAAAATTCAATTCTGTCAATTCTGTGTCACAAAATTCAATTCTGTGTCACAAAATTCATTTTTGTTATGAAGGATTCAATTTTGTAAGACAGAATTGAGTTTTGTGAAGAAAATTCAGTTTTGTGGGACAGAATTCATTTTTGTCCACAAAAATTAGTTTGCGTAGGATAGTCTATGTCATCTCTACGTTCAATTGGTTGAGATCGGTCTTAGTCCATTTTACTAGATGGTGGAGTACACTTGCAGGTTTAAATATTTCAATGCGAAAATATAACCCAATATATCAATATTATACTTCTTTATGGACAGTTATTTTGTTATATTATGATTACAAATGAGTGGTCACACCATATAAGCATATATACATTGAAGGAGAAATAGAAAAATATTCAGAATTTTCCCTCAATTATTTAAACAGGGTCAAACATAAAGTAGCCGGGACATAGCTAGACCTGAGAGCATGCCATATATAGAGAATACCAGGCTAGTGTATTTGATATCAAGTTTATCAGGCAAGGCTAGGAAACGTGCAGGAATTCCGAGGCTTGTCGAGGAATTCCTACCGTTTCCGAGCCGAGCCTGATAAACTTGATATTAAAATACACTAGCTTCGTATTCTATCTATCAGGTAACGTTTTATGCTCGAAAATGACATTAGATGACGTCGTATTCTAACAGTAGATCTAACCTTGTGAAACAAATGGTATTGGATCTGTGTCTACTAGTTGCGAAGTTACGTGTTCGCAACTATGTGTCTACATGCATTATTTACAGTATACACCATCTTAGTATCCATGGTATCTACATAAATACTACAAATGGTTTCCTCAAATGGCCCAATACACACATTCTGTTTATAAACACAGACAGCAGTCAGAACACAGGCCACAGCGCGTGTATTATTGATTTAACTGGGGCAGGTGTACCTTGCGATACACAATACATGAGGTCAGTACTCGCGGGAGATCTACATGTACATGAATTATGTGTACAAATTATAACGCAATGAGTTTAAATACGAATGTGTTTGCCAACGTTTGACTGTTTGGAGATAGATAGTTGAAGCAAAATGGCAGAATGAGAAATGAATCATCGGCAGAATGAGAAATGAATCATCGACATTGAATGTGTAGATCGGCGACCGTGACCCATTTCTCCAGTGTAGTTTCTGACCAATGGTAGTCCATTCTACATGCGTGTGCAGAATTGACAGAATTGATTTTGTGACACAGAATTGAATTTTGTGACACATAATTGAATTATGTGGCACAGAATTGAATTTTGTGACACAGAATTGAATTGAATTTTGTTACACAGAATTGAATTTTGTTACACAGAATTGAATTTTGTGACACAGAATTGAATTCTGTGGCACAAAAGTGAATTTTGTGACACAGAATTGAATTTTGTGGCACAAAATGAATTGTGTTGACAAAATTGAGCCATGTCCCACTTTGCGCCCCGTAGGTCCGGTGACGGCCGCATCAATAATGTTGACATATTTAGAATTTATATATAAAAAAAAACGGAATGTAAATATGTGTTATGCTATTTTTCTCGTTTCTCATCAGACATGTATGTTGTTACCACTGAGTTGAACCGTCTCGGCGAGACGGTTCAACCGAGTGGTAACAACATACACTTTGGGTGGGTAGCAGGTGCACCCACTAGATTCGCCGGACCAATTGTATGATGCTTTATGTGCTCCTTGAGAAGTTGTACGTTCGCTGACGGCAGCAAGTATGCTTCAGTGATCGAACTAAAATACAATTTGCAAAGCGAACCATACATCAGTGTACGGCATGTATGCTCGTGAATGGACATAACAATTTCAGGAATGCAACGTTAAATATGTATGGGCATCGTCTTATTTTAATGATAATAATACATGTACACACAAATATCAGTACATTTACGTTTACTCAACAAAGGTTATGTGTGTTTTGAGTGCTTCACCATGGTAATATATTACTGTGAAAATTACTGAGGAAATGGGGTTTATGTGCTTCTCCAGTCACAGTCACCCATAGTATCATTACATCTACCGACACTCAACAATGGTCATGTGCTGGATTGATAGTTTAACCAAACTGACCTCTATGAAAGTCATGTGCTGGATTGATATATATGAATCAAACTGACCTCAATAAAAGTCATGTGCTGGCTTGATATTTGAACCAAACTGACCTCAATAAATGTCATGTGCTGGATTGATATTTGAACCAAACTGACCTCAATAAAAGTCATGTGTTGGCTTGATATTTGAACCAAACTGACCTCAATAAATGTCATGTGCTGGATTGATATTTGAATCAAACTGACCTCCATTGTGATTTTGGTTGGCGCATTGAACGTTCCCTTCGGTATGTTCAACTCCACCCTGTCATCAACGGATGACTTTAGTGTGCTGGCCTCACTACTCGCAGTGAATGCTTCTAACTTCGGCGAGAGACCACCAGCAGCGATTTGAAAGACGTCAGGTCAACTTCAAATGTACACACATATTTCTGAAAAGTCCATAGAAAATAAAATCATAGAATCTTTCCGACCGTACGCTGCTGCATGTTTGTGCCACCCCAAAGGTTTCCCGGTCACCACGGCGGCTGTGCGCATGTCATACGTTCATCGTGATAAATGACGCTATCAAGGTATATGATGACGTGGTTACAACAACAACAGTACTGAAACTTCCAGAAACCATCCGATTCAAAGTACGTATTCTTTTATTTTGTGTCCGTATTATGAGACGCATTTGGATGAAACATGGTGCAAAAGATGCGTCTTGTTAATTTAAATTTGGTGGTCTCGGTACTTTGGCCCAAACTTCTGTCGTTTTTGCGAAGAATCGATTTCCCTGTCTACTGTTGCGCCATAGTTCATCAAATTCCGTTGCCTATTAAGGAAAATGTCAAATAATATTTACTGTGGGCGCGCTTTGGCTATGTGTCCTCCTGCATCTCATGCACGTATACTGTTTCTATGTTTTATTTCTATTAAGTTCCATCAGGTCTTAGTTGTGTAGCTTGTCCTTTAGTATTAACTTGTATTGGCCGATACTGACAACACAACAGCAGAATGATATATTTACCATAACATGTAACTTATAAGTGTTTTCAACTGAGAAATATCCTGCTTTGCTCAAACGTGCTACATAAAAGGCAACACAACACACTATAATGCAAGCTGAAACCGCTCACCCCTAAATAATTGGAATGTATTTCGATATTTTAATTCTGCAGCCAATCCAATCATCACAAAATTATTTTCAGACTAGTCCATTAATGGAAAGGCGATATTTTGTTTTGTTCTGAAAAATATGAAAATTACTTTCAAAAAGTACAGGTACTGATGAGACGGCTCGTTACGAGCCGGCTCATCTGCATATGCACTGTTTGCATAAACTGCTATAGCGGACTTTCGGGTTCAAAGGGTTAAATAGACTGCCATGCGTAAGACGGGGTCGAATAAACAGAAGTTCCCACCCGGTACCTTTGACTTGACGAGGGTAGCGTAACAAATTCGGGATGTGTTGCAATTACTTACCCCAGCTGCATCAACTTTGGCGTCGTCCAACACATATATTCTTGTTGCTGATCGGTTTTCAGAACAAGTTCTTCTCCAGCCGTGGGATTTGATATCAACGGAACTGTAATCCCCGCTACAACACTGTCACCGACGTTCACCTTGTCGAGTCTATGGAGAATATATGCAGGGGCGGATCTAGAGGGGCGGGGTCCGAGGTTGGTACCCCCCCCCCCCGTTCAGCCACGGAGTTTACATAGATCACAGTTTACCACCAGTAGGAGTCTGAATTTAAATGCCGTAAAACATAGGGAAGTGCATTTCGAAGAACTCGAAAATAGGACAACACCCTAGTTGCGAATGGTAACTCTTGCAATTACTCCCGTACCGTCCGTAGCTAGCCACGGACGGTACGGGAGTACTTTGCAAGAGTTACCTTCGCAACTAGACAACCCCCCCCCCCTCCCCCCCCCTGTTCCTCAAATGCTGGATCCGCACTTATAATGTAGTTCTAAATATAGGATATTACATGTCTGATGAATTAATATTATTATTTATTAAATTAGTTTACATATTTCATAACCGTCATTATACCGACCATTCCACAGGTTGACGTAACGAACCAATGTCTATAAATAAAATAAAACAGAATAAGTTAAACTTGTTTTACTCCCTGTTATAACACATTATGTGTTCTAACAGGGAGTAAACACATTTGTTTTTAACTTACTTTGTTCACTTATTGATGCGTTTAGGTATATTTAATGTATTTATAGACCTTCGTCCGTTACTTCAACCTGTGGAGCACATAAGAAATATATTTCATCAACTGCCATCTTGGATACTTGGCGACAATTTTCAGTTTAGGTATATTCCCCATATACTTGCAGTAAAACAATCTGCAATTTGGCGGCCATTTTGTTGTTTTCAGACATATTATACAGCAGCAAAGTAGGAAATTAGATAATATAGTAAGCATACACCACACTTGTGAAATTTCAAACAACAAAACTACAGAAAGCCAATGGCACCAATGTACACTTATCACCACTATAGTTGCAAGTATATGGGAGATATACATACATTCAAGATGGTCGCCAAATATTCAAGATGGCGGAGAAAAATAATGACAGAAAATATTATTTTGCTCAGCATATGCAGGAGAACTGAGTTGAACCAAAAAATCGTTTTAACAAAATAATCGAGCGGGAATACACAGTATCTTCAGTACGGAGCCCCGCAGGGGACGTAGAATTATTTTTTTATTAATTTGTTCCCACGAAATAACAATTCGTTCCCTCAATTTAACAATTCGTTCCCTCAATTTAGCAATTCGTTCCCACGAAATAGCAATTCGTGGGAACGAATTGTTATATCGTGGGAACGAATTGTTAATTCGAGGGAGCGAATTGTTAAATTGAGGGAATTAATTGATATGTCGTGGGAACGAATTAATAAAAAAAAATCTATGTCCCCTCCGTAGTATCTCCTACAATTTAATTAATTTCGGCAATTGATTCTTCGGCCATAATTTTGTATTTTATCCTGTCAACACAATGCGTATGTGCCGTGAAACACGGTGCAGTCAAACATTTTTGATATCCTGTCAATACGACCTAATTACTGCGTATGAATATGTGCCGTTGTCATACTATTCGATTCTCCGATTTTGAGGATGTGGCTATGCTTATTTTTTGCATTTTAAAGCTTTTTGTAGGTGTTGACGGGATAAATAGAATAGTAGGTTAGTGCCGTGAATTGGAAAAATATCTGGCGCACTACGGAAACGGGATGTGCACTACAGAGCCTCGCCCATCTCGTTTTCTAAGCCTTTCCAGATATTTTTTCCCATTCACGGCACCACCACGTTCATAACAAGGTTGCTGGTTTTAAAATTTTATAAATTATGTCAGGGGAAATCGCACGAAGTGGTACTATGAGAAAATATACTGACCTATGCTGAATAGTTTATGAGGTATGTCAATTGGAAAGTTGTGGTCGTTTTTTACCCAAGGCATCCGGGGCCCGTTTCACTAAACTTCGTACGACTAAAATGTTCGTAAGTGCAAAATTATGATAGTCTGTAAATTTCAGATTAACTATGTTTTCTTGTAAACAATTATTGGATTTAAATTTATTGAGCATAGGCTGCATATGAAACGGCCCTTTCGAGCCGCTGTTCGAACTTGCGGATGTCGATCGTGGGAACGGACCGTGTGCCCGGAGCGTTGGATATCACGGCCCGGATCATTCTTCTCATTAGCGCATAGAAAAAACATTGCTACCCCATCTCTTTAATGTAACGCACGGAAGAATTATTTTTGCAATCGGTTATCCAGCGTGTTTGATATGTTAGCGATATAAAATTGTCAAAGCTGTTGCAATACGTTATTAATAAACAACATACAAATGCAGAAATTGTTATTGTACCGTGTCAAGGTGTTTATCTGACCTGACATTTGCATGTATATCGTGTAAATTTGAAAGCTTCATTTCGTTATGTTGAATGTTGAACAACAACTTAATTATGGCTTCCGTGGGAAAATTATTTCCCTGTTCTATTATCTTTGACAATTTACTAGTTCTACACCAAAGATTATTTGCTTAAAGGTATAAAATATACAGCTTACTAAATGTTGACATACATGCAGCAGGTTTGGGTATGCACTTCGGTCGCTCACATTTTTTGAATGGGTCAACTTGTAGCCGTAGATAACATATCGGAGGCGAATTATTGTAGCTAATTAGCGCAGTCTTATCACATACAATGTACTTTCAAAATCTAATAAGTATTGTGTACATAATGAATTATATAATTACATGTATACCAGTTGCCAATGGTCAAATATATTCAATAATCACATTCAATCTGCCGGAAAGGAACACGATGAATGGTTAAAGGGAAACACATGTAACTGCCTGGTATTTGTACCGAGGGCCAAAGTATATAGAGAATAGTAGGTTAGTGCCGTGAATGGGAAACAATAAGAGCCTCGCCCACCCCGTTTCCTAAGCCTTGCCAGATTGTTTCCCATTCACGGCACTAACCTAATATTCTATTTATCCCGTCAACACCTACAAATGGCTTTAAAATGCAAAAACATAACCCCTGTCACCGCACATATTCATTTGCAGTGATTAGGTCGTATTAACAGGCTATCAACAATGTTTCACGGCACAGTGTTTCACAGCACATACGTACGGAAGTGTATTTAGGACATGGTGAGAATTATATTTTGATATTTTGCAAGGACAGATTGCAGTAGTTCGCTATGACACATTAAAGTTCGCTAGGACAGATTAAAGTTCGCTAGGACATATTAAAAGTTCGCTAGGACAGATTAAAGTTCGCTAGGACAGATTAAAAGTTCGCTAGGACAGATTAATGTTCGCTAGGACAGATTAAAAGTTCGCTAGGACAGATTAAAAGTTCGCTAGGACAGATGAAGGTTCGCTAGGACAGATTAAAAGTTCGCTAGGACAGATTAAGGTTCGCTAGGACAGATTAAAGTTCGTTGGACAGATTAAAGTTCGTTAGACAGATTAAAGTTCGCTAGGACAGATTAAAGTCCTAGCGAACTTTAATCTGTCCTAACGAACTTTTAATCTGTCCTAGCGAACTTTTAATCTGTCCTAGCGAACTTTAATCTGTCCTAGCTAACTTTAATCTGTCCTAGCGAAATTTTAATCTGTCCTAGCGAACTTTAATCTGTCCTAGCGAACTTTTAATCTGTCCTAGCGAAACACGTAATCTGTCCTAGCGAACTTTAATCTTTCCTAGCGAACTACTGCAATCTGTCCTTGCAAAATATCAAAATATAATTCTCACCATGTCCTAAATACACTTCCGTACATACGCACTGTGTTGACGGGATACAATACAATTGAATTATAGTTTGGCATGCATGTTGAATATGCATGTACTTACTAGTGAATCAATACAAACTTCACCACTGTTTGTCGTCGTATGATCAATATTTCGTTGTATTATATTGTAAGCTCAAGGGATAGGAGGCCTATTGCTGAATAAATATTAAAATTACATGTGTGCATTGACGACAACCGCTACGGTAGCATACTGATTTATTGCAGCCTATGCTCAATAAGTGTAAATCCATCAATTGAAATTTTCAGACGATCATAAATTTGCACTTGCGAACATTTGAGTCGTACGAAGTTTAGTTGTCCTTACCTGTGCGAAAACACATCACTGCATATTTCCTCGTTATCTTTAATGCCAAAGTTGATTGTACAGTGTTCAATTGTGTGCCGGTGGCAGAACATCGAGACACTATTGTTCTGCTTCACAGGCACCACCTGGCGTAGATCACTAGGCAGCTTACTCAACACAGGTGTGGGTCCTGCAACTCAAATAGAAAAGATGACCAAAAGGGGGTCCGTGAACCCATGTAAAGAGGAAATTAACGCCGTACATTAGCAGAAGACAATGACACAATGCCTTAAGTTGCACGTGGCGCAAACATACACTCTACGACCGGAGGCTGAACCTGGTTAGATGACGCCGCCGCAAACCTCCCGCTTACCTTGTCACCGTGTCTCAAATGGACAGAAACACACAAGACAGTCCAAAACGAGCAAGATAATGGACGAAAAATACGAAATAATCATGAAAACAAGCACAGTATACATGCAGTGGAATAAAATATTATAGATATAACTATACGAAAACAAGTAATATAACGCCATAAAACTCAAGACACAATAGAAGGGGCGAAATGGCTAAAGTGTAGCACTATGAGGGCACTGTCACCAGTTCAACATGATAATCTATACATACTAGCAAATAACTACTAAGACAGCAAAACATTGCTAGTAGACACTTCAAAGTAATACAACACGAAAGGAGCAGACATTCGATACAAACTATACTTCCTAAAAGCAAGACTGCGCAAGACAGCAACCATACAACACTAGGTGGAGCAGAAGTACGAAACCGTCTTAATACGGGGCGCCAAGTGGGACATGGCTCAATTTTGTCAATAAAATTCATTTTTGTGCCACAAAATTCAATTCTGTGTCACAAAATTCACTTTTGTGCCACAGAATTCAATTCTGTGTCACAAAATTCAATTCTGTGCCAAAGAATTCAATTCTGTGTCACAAAATTCAATTCTGTGCCACAAAATTCAATTCTGTCAATTCTGCACACGCATGTAAGAAGGACTACCATTGGTCAGAAACTGCACTGGAGAAATGGGTCACGGTCGCCGATCTACACATTCAATGTCGATGATTCATTTCTCATTCTGCCGATGATTCATTTCTCATTCTGCCATTTTGCTTCAACTATCTCCAAACAGTCAAACGTTGACAAACCCATTCGTATTTAAACTCATTTGCGTTATAATTGTACACATAATTCATGTACATGTAGATCTCCCGCGAGTACTGACGCCATTTAGTGTGTATCTCAATGTACATTTGCTCCAGTTAAATCAATAATACACGCGCTGTGGCCTGTGTTCTGACTGCTGTCTGTGTTTATAAACAGAATGTGTGTATTGGGCCATTTGAGGAAACCATTTGTAGTATTTGTGTAGATACCATGGATACATGTACTAAGATGGTGTATACTGTAAATAGTGCATGTAGACACATAGTTGCGAACACGTAACTTCGCAACTAGTAGACACAGATCCAATACCATTTGTTTCACAAGGTTAGATCTACTGTTAGAATACGACGTCATCTAATGTCATTTTCGAGCATAAAACGTTACCTGATAAATAGAATACCAGGCTAGTGTATTTTAATATCAAGTTTATCAGGCTCGGCTCGGAAACGGTAGGAATTCCTCGGCAAGCCTCGGAATTCCTACGCGTTTCATAGCCTTGCCTGATAAACTTGATATCCAAATACACTAGCCTGGTATTCTCTATAATGGGCATGCTCTCAGGTCTAGCTATGTCCCGGCTACTTTATGTTTGACCCTGTTTACATAATTGAGGGAAAATTCTGAATATTTTTCTTATTTCTCCTTCAAAGTATATATGCCTATATGGTGTGACCACTCATTTGTAATCATAATATAACCAAAATAACTGTCCATAAAGAAGTATAATATTGATATATTGGGTTATATTTTCGAATTGAAATATTTAAACCTGCAAGTGTACTCCACCATCTAGTAAAATGGACTAAGACTGATCTCAACCAATGAACGTAGAGATGACATAGACTATCCTACGCAAACTAATTATTGTGGACAAAAATGTATTCTGTCCCACAAAACTGAATTTTCTTCACAAAACTCTATTCTGTCTTACAAAATTGAATCCTTTATAACAAAAATGAATTTTGTATACGAAACGTATGCAGAATTGAATTTTGTGACACAGAATTGAATTTTGTGACACAGAATTGACAGAATTGAATTTTGTGACACAGAATTGAATTTTGTGATTTTTAGTGTTACAAAACTCAATTTTGTACACATAATTAACCTGTCCTGCATGGCGCCCCGTACTTAACTCGTTGCATGCTAGGGTGAAACATGCATAGAGTCAATAGTGGCAGACGACATCCAGTAAACTAGTTCTATAATAGGTTACATAGCTTGAAACACCGCTAGTAACTTCTCTTACAATTACTTACCGGTATCATTTGATTTTATAATTCAATTTGGCGGAATTTGATTGTTTGACATTAGCTTGCTGAGCTTAAAGTGCGGATCCAGTAGAAGTCAGTAATTGTTTTAATTATAACTTCCATGAGTGGTAGGTGGGGGCATGCGAATGGTATATTTAACGATCGGTTTCATCCTTACTGGATCCCGATATCCCGCCAGTAGCCCATTTCACCAACATTGCAAAGTATACTTTTCTAGCAAAGTATACTTTGATGGAGACATTTTATGATAAATTTATTAATTTTGATTGTACTGAATTTATATAATTTCAGTATAATAATTCTGCATACTTTTAATCATGAAATATATGCAGTCGTCAGTTCTTTATGAAACAAGACATTTCATGAAAAATAAATGATTACTCCCTCAAAGTATAATTTGCTAGAAAAGTATATTTTGCAATGTTGGTGAAATAGGCTACAGATACATTTTGGCATATTTGCTACTTGAGAGTTGAATCCTGTAAGACCCATTATAAAAGTAGTAAGATTAGTAATACTCATATGCCAACTGTCTTACCTGCAGGCAGTGGCGTAACTTTTGCAGGCTCCTTATCTGGCTCTTCATGTTTTCTTGCAACGCTCAAACCGAGATGTTGAAATATTTTCGGCGCATGTGTAGATGTGTTCGCTGTCTCTATTATTTCTCTGTAAAGAAATGGAACACTGTATATGTACAGAGAAGGCCTAATAGACAAGTAGATACTATTTACTTGCCGTAATAACTGTTATACCTGTAGCCTATTTCATCAACATTGCAAAATATACTTGTCTAGTAAAGTACACATTGAGAGAGAAATTTTTATCATACTGAATTTATAACATTATCACAGCCATTTTGGTTGTGATAATGTCATAAATTCAGTATAATAATTATGCATACTTTTAATCATGAAATATATGCAATCGTTAGTTCTGTATGAAATAATGCATTTCGGAAAAAATCAATGATTACTCCCTCAAAGTATACTTTGCTAGATAAATATACTTTGCAATTTTGATGAAATCGGCAACAGGTCTAGAGGTTTTGGTGGTCATGACTGCATAACACGGTCAACTACTGCAAACACGTAACATTTGGTTAAAATGTGATTGCATGTGCATTGCTTCGCGTTTTTCGTTCCGTTTTGCATAGTGTATATATTCTTTCCATTTGGTTCATTGCACTTGTGTTGTTTTTCGCTGTTTATTTCGTGGCTCGTGGCTCATTGGGACAAGCATAGTGAAACGTTCGTGTTGTCATTTAAACTAGCTTCAACACTCAATGCAATATTTAAATATTTACTGTTCCAAGTCGGCACCCATGCAGGCATGTATTTGTCATGAGTATCTGTATCGTCATTGGTTTCATTGCTGGAGGCATAGACACTTTATGGGATGAACGAAAACCCGATGCGTTAATGATTGCTATCCAAGGATGTATACTAAGAAAAAAGGGTAGTCATTCGCCATCTTTTCAACCAACGGAAGTGACGCCATTTACCCTTGACCGGCTCGCTAATTGTAATTTACTAACCCGCATGTAGGCTGGGAACCATTAGTTTTCAACCAACGGAAGTACGGACTGGTTTCGTGATTGGTTTAGTGACACCTCGGCCCTAAGACAAGTCGACCCTGCGGCGCCTCGGCTAATAAACAGGACGCTTCCCGGCCCTCGCGCGCGTTACGATTAGCGAGCTTGGTACAAGGTAAATCACGAAACCAGTCAAAGGTAAATGACGTCACTAATCATTAACATATCGGGTTTCGTTCATCCCATAAAGTTCGTATGGCTGGAGGTGGTATTCTCGGGTTATAATGTAATGTGTAACAATTGTTTAGCATTTCTATAGTTTATACATGTAAGTTTCATCTTATGTGTCTAATACAAGCATTTTGGATATACCGCTGTACGCGGACCTCAATATGAATGGTTTGATATGTGGATATGGGCATTGTATCTCCTGCTCACATAGTACTCTGATGTAGCATGATAAGAATATATCAAGTTTGTCAGATGCACGATATGTGTTCCACTGACGGAATGTCGAACAGTACCCTGATCAGACCTCGGCGATTCGCAGGCTGATCAAGGCCTATACTGGGCGCATAATCTAAAACCCCACTTCGTAAGCCACAGTCACAAATGCATCATCGTACATGTACTTGTATCTTGTCTCAGCGAGCTATCTGGGTATATTGTCGTCTTTGTCCTAGGCAAATTCGTGATGGTTGGTATCTACTCGGGCCGCAAACTAAGAAAATGTGTCCGATTTTGTCAGATTGTCACCAGTTTGGGCCCCATAGATGACTCGTGGTACTCACCCAGTTTTCTGAATCATTGATTTAACATCTTGCATTTTCTTAACCATAGTTCTATTTTGGCAAAGGTCCATTGGTGATTTTCCTTTCTGAAATACAGTAAATGCAAGCATTACCTCAGTACACGATATGTATCACATGATGGCAGAAATGACTGTCTGTTGAAGCTTCCATGTGGAAAACTATACCAGTTGTAAAGCATAACCTCTTTAAACCGGACACCGTGTTGACTCCATTGTGTTTTATTAAAGGTGGGTTTCAGTGTCATTTATGTCATTGTTATGTCTGTTCATGATTGAAAATGACAGAGATTGTTAATGGTGTGCTTAATTACAGTGGAGCCTCTCTAAACCGGACACCATGGGGACCCCAGGGTGTCCGGTTTAGAGGGTTCCACTGTAATTCAGATGTAAGAGCACTGAAACACATGTCTGTGGGCATTGCAATCATGAACATTGATAATCATCAGCGATGTTTGACAGTGAAATTGGTCATAATTTAGCACGGCGATTGATGTGGCAAGGTTGCTCGGTTTAGAGAGGTTCCACTGTAACAATACTAGCAGAATTTTCTCACCGAACAGGCTAAACTGACATAAGAAATACGTATCTCTACAAACTAATCGCACAATGATGCCCAATAAACGTGTATGATAGATCGTGTTCTCATGTGAGTCAGATGTAACAAGAGGCCCAGATGGGTTTGTATCGCTCACCAAAAGTATTACTCCAATTATAAAGTAAATAAAAAACGGCTGACTGTTGATTATATACACCAAATTCCATAAAAAAAACATTTCTGCACGTTCATGAAAAGTCATTTGAATAAATGGCCATGTTGTCTCAAAACATGTAAAGTCCATGGAGGGTTAACGAATCACAGGGAAAAACGACCCAGTTTTGCATTTCAAGCCCAGAAGGGCACACATAAGCAATTTATAAAAACATATAAGAACATAAATCATATCATCGCTGAAGGCAACTAGCCCAATAGTTTGAACTTTAGCGTCTTACTAAAGTGATTTATTATGGACATTTCGACCTTTCGGTGACCATGTTGAATGCCGTAATCAGTAGATTACAACAATAAATTCTCTAGAGTGATCGTCTCCTATATACCTTCTATTTGATACAAATGTATATGACGTGACCATATTTGGTAAAATGTGAAATTTTATCCATACTTGACTCCCCGGACCGCGCCCATTTTGATCCCGGGGTCATCATTTTAACAAATCTGAAAGAGCATTGACCATCGACCATTCATACCAAGTTTCGTCGAAATCGGTCGGTTCGTGAGAAAAATATTTTTAAGAACTTGACCTAATTTTCTATGGCGGCCATTTGGATTAGGCAAATACCTCCATTTTGAATTTGTGAAATGGCTTCACACAGGGACAATAACTGAATGTTGATCATATTGTCCAAGCGGTTCACGAGAAGAAGAAATCTTTATTAAATGGATGACCTTTCGACCTTTCGGTGGCCATCTTGGATGATGTAATCATTCAATTTCAGCAAGAAATGGTCGTCTCCTCGATATTTCCGACTTGATAATATAAAATGAAAATTGACACCTACCCAGCCCAACTTCGGGACCCGCCAATTTTTGATCCCGGGGTCATCATTTTAACAAATCTGAAAGAGCATTGACTATCGATTAAGGCTGCCAAGTTTCGTCGAAATCGATCTTGCGGTTCGTGAGAAGAGGATTTTTTTAAGAATTTGACCTACTTTTCTATGGCGGCCATCTTAGATATGCGACGACGTCCATTTTAACAAATTTGAAAAAAAGAAGTAACTCATAGACCAACCCCGTTAAGTTTGGTCAACATTGGCCAAGCGGTTCGGAAGAAGAAACGTCGGAAAAGTATTGATGAAATGACCGACGAAAAGCGATAACAGTAGCTCATTCGGCTCAGCTAGGTGAGCTAAAATGCAATACACTCGTTCATTAGATGCTAAAGTAACTCATTTAAGCGAGCAGTGCAGTTTCAGTGTATGATGCCTAACATGAGTGATGATTTAATATGATATTTATTATAAACTCATTAGCTGAGTTCATAAGAAACGCAGCATAGCGTAACCTAGCCTTGGTTCTTATGAAATCAATAACCACGATTAATAAATATCATATTACATCTTCATTCAGGTCTACCAGAGGCGCTGGAAGCATCGCAAGATTGGTCCGGCGAATCTACTGGGTGCCCTCGCTACCCAGCCAACGTGTATGTTGTTACCCCTCAGTTGAACCGTCTCGCTGACTGGTAACAACATACACTTTTGATAAGAAATGAAAAAAATGCAGAAAAATATTTACATTCCGTTTTTTTATACATGAATTACAAATATGTTAAACTTATTGATCAGGCAGTCGCCGGACTTGCCGGACCTGTTCCGACGCCACAATCTACACAGTTTGTATATAATACCACTTATGTAAGTGAGGTTGTTGTGTACGTCACGTACTTACCGAATCTTTGGCAGTAACATCAGCTCCGCGACTGATTAGCGCTTCCATCGTTCGTCTATCATTGTTGGATGCTGCCAAATGCAGAGCCGTCTTGCCGGTTTCCTGAACACAAAGATCTTTGTCCAGAATTATGGCTGTGACTTAAGAAATGAGGCGTATGGTTTTTACGACAAGTGTACATCCAGAGCAGCCTGTGCATCAGGATCTGCACTGTCCGCCATTACATCAATGAAGCACCCACCATGTTGCTAACAAGCAGCATATTATAAATATTGTTTTCAGGCTACTACATCGTGTCATTTGTCCAGGAGCTACACTGGTTATAATCAATCCCATAAGCCCAATGTCTCCGGTCAAGGCCACACTTGTCCCAACGCTTAGACCCTCCATAACCGCCCTTACTACAACTGTTCTACAATCGTATTGTGCGTATTTTCATGACAGATGAATAATGCACAGCATGGACGAAACCGTAGTTATAATTTCACTAATTTTCTTTAGAACCGAACAAGCTTTCCGTTGTAATATGATATGTTGAACGTATGATACTTCATAAACTACGACCCACTATTCGACTTAATAACTACGACCCACTGTTCGACGACCCACTGTTCGACCACTGTTCGACGATCCACTGTTCGACTTCATAAACTACGACCCACTGTTCGACTTCATAAACTACGACCCACTGTTCGACTTCATAAACTGCGACCCACTGTTCAACTTCATAAACTACGACCCACTGTTCAACTTCATAAACTACGACCCACTGTTCGACTTCATAAACTACGACCCACGTTTGTGTCGAAACGTTGGATGAGTGGGTTCGAGGTTTATGAAATATCTTCCAACATGGAAACGAAAGAAATTCCTACAAATAACAATTGCTAAGAAAACCAACAACCGGCACTGCAAATAAAGACTTCTACTAATATGCATCTGCCTTTCGCTATTTCCAAACATATATAAGGATATTGTACCCATGTTACCATACCTTGTCTGCCATATTGACATCAGCCCCATGTTGTAGCAAGGTCTGTAGGATATTCGTTTGACCGTTCATCGCGGCCGTGTGCAGTGGCGACATCCCCACCTGAAGCATGTACCAATACAATACTACTGCTGCTTTAGAAGTTACATGTGACGGAGTACAAGCTATATTGGCCACAAGCCGTGTAAATGTACACTTGGACATTTGTAATATATGAAGATCTCAAGTTTGTCACTCAGTATGATTATAATTTAATCATTTATCTAAGCACAGGCAGGCGCGGATCCAGGATTTTTTGCAGGGGTGTGTCCAAGAATTGCAAGCGCGTACGGCGGGGGGTTTGGGGGTCTGAAACCAGAACGTATTAGACATGATTCACAGGCATTTATGCCAGTGTTTCAATGTGAAATAACGATGCATCATATTTTATCAATTTTGTTTTTGCAACAAGCAGGGGTGCAATTTTAGCGCCTGAATAACACACGGCGTGTGCCTTGGTCCGACGACTGTATAGTGGGCGGCCAATATAGCTGGATATGCAGTCTGATCAGGAAATACAATGTTCACCATTCAGTCACACATGCATCTTATGCGAATGTTGAAGTGTACATAATGACGAGAACTTAGATTTGCCACACATAGCCCGAGATCGCATTTCTGAACCGCTGGCACATATACCTCCGAGGCTACAGTTACCCTTTTGGAAGTATCTTGCTGTTTATGTCTGGGCTTCTCTCGTTTGGGAAATTTCTCTGCCATTTTAGATTGCAGGTGTCCTGCACTGAAACAAAATAAGCGTACGTTTACAATTACAATCAATGCATTTTTCAGTTTAACTCCTGGTCTGCTCGCAGCCTCATATAAATATAAACAGTTTGTTAGAATCTGGACAGACTGGTCTGGGTCTACACTGGTCGCATCTGAATGAATAGCGAACAGTACAGACCCTGATCAGACTGCACAGATGCGCAGGCTGGTCTGGGTCTACACTGGTGGTCGCATCTACCATAAACCCAAGTTGACAATTACAATCAAAATATCGTTGCGCGGCGGAACGAGTGGCCTATGCACACATACGATTCAAATAACCTTTTTATTGTATACGGAAATCACTCATATTTATATCGCCTCGAAAAATATAAAACGAATCGCTTCCTTTTGAGGCTTTCTTTGTATTTTTGCTACAGTGACTCGGAAGCTACCGGTGGAACAAGATGTTTCCTCCACCAGGAATAATAGCTTTTAATGTCGAAATTGACTATCTGCATCTCTCAAATATGGACAGAAATCAAACAATTTACTGTTTATTTTTCCTTTTCCCGCCAAAAACTGACGGTGTGGTAGGTGACTGAAACTAAAATTAAATAAATCCCAGTAAATATCAAATTAAAAAATAAATAAAACCCAAGTGGCAACATAAACTCAGCAATCACGGTTATCATGATAGTCCAGTATAACATTCTGATGCAGCACACTTTAGAGAGGGTGAAAGTGGCACGTTAAATATCGTACCGTCAGAAATCAATTTCTTCTTCTCTTCTATTCTCTTTTCTCGATCATGGTGATTATGTAGGATCAGGACTGCATGCAACTATACGTTAATTACTTGGAGCACACTCGCTAGACATTAGTGGCTCATGTAATACATCAACTAATTAGTGATGATTTAGAAGGAACTATTACGAGGTTGAAACGTTGTTTCAGCACTGACCAATATGAACTCACCAGATATCAATATTTAGAGGTTAATACGTGGCTTGTTTGATATCGGCCTCGGTATTGGCCCGAGGTAACTTGGTATCAGCCTGAGACCGAAGGTCGAAGGCTGATACCAAGGGACGATACCTAGGCCAATATCAAACAATACACGTATTAACGTCTTTATTACTTAGATTACGTAGATATCAATTTCAATATCAATCATCCGGCAGTTGTGATAATCCTATATTAAAATCTATACCGTTATCCATGATTGAATGATGAAATACAGAGCCTACAAATTTAAATTCCCGGCATCTGTCAAATTTTACGCAGCCGAATGCGCATGCCCAAAGGAACTGGTTTAAGGCGCGCGCGAGACATGGTATCGGACTGGAAACGGCGGTATCAGACTAGTAACGATGGTATCAGACTAGAAATGGCAGCATCAGACTAGAAGTTTCAGTATGATACTGGAAAACACGCCGTATCAGTCTGGACTGTGTATGTTATTGCTGTAGGCAAATACAGGCACTTTCTAGGCAAAAATTTATATCTATGTAATAAGGAAAAATATTGACGGCTTGAGATGCATTGTGTTTCAATAGGAAACGAAATACGTCTATAATATGTTTCGATATTGACGTTCGTGAGTTAATATTGGTCAGTGCCAGAACTAAGTTTCACTTCGCAAACTAGTTTCGTCTAAAGAACCAGTAATTTGTTTATTGTAACGTTATTTATAGTTTGTATATTTCTGAGGCGCTATAAATTGCGACTGATGTACGCACATTGTACACTGACCGGGTATGGAAAGTACATTGTACATTGTGTGTATAATAAAAAGTGTATTTGATTTGTATGTGGGTATATGGCACCAGTTCCACAGCGTGCGATGTTGAGCTCCTGAAGGAGCGCAATATCGCACGCTGCGGAACTCGTGCATATATCCACGAGAACCTAATAAAACTTAAATATAAACTGATTCTAATCTAAAAATAAATGATATACACGTCGTGTTTTTAAATAAAGTTTATAGTTACATGTCTGAATCATATAATGCTTAGGGGTCCCACGGGTCCTTAAAGGTGTTTATATCTGTTCAATATACTGTATGTTTACCAATATTAATTATTATTAAGTTATTTATTAGGTTATTTTGTTATTTAGTTATTAGTAAGTTATTTAGTAGGCGAGTTTATCTTGATGGACGTATAAACGTGACAAATTACTTACCATTTAGAGAAGGTATCCAATCAGAGAATTACTATTTGGTATGGGTCCCATTAACGAGTGCCTTCTTTCCGTGTTTGCGGTCGGTACATTGCCCTTTGCAGTGTAAACAATACGAGTGAACTGATATGCACCATTGTGCAACAAAGCATGCTAGTATTTACGTTAAATTATTTGAAATACGAACTCAGTCAACACAAGTGTAATATGAGCCATGCACGGTCTATGAGATTCGAATGACATGGACTGGCGTAATATGTTAGGCACCATTGTGTGTAATATGTCTGGTTTACAGGCGAGTAGTTGTTATGTTCTAAGGGACGTTACTCGTGTTTTCCAAAGTTCGGTAGCAACCTAATTACAATTATAAGACATTGATCGTCTGGCTGCCAAGGTCGCCGGGAAGGCTTCCGCTGACGTTTGAGAAGTTTGATGCATGAAGTAGATTAATTTCAGGACGGCAATTAGCCAAAATACATTCCATACCAGGACATATCCAACACCTTTACATATACATATACGTTATTGTTCACATATTGGAGTTTTAAGGAATTAAATGCGAGGGAGAGTTATCGACCTCAGCATTTAGTTCCTTAAAATCCATTATATGAACAACAACATACCTATAATTACTAGCCAGGTTTATCATGCAGTATTTATTTCGGCCCCATTTCCTGTCGAACAAGTAGTCTGGTAGTATGTGACTTATTGGGGTTATATCTTGCAATATGCAAAATAAGTAGAGAGTGATACTTTAAGTGGAGAGTGATACTTTAAGTACTTTAAGTGGAGAGTGATACTTTAAGTGGAGAGTGATACGTTAACTGGCCAGCGATTGGCTTAGAAAGTATTGTACGGCAATGAGGGTGTGAAAATACCCGCTATCCACCTGTACGGTCGATTACGTCTTTTTACGGACGTACAGACGGACGAAACCGTGATATATGCATTGTATGTACCAAAGTAGACCCCGAAGAACTATCGTTACTTTGTTTCGAAGTGTGCTAAATGGGAATTTTCAACTGTAGTTCGGTCTTCCGCTGAAAAGGGGACACTATAGCAATAATCCTTACAATGCTGAATTAAATTGTGTCGTCTGCTGTTTATTTTTTATGTTCCATTTATGTTCCAGTGGAAATGATTCTAAAGTGCTGTCAAACCATGTTTTTATTGAGAAAAAAAGGCAAAATAAACAGCAGACGACAGTTTTTGGTCCAAGCGTTCTAAGGGTTAATAATTGTAATTTGTTATACCACTTGTCTTATTACATAGCCACATATATAGTAGGATCAAAATGTAATCATTTATCTGATCATGCAGTCAGCTAAATGATTACAGTTTAATTATACTATCAGTGGGACTACGCTGGAGATGAGCGTCATAAATGGGATTCCCAAAAGTTGAAGTATACGAGCACTATGCTTATCACAGTATATAACCTATAAATGCTTAGTCTACACGAATATATGTGGCTTTGGCTGGAGAAATGGGGCTTATGGGTTTTGCGACCAGTGTAGATCCAGATCAGCCTGTGCATCCGCACAGTCTGATCAGTATCTACACTGCTCGCCATTCCATCAACGAAACACCCGTCATGCTTCTAACAAGTAATATAGATAGTTATCAGGTTACAGATGCGTGCTACTTGATCAGGAGCTACACTGGTCAAAGATCCAATAATCCCCATTTCTCCAGTCACAGGCATATATACGTCTGACGTTAGAGCAATGTCAGAACATACATACATGTATAAGTTCACACAATCTGTATCACAGGTGAAAGATTCGAAACAGTGCCATGAAAATGACCAGCGAAAACATCCCATACCATACCCACCTATTGCCGTACTGTATGTTTCAATTCTATATAGAAATCCAATAAAATGCCCATTTAAGTAACACTACCATTACCCACCTATTGTCGTTATGTACAATACGTTTCTAAATAGAAACGTAGCGTACGCTGCGACAATAGGTAGGTGGGGTAATTTTAATAGTCATTTGTATGACGCCTGTCTTTCATATCTGCTCTGTATGGCTGGCTTTGTCTTTCATGTTAACCCCTGCCATGGGCAAATATCCGTAGCCTCCCAACATTCACCAACTTTAACTTGATGGAATTATTTTACCATTTTCAGTTGAACAACCGCGCAAGTAGTACCGTTTTCAGGATAAAACTAGAATTGTAGACTGTCGGCACAAGAGTGACAGTGACATTCAGGGACAGACGGACTGAAACACGAACAGTGGCAACACCACATACCACCCCATAAAATAATGCGAATATTCAGCATTGGCTCGGGGGCTTCACCGAATGACCACGGAGTATTAGTTGGGGTGACACATTCTACACGGATTGATTGATTGATTGGCGTTTTAGGTCCGTTCTACAAGACCACACATACGGACGGAAAATGTACGTGCGTATGGGGACAACTGTACAGAGCCCCGCAGGGGACATGCCTTTTTTTATTAATTCGTTCCCACGAAATAACAATTCGTTCCCTCAATTTAACAATTCGTTCCCTCGAATTAGCAATTCGTTCCCACGAAATGACAATTCGTTCCCTCAATTTAACAATGCGTTCCCTCGAATTAACAATTCGTTCCCACGATATAACACCCACGGGAACGACTTGTTAATTCGTGGGAACGAATTGTTAATTGAGGGAACGAATTGTTATTTTGTGGGAACGAATTAATAAATAAAATAATTCTACGTCCCCTGCGGGTCTCCGTAGAACTGTACAATCATCACAATTTATACATGTACAATCGTCGCCAATATCCACATGCCCTACTTATCACCATGCATGGGGCTTCCATTATATGTGGCTGTGGCTGTGATCTATACTGCTTGCTAGAACCAATAATCGGTGTTTCACCGATGGAATGGCGAACATCGCAGATCCTGATCAGACTGTGCGGATGTTGGTCGCAAAACTCATAAGCCCCATTTCCGGTCACAGCCACATATGTTGACAACCACTCTGTGCTGTGTTAACCATTTTTACTATTGTGCCCACATCATGTTCACATACACACTCATTGATACAGTTACACCTTCTATAAATTCATGATGCAAACGCCTATTCGACGTACTGAGTTTACATCCCAATACAATACATTAGACCCACGTGACATCGCACCATGCTCTTGATTGGTTAACGTTCGTTTGACGTCCATAGATTCCACGAGGTTGCCAATAACTGCACGCTATTGACTGGCAACGTCGATGTTCCAGGAATGGCGACAACTTGACGTAAAACAATGTTATTCTTATTTTCGAAACTATCAGAAAATGCAGTGTAAATATAACCAATACCACCATGGGCTGTTGCTTTTACTCGGGTGTATAATACATTTGGTATGTTTAAAGTTTGCGAGGAGTCCGAAATTTGGTCTGTTTAAAGTTTGCGAGGAGTCCTTCTTCGGACTCCATGCACTTTAAACACCACTAAATGTAGTGTGCGCCCCAGTAAAAACAACAGCCCATGGTTGTATTCTTTATACACAGTTTTTAATAATTGGAATGACATGGCGTATCTGTAATTACGAGATAACACATATATAGTGGTTCATTTTATTATTGTTTCACTAAGGTGCCAATGTAGGTTGTATCAATGGTTGGCATTAGGCCTGATGCATTGGCACCAGCCTCCGATGCACACTGCCACCCCCTTTTGCTTCTCCGGGAGCGGGCATCCATTCTTGTTGCCCACCGGGCAGTCGAGGTATGTCACACATTCATCTGTAAAGACATGTACAGTGAAACCTCTCTAAATCAGACACCCCGGGGCTACCAGGGTATCTGGTTTAGAGATGTGCCACTGAAACTCATGGAATACATCATGGAATACATCATCACCAGCTTTAGCCCTCACCACGGTGAATTATATTGTGTCCTCTGCCGGAAATGTTTTATTTTCAATATTTCTCGACACAAACCTGTTTTGACAGCGCATGAGAATCGTCTCCACTGGAGACGATTCTCATGTGCTGTAAAAACTCTTTTTTTTTTGTTAAAAATTTAAGGCAAAAATGAAAAACAACAGACGACAATTTCCGTCACCAGCATAGTGAGGGTTAACCATTAGTATACGGGAAACGACAATTATCGTCTGCCGTTGTTATATAATTTGTATTATTTCTCAATAGAAACATGGTGTAACAACACTTAAGAAATCGTTTCCCTTGGACATGATTATATAGTGTTGTAAAACCAAGCTTTTTGATGAAACAAATGAAAAATAAAACATACACAGCAGACGACTAAATTTAATTCTGCATTGTAAGGGTTAATGGAAACGAAACCATCACAATTCAGCAAATAGAAGACGTGTGCGTGTATGTCTGGTATAGAAAGAATCTACTGTAGCTACATTGCAACCTCTCTACAACAGCCACTCATGGGAAGACGCAAAACTGGCTGTTGTAGAGAGGTGGCTGTTGTAGGGATGTTAATGCTGTTTATTTATTTTCTTCAAAAATCTCATCAAAAACATGCTTTGGCAACATTTTAGAATCATTTCCAATGGAAATGATTCTAAAATGCTGTCAAAACATGTTTTGTATTGAGAAAGAAGGCAAAGCAACAGCAGACGACAGTTTTCGTGCTCAGCAGTCTAATGGTTTGATACAGAGGAAATCATCCATTTGGGATATAAAATAGCGGCTGTTATAGAGAGGGTATTGTTGTAGAGAGGTGGCCGTTCGGGGAGGTTCGGCTGTACATTTAATATCACAGAAAACAGTATTACCCAACTCCCTATATAAGTTGATGTTCCATAGTTTTTACTAATTCCCTGGGTTTTGACGTGCCTGTAGAATAGTTCCACGTGCCCGGTTATTAATTCCGCGTGCCCGGTCAATAGTCAAAATTATTTCATCACTGGAAATCGTTGTCGAAGATTACGTCATAAAATGCGATGTAGATCGGTTAGTCGACGCGCCCCATGACAAATTTACGTTCATTGTGTCACATACTCCGTTTACAGATTGAGTAATAAAACAGTTGTTTCATGGTAATTCGGGGAACAGTCAAAACATATAACACCCGACCCGATGCACTATTGCCCTCTGCCTTCGGCCTCTGGGCAATAGTGCATTGAGTCATCCACAGCACCTCGGGGCCATACATTTGACTGCTCCCCGAATGACCATGAAATAACTGTATAATGTTAAACATTTGACCATATCAGGCCAACTATTTAATATTTCGAAGTGAAATAAACATATGATGTTGGCAGACTGCTAGATGCCCATCATTATAACCAACCGAAAGAAGAAACTTTTCGAACGCATTTGATTGAATAAATGCACAATTGGAACATTTCTAAGTGCCAATGACCGAGGAAGCATGAACATGAGGGACAATGAGCGAAGCACATTTTCGTAGGCATATAATATATAGATGCCACAATAATGTCACGTTCTGCAAAGCATTTAAACATTTATTGTGACACTTTAAATCAGTAACTCGCCCGTCACACACTTTAATGCAACCTTCTAGGTCATTTGACATAAACCTTGAGATGAAGAGCCACATGTGTGGTATACATAATTAAACTATTGATGATGACGAATAAGTATATGGAGTTTCAATCCAATCCGACTTACTGTATCAGAAATGGTAGGTAGCAGAAAACTGTAACGCAATCTCGGACAGACAGATGGACAGACAGACAGGCAGAAACATACGGAAAGGGTTTCGCCTATATGTATCCCGACTTGTGTTTCGCGATACATAATAAATCATTATGCCCTATGCACACGTTATTGTCAATTATTATCAGTGTTCGACATGGGGTAAAACATATAGTGCAAACAAAAACAAAACGTCTGCAATTTCTAAACGTACAAGACAAAACGTAACAAAACGGACGTGTAAAATAAGTTGAGAAAACGAAAAAGAAAAACAACAGTTGTTTTCCTGAAGAAGAAGTGTCTGTGACTGGAAAAATGAGACTGAGACCAGTATATGTTTCTAAAAAGCAATACTACGGTGGCACAGAGGGGACATGGAAATATATTTTACTTTCGCGTGCGCACGCGATAGCTATTGCGTGCGCACGCGATAGCTATCGCCTGCGCACGCGATAGCTTTCGCGTGTGCACGCGATAGGTTTTGCGTTCGCATGCGATAGGGTTTCATTGGCTAAGCTATTTCGTGCGCACGAGAAAGTAAAAAATATTTCCATGTCCCATCTCTGCCACCGTACAATACAGATCGATATCAGACTAATCAGGCTACATGAGTGGGCTATTCGATCAGGAACTACACTAATCACAAACATTTCTCGAGTCACATCCACAAATAATGTATGAAACTCACGTTGTAGACAGGCGCATGTCTTGTCTGTCTGGCAATGCTCGTGGTAGCCATTGTAACATGTGCTCGTGCAGTTCTTGTTGGTGTCACACGACGCCAGGGCACACACCACTGCATAGGGAGTATACCACAGGTGCTATTAGCGTGTCTTTGATGTTCTATATAAGGTTCGACCATGTCCAGCCGTGGGTAAACGTTTGCCGTGACACGAGGGGACTGTTTGAACCCCAATGCCGTCGGCCGCGGGTTCAAACAGTTCCCGAGTGCCACAGCAAACGTTTACCTACGACTGGACATGGTCGAACGTTATTGTTACATTTCCGTCAGAAATATCATGCAATTCGAGCATATATACAGTACTTTCTGTACTTTGATAATCTGCTCCATTCAAACAGCTGATTTTCACATACATATTCCACAGGTTGAAGTAACGGACCGAGGTCTATAAATACATTAAATATGCCTAAAAGCATCAATAAATGAAGAAAAAGAAAGCTAATTTGTTTTTACCCCCTCCATATAATTCAGTATAGAAGGTTGCTTACTTTTTAATAGGCCGAACCTGTATGTGTGTCCGTTCTTTCCCGACCTAGCAATGATGATACTTTTGTTATAACAAAACAATCGATAGCTCGAAAACGCGTTGACATAGCGCATCGGGGAATATATCGTTGCGGAATACTAACATTGTCCAAACTTCTGCAATAGGCGACAATGATATAACTCGGTTGAAGTTTCGTGAGAGTCCGTTGTCTCGAGGCCGTCCAGATTCGGCCTATTAAAAAGTAAGCAACCTTCTATACTGAATTATATGGAGGGGGTAAACACAAATTTAGTTTTTATTTATTCATTTATTGATGCTTTTAGGCATATTTAATGTATTTATAGACCTCGGTCCGTTACTTCAACCTGTGACATATTCGGGGCAGCAGTACACGTCACGTGATGTAACCGCGACAATTTCAAAGCGACCGTTATGAAATAGTTTGGTGACGTAATGGCGCGTTCTAGTAACGTCATGAGACACATGCATTACGTAGGTGTTGGCTTGGCTTGGCCCCGGAATGAGCATTGTCTACAGCCATGGTCAAACAATACGTGTAGTGTGTGGGTGTCCAGTTCATAAAGGTTCCACTGTATTTCAAGGAAATTCTCTTTCTATTTTTTATGAGTGAAGTCTTGCTGTCCACCATATCGTTATTTTGACGTTACGGTACTGATTTTGACGCGAAACGTAATGAATATGATACCTGCGATCTTATTTCTGATGCGTTTCTTGGTTATTTATCTCAGGTGATAATGTATGTTCGTGATCGCATAGCACACAACTATGGCTCAGAATGGTCAAATTCCTGATTTACAGTGAAACCTCTATAAGCCGGACACCCTGGGGACCACACAGGGTGTCAGCTTCAGAGAGATTTCACTGTATTTGGAGAATTCACCGGGGAGAGACAAGTACAATTTCAAAGGACCAACACTATTAGCTAAATGCATTCCGACCATCAACAGTTGACAGTTGACCAACAACAACTGTAGTTGGACATTTATACAGCCCTGTTTAAAGACCGTATACACGTTATTATATGATGATTGCTTCATAAGAGTGATGTGATATATGAATATAACATATGTGAATATTGTCTTGTACGTATTCAATACTTCGAGCGGTTGCCACATACAGTAAATAATATGACAGTAAACCTAATAAGATTTGGTGCAATACATCATAGACCGATATGATAACAACATGCTGTGCATATTATGCGAGCATATTATACCATCAATCTCAAATTTATTTGGATATGTGAACTTTTCAATCTGATTCACAGCCTAAAATTAGTGTTCACGTTACCTATTTGTAAAACCAGTTTTACTCGCATATTAGACTAGTAGACACCAGTGACAATACACACAGGTAACTGCTTACATATAACTGGATTTGATAACTAATAAAATAGTACAGTAGTGGGTATATAGTGTATGTCCTGTGTGGTTGGCCAGGTAAAAGTGATACATTGTGCGATTTCTGTGTATGAGGCTATATACAATGGTGATTCATGTTGTTAATAACACAAGCACAAACATGTCCAGAAGACTGACATAGTTTACAGTTTGGTGTAATATAATGATAGGAGACGTTTTCCTGGAGTTTCTACATGTGATTAACTACATTTTACTATATGTTCTACTTCACATTTTGCGTTTTGTGTCAGACGCCAGAAGAGGTGAAACTGGCTGATGGCTGGAACACACAATGATGGCCGAATGCGCCACTTCATGTGCCGTATAGGATACAGTATAGGATACAGTGTTCACATATATGGTATACATATATTCTATCACATTTACGAAGCAATTATCTTTAAATCAAAGGATGACCAGGTATATAACGGGTCCTTAAGCAGTTATTGAGAAAATAAAAACAACTTTACCCAATTTGCGTTAGAAACAAGGTTAACGCAAGTTCTCAGTGACATTGACCTCATGTGTTCAGACGTTGGATGTATGCGAAACAAAGCACCATCTCTACACACTGTCACCAAATATTATTGAAATCGGTGAAAGGTGTTACATGTACTAACACACAAGTATGTACGTACATACATATACTATAGACATATACCCGCCTGCCTATCAAGGAGGGGATACTGAGCAATTCTGGGCCGGGACATCCTGAAATAAAGCTCAACGACAACAGGACAATGGATAAGAAAGATAAGTATAATGTAATATACCGTACCAGCTACAGAGCAGAGAACAATTATTCTGAATGCAGTGTTTGCCATCTTGTGTTGTCTCGCAAGGGCAGCGTTATCAAATAACCTATTATATAGATTATACAGCACATGTGACCACACATGTGCCGCCCCAAGGCAAACAGGGACTGACCTAGTATATAGTTACTGTGCTCACACATACACTAGAACAGCCGAATAAGAAAGAAGTTCGTGCATTACCCATGAACGCATCAGTGTCGTTGCTGTGTGTATATGTCAAAAAATGTATAACCAAACTAGGCAGATTTAGGTGAATACACTGATCATATCTACATTGTTTGTAGTTTGTGTTAAGACCATTTTGCAAGGCACGGTGCATTTATATCACCGGATGATAAAACGGACCTTACGACATTCGCAAACAATACGTATTGTTTTGCGTATGTTGTAACGTCCGTTTTGTTACGTGCATTCCAGTCACATGAATATACAACCTTGTTGCTGAAGATAGAAAGCATATCTTATCAAATGATTTTATTAGGTAACCTGCCCTGTATTGACCGAATACGTACTGTCGGATTACATATGTTAACTGTTGTATCAGGCATTGACCTGATAGAATCATCCGGGTTACAACGAAGTGTAAATTGACGTTCTATTGATCGGATGACGTCACGTGACGTTACAGAATGATGAAAGTGTAATGACGCAACGTAAACAAGTCCGCGTTCTGTCCATATATTACGACATCATCTGTGGTCATTTTCCAGCATAAAATGTTACCTGATAAATATAATACCAGGCTCTTGTCTTTTGATATGAAGTCTATCAGTCGCGGCTAGGAAACTGTAGGAGTTCCTCAGCAAGCCGAGAAATTCCTACGCGTTTCCTAGCCTTGCCTGATAAACTTGATATCGAAACACACTAGCCTGGAATTCCCTATTTAACACGCTGATCGCAACTGAAATTGTGTAAGCCGGTGCAACAATTCCGTGGAGTATGTGATTGCAATCCTCATCATTAGTTCAAAGTATTTACTAAGTAAACACGATATTCCTGGATTTACAAAGGAAATGATATAGAAAGTTGATGATGATTATTGAATGTTGTTCATTCGATGAACGCGTTTGGGAATGCCAACTTTGCTAAAGCCGTTGGTTACAGACACGCACAAATGTAAGACATTATCGGCTGTATGCGGGATTCTCCGAGACTGACGACTCACTTATCACGCCTGGCGTAGGGTTTCGGTCTACGAGAAAATTAGAACATTATTGCTTCCATACACAGGGTGAAGTAACGGTACAAGGCCTATAAATGCATTAAATGTACATACAAATATCAGTTAGTGACAACAATAATTAAAAACTATTTCTAACTCTCTGTTACAAGAGTATACAGCTGAACCTCTCTAAACCGGACACTTATGTTTGCATACCCGATGAATTTAACTTAAATCGGACGGATGGACGGGCAACGATATACCACAATACAAGCGGAGTTCAATAATAATAATAATAATAAGTCAACAACAAGGCATGTAAAAGACTCATTGTTTAAGTGGATTGTCTAAAAATGAACTTGATTTGCAGCTATTTTCTTCAATTGGGCATGTAATTTGCCGAAATTCGATTATGCAAAACTGAAGACTGATAACCGTAGTAACGTTATGTTCTGCGACCCAGCGCACTTGCGACGTCAAAAATAGTTTTTTGCCAAAAGACTGACGTTTTCGATTGATTGAATATGGCACAGTATGAAGACTAATTTGATTTCAATTATGAACGTAATGAACATACTTTTTATGACGTACTGCGTCAATCTCGTGGACGCCATCATTGATGCAGTACAAAATGGCCACCGAACAGGGAAATTAAATCAAAGCGTGTTCTATGTTGGGTAAATCTCGCAAATAAACTATTGATATGATGACCCGTGCTTATGGTGACGACTGTATGTCAACAAACAGGATATACAATGGTTCGGACGGTTTAAAGATGGACGCTATTCCGTAGAAGATGACGAGAGGGTGGGCCGTCCTGTTGACGCACCAACTACACCTGTTGACGCGCCTACAACAAGATATATGGTTATCCCTATCTGAACGTGCAGATGACATGACTATTTGTGTAAGATCAGCGTACAGTATTAATATAGACCATGTAGGTATGCGTTTTGTGTGTGCAGCTGGATACCGAGGTTATTAACCTCAGGCATGCGATATCCAAGAAGAGCGAATGTCTCGACGTCAGGAATATGGTGTTTCACCAACACTATTCACCCGCGCATAGGAGTGCTGTTGTGTAGACGACGATCGAAAAACTGGGGTTTAATGTAGTGGAGCAAGCCCCATACTCTCCCGATTTGGCCCCTGCATAATTATTTCTATTTCCGCGGCTGACAAGTATGCTACTGTGTGTCGAATATACTGGAAAGTCAGAATTGTGCGCCGTTGGGATGTGCGTATCCAAAAGTTTGTACGGTGTCATGGACGATACTTCGAGAATGAATAACATCTATCCAATAAATATTACAGGTATGAGCATGTTAGCTTGAAACACACACATGGTACATAACATTATGTAAGACATGTACTTTTTCAGATGCGCAAATTGGACATTGCGCCGGGTATCCTAACCTGACGTTGCTATGACGACAGCCACGTGCGACTCTATGTAGGCTAGCAACCACCAATTAGTTTTACTATACAACTTAACCGATTCCTCCAAATATGGCCATTCTCTCACACTTTCACTATTCGTATGGATGCTGTGGAACCTACCTGTTCATAACCTGCAACCTGTCTGAACCGGATTTTCACTAATTAAACAATATGTTCACTTACTCCTAAGAAAGAAAATTTCAACATTGTCCTGTCCGCCATATTGTTTATCATCAAAGTGTCATGTGACGTAGTGTTCACATCACGTGACAAGCAGGCTCAGTAATTTCTTTTAAATGCTAGAAATATGCTGGAAACTGGTGTTAAAAACACCCCAACATGTTTCTCAAGTAAAATTGGGCTGTAATGGATCAGGATTTACAAGCAAACTGGGTCTGTGGCCTCAAAACGTCTGCACTATTTGTTTATACCGGACTACTAAAGCTGGCTGATGTGTACTATATTTAGCACAGTGATACCTATAAGCGCATTTTTTTGCTATAATATCTCAATAAACTGCCTACCATTGTCTTGTCTGACCTATTTCGTGACAGCAAATGTAATTTGACATTATTTAGAAGACTAACTTTTCAACAGTGGCAATTTAAGAATGGTCATATAATTATGGCTGTCCAGCTGCGGAAACTTCAGTTTCACCAGAATTTTCCAGAGTATTATTTTCTCATATATTTCTTAGGAAAAGTCTATATTGTTGATGCACTTGTAAAAAATTATTATAAAATAGATGGTGCTTGTCAAAAATATTGGCTGTTCCACAATTATGGGTTAAAACGATTAAATTTATCGAAAGTCGGGTGATTTCGGAGTATTTTTGTCATTTTTTTATCATAAAAACAGGCGAAAAAGTGACTTTCGAAGTATTTAGTCAATCTACATGTTGTAATTTGCATAGAAACATTTGTCCGCATAACTTAATGACATGCCAGAATGATACGTGTCAAATTAAATTGAAACCAGCCCAGTGTATGAGTGCTGCCAGCGAATTCAGACATAGAAGTGTTAAAATGTCACAGGAAATTGAAACACGTGTGCCCGTGTTGACACTTGTTTCCTTAGGGTATAGACACTGCCTGTTAAATGAGCAATGCTATCCCATATATATTTCTCTACCGATATGCACTGCTCAGAGTGAACTTGGTTAACCTAATGAAAACATGCCGGCCAATAAGCATAGGAGGCGGGGTAAAAAATGCGGATTTCAAACGGGGGGGGCGGGTAAATGAAAATAAAGGTAAAAAAACTTTTTTCTCACTCACCAAATGGAACAAATCATAGGTACATCAGGCTAACCAAAGACTCATTTGAATCCCGGGTTAATGTAAATGAAAATAAAACGTTTACCTGTAAAGATGTTGATGGTACGGACAATGATGTAACTGTTCTGCGCTCTCTGTCGAGGCGTCCGAAACTCATTGACGAATGCGCCGTACAGCAAAATGCATCCGTACACTCCGAGCTGTTGATAAACAAATTATATCGACCGTATGAGGTCCAGAAGATGTTTAATACTGAAATAAACAGTCATCGCGCCTTTAATACGCACTGTAGTGGCGAAATGGTATTTGATGCGGCCGCATCAAGAAAATGGGGTATTTGTTGGGCTGAGCAGCTAAAATGCACCCGATGTAGATATAAAAAGTAAATATTATAAACTATATGAAGAGGTTCCGTCAAGTCGAAAGGGTAGGAAATCAGGGAAAGCTAATGTGGGTTTGCAGCTGGGCCTTATGAGCACACCAATCAGTAATTATGGTGCTTGTCGGCTGTTGGTAAACACAAACATAATTCCGCCGACGTATAACTCTATGCAAAAGCAGTCAAATAGGATAGCAGAGTCTATGGTTGGCTTCTTAAACACTAAAAGTATGCATGAAAATCAGACAAACTGTGGCCAGAGAGAATGAACTCTGTGGCAATAGACGTAGCAAGACGGTTCGAGTTGAAGGTGACTCTTGCTACAATAACCCAATATTCAATAGCGACAGTACACCATTTCAAGCGGGTACAATCGTGACAACCACTATGTGCGAGAATAATACCAAAGATAAATTAATCATTGGGGCATTTGTTGGCAGTAAGCTGTGCATAATAGGTAGTAAGCTAAGAAATCAGGGTGGAGATATCAGCTGCCCAAACCATCATGGTCACTGCACTGCCAACCTCCCCGAAAATGAGTCAATAGGTAATGAAGCGAAATGGAATGAAATAGTTACGAAGCAGATAAATAGTGACCTACATGTTAGTCATTACACGGGGGACGGTGATAGTAAATCACACAAAGGTGTAGATGCCGCTCAACCAGGGGGTAACGGTAACGCATCTAAAAGATATTCGCCATCTGAGTAACTCCCTGAAACGAGAAATAAACAAGGCGCCATTTAGCTCGAACATGTTTCGTGGGGTCAAGAAAACAAACTTGAGAAACCGATTTGCTCTCTCTGTAAGATCCAGGTGCATTGCAGAGTTGAGGCAAGCACATGCCAAACATAATGGTAACTTAGAACAAATAAAGAGCATAATGCCAGGAATAATTTAAGCACAATAGTCATGTGTTTCAAAGGTTACTGTGGCAAGCAATGTTCACAGTATAGTTTGGTTTGCCCCGGGGGCTACCGCAGGGCAAAGAACTACCTCCCCCCAACTACAATGTTAAAAATGACGGAGGATGATGTACTTGTTCTGAAACGGTGCATAGAAACTTTCCTTGGTCCTAAATCAATTGACAGTACAAAATTACTCACTTCAACTCAAAAATGTGAAGCAGCAAACCGTGCGTACCAGACATCAAATTCAAAAGCAACGACATTCACGCGCAATTTCCCCGGTCGAATTCATGGTACAATTCTAAACTTAAACCTAGGTTTTGGGGATGCTACAATACTGAAAACAGACTCAGTAGGGGCCAGCTTAACAAAAGGTTCTTCAGTCATCAAGCACATCCGGAAGATAGAGAAAAGTCGTGTACGGAAAAAGTGTCAGACCACAATGCGTAAACTAAAGAAAGCTAGGTATGCCGCGCGATTACGAAAATTCAAACTACACCTTGAGTTACATTACGCCAAGGGTATGACAGATCCTAAACCAGACTTTGCAAACCTGCCCCATCTACTCGAGCACCAGTATGCTTGCTAGTATGTATGAAAAGCAGCACTACATGTAAGGACGAGAGTCTTGTAAGTGCATACTAATAATTAGAGTTGACTATCTGAGCAGCCATGTAGTACTCACAATATATCATATTGTGATAGCTCGAAACAATATGTGCTGTAAGAATTGTGATGTATCAGGGAATCCGATGTTTTTTACCTTCGGCCTTAAATTGCAACTTTCACTCCATCTTCCCTTAGCTGGGTGCTTATTACAATTAATAAACAGTAGCAGAAAACAGCTTGCAGCGGTATGATATAATTTCTGCTAAATTTAAAATTTTGAATTTTTTTCTGGAAAAATGTAGCCAAGAAGTACTGGCGTAGACCCTGATCGCGCAGCCAAATTTGGTCATAATGTTTGCAAGTATCAACCGAGTCAATAAATAATGTTTAGAAAAACGTTGCTACCTGTTGGGGAGCTATACACTTGATACCGGTTAGTAATCAAATACACAGTGCCAATTAAAGCAACGCGCCACTTTAATATGGCTGAACTAGTCAGTAACAGGCTCATCTGGCTCCCTGATGCATCTCAAATCTGTGTAATTAGTATGTAGACATGTACATAATGTAGATAGGTATACAGTTAATTTACCGTAATTAATAAAACAGGAACTATTAGCAGATACAGGGTGGATATGTGACGCCGTCGAGTGCATGCTCAGACAGCGCTTTTCGCTATGGCAATTCTTTCGAGAATTATTTATAATTGTTGACTCAGCACTCAGGTGGGCCGGGTTAACACACAGGGAACAACCACATAAATGTGATATTTCAAGGTGCCTGGGTATTTCAAACACATTATGGTGTAACATGAATGCTACTCTATGTGTATAATAGTATTTTGTTCTTGCATCATTTGGAAATTTAACTTTAATCTTTCCATATTTGACTCGTACACCTGTGGTTATCCCGACCCACTTGATGCAACCATTTTCATTAAATAAAACTGATTTTTCCAGCAATTCTGTCCTTTGTTCTCTTAATAAAACTTGCTGTAGCCATGATTAAAACCGTTTAGAATTGTTTTCAAAGAAAGCAGACGACATCCACTGATGACCCGGAAATGCTTATAGGCTAGCAACCACCAATTAGTTTTACTATACAACTTAACCGATTCCTCCAAATATGGCCATTCTCTCACACTTTCACTATTCGTATGGATGCTGTGGAACCTACCTGTTCATAACCTGCAACTTGTCTGCACCGGATTTTCACTAATTAAACAATATGTTCACTTACTCCTAAGAAAGAAAATTTCAACATTGTCCTGTCCGCCATATTGTTTATCATCAAAGTGTCATGTGACGTAGTGTTCACATCACGTGACAAGCAGGCTCAGTAATTTCTTTTAAATGCTAGAAATATGCTGGAAACTGGTGTTAAAAACACCCCAACATGTTTCTCAAGTAAAATTGGGCTGTAATGGATCAGGATTTACAAGCAAACTGGGTCTGTGGCCTCAAAACGTCTGCACTATTTTTTCATACCGGACTACTAAAGCATACCCCCTGGCCGATGTGTACTATATTTAGCACAGTGATACCTATAAATGCAACATACTACAATTCTGTAATGACATGTATTATGATGCCTTCTCAGATTATGCGAAATATCAGTCAATTTTAACGATCGATATAGCGTCTGTGAAAACATTCCTGGAATTTATTGAATGCCTCTCGTACATCCCATTTTTCAAACGGATGCATAAAAACTGTCAATTGACATTATGAGTTACACCCGGATTGGCCTTCATGAATTACCTATTTTCCCCGATTGGGGGACCATACCACCAGGACCTTCACCACCTCCACCCTTCGTCGCAAGATCATATATGTGGCCGTGACTGGAGAAATGGGGCTTATGGGTTTTGGGACCAGCGTAGATCCAGATCAACATGTGCATCCGCACAACCTGATCAGGATCTGCACTGTTTGTCATACCATCAATGAAACGCCCGTCGTGCTTCTAACAAGCAACATAACTCGTTTTCCGGAGTGTGTTATTTGATCAGGAGCTACACTGGTACACATAAATCCCATAAGCCCCATTTCTCAAGCCTGAGTCACAGCCACATATTCCCACACATAACTGTCACGACAGGTGCGCCACTGTACATAGTTAAAGAATAGGCGCATACATACTAATTTTTACAAATAAAAATAAACAATATTTTCATCTACCACCTATCCAAGTATTATTCCAGTGGAACCTCTCTAAACCTGACAGCAAGAAAACACTTGTGATCTTATTTTTGATGAGTTGAATTAACAATTCGTTCCCACGATATAACAATTCGTTCCCACGAATTAACAATTCGTTCCCGTGAGAACGAATTGTTATTTCGTGGCAACGAATTGTTAAATTGAGGGAACGAATTGCTAATTCGTGGGAACGAATTGTTAATTCGAGGGAAAGAATTGTTAAATTGAGGAACGAATTGTTATTTCGTGGGAATGAATTAATAAAACAAAGATGTCTACGTCCCCTCCCCTTCCCCCCACCCCCCCCCCCCACCCCCCCCCCCCCCCAAGAGGCCCGGGTTCAACAGTGTTAAGGTTGGACGTGGAACCGATTTCATAAAAGCCCCAATGCAATCGCGTTCAACAGTGTTGAGGGAAGAATTAGACACACCCCCAATTCACGAATTGGGTTACACCAGTTCCCCCAATCCAGTCACGTTCAACAGTGTCGAGGGAAGAATTGGAACAGGAGCGGGAACTAGTGGCACAACCCACGAGGATGAGAAATTAGCGCTCGACGTCGCCGTCATAGCGATCGGACTATTCGCGCTTTGGTTTTAGGAACTCTCGGGCGGCTAAAAGTAGGAGACCGGCGTTCGCCACGATTAAAGCCCAAGCATTCTCGGCGAGCCATCCGACCGTTTTTGATAATATAGATAACAAGTAGGAGACGATACCCCCGATCAGTCCAGGCAGCGCGTCAAACGCCTTTCCGGCTAATTTAGCCAGGAGATTGGCGAGGGCCTTTAGATGCTTTTCTGCCCACTCTTTGGCTCCACCGGATGGCGCGGGTGCTGGTGCGGGTGCAGCAGCGGCACCGCCAGTGAAAGCTATAAATATGGCCGATATAGTCATGCCGAGAGCTATGAGGATGCTTACTATTGTGACGCCCTGCTCTCTGAACAGAGTGCGAATACGCTCACCGAGTGTCGTCTCCTCGTGCAGAACCCTCGAGATTGTTTCCCGGATCCGACTGATTTGGGTGCGGAGAGCCTCACGATAAGCCGATGCAGCCTCCAAGCGAGCGGCTCTTTCATCTCGCAACGACCGCAGTCGTTCGGTGATCCGCTCGGTAGATTCTCTATCGCCACGGGCTTCCCAAGTTTTCTTTCTTCTAGCGCGATATGTTCATCCAGCGGCGTGAGTTTGGAGAGGTTAAGGACCAGTTCGCCCCGGACCGTTTGTAGAGCCTTATTGAGTCCCTGGAGTTCGCGAAGAGGTAACGGTGGAGCATCCATCGTGCTGAGTATTCCATCTATCTCGCTTTCGCTGAGCTCCATTGTGCGAATAGCGTCGGTGGCTACTCAAGGGACCTCGCTGAGCTCAGATCCAATTCGAACTTGGAGTAGTCGCGGCCGACAGATGGGACCGTACCTTCTTCTGCCAAACTGTTGTAGTAGTCGTCTACAGTTGACTTGACTAATTCCTGGCTTACACTAATGGTGTTGGTAGTGCCACCTATTTCCCCCAATTCACGAATTGGAACTGGAGTCTCTATGAAGGGTGTTTCCTTATCGTTATCGATGTCATCATCGATGTCATCATCATCGATGTCATCGTCTCGGCCGAATTCGTCCATGCTAATATCGTAATCAGCCATCTGTATTAAAGAAAAAACCATACGGGTTTAATAGAGTTGCTGAAAATGTCTTCGAGTCAATACGGCCGCAAACTCAATCCATACCGCAGACTGCGGGAGCCCCTTTGGGCGAAAGGCGTGAGACAGAGTGTCGTTATTACGAACAACCCATCGACGATCGACCAGTACCGGCAGCTCTCGGCCCGCTTCCCAAACCTCGGAGCTAGCGACGTCATTGTGCCGGGGACTGTTCGCCTCGCTTTCACTATTTCGCTGACGTCGACGGACGTGGACCGAACCGTCGTCAGAACAATGATAAAGATTTCTGGTAATTAGGTGATGTCGATCGACGACAGCGACGTCTACCATTGTTACCAGGACCTGTGGAAGACGGCGCAAGAGCGCGAAAACGCGGTCTATCAGGGTATTGACACCAGCAAAAATAAGAACGTGACCATACTTAGAATAGGGGCTGGCAACAAGGTAGATAACGACGCGAGCGACAACGCGATCGCGGCAGCTTACGGCAACCGCTTCTACATCCCGCTCGGATTTTAGTTGCTGGAGAGTCACATGCCCTACTATCAGAGCGCTTTGGCGGACCGTCTCGAATACGATCTAACGTTCAACGACTACGGCCGAGTTCTCATAGCTACCGACATGGCATCGACGTATACGATCGACAATGTTTCGTTGGAATACGACATGGTCACGATGCCCGAACTCGCGCGATTGATCAGATCCCAGTACGCCAGGCGCGTTGCCATACTTTACGACCGAGTTCTTCGCCACCGCAAGATGACGAAAGACAAAAGCGACACATTGTGGAATATTAATGTTAACGTACCCGCCCGCTCGATGAAAGGTATACTGATGCTGTTCGAGGAGGGTCGGTTCGCGCTCGGGGTTAGAAAAACCGACAAATTCTATAACCCCAAAATCGCAAAGGTAGAGGTGACGATCGAGGGAGTCCCCAATCAACTATACAGGCAGGGCCTTCGCGCGCACCAGCAGTGGGACGAAGCCAGAAAAAAGTTTGCTGCCGGCTCTAAGCGCTCCCCGGAGGTTGCCCAGGTTGCCAAAGACCTGCAGCTCTCGGACGTCTCCCTCGCGGAGTTCCTGACTATCAAATACGCGTTATGGCTAGACATGCGAGTCAGCGACGACGACCAAATGCACGGTAGTGGGCGCCAAGTTGAGAACGCTAGCGAGGGTGTGACGATCCAGATAACCAAAGAGGCGGATGGAGCTGGGCCATTGAACGTGTACTTATATATAATCACAGACGCACAACTCAACATCGAAGATGGTCGATACGTCTCAGCGCTCTACTAAATCTAAAGATTTAAATACAAATAAAGTTTGTGATGCCTACTCTGCCATAATATGTGGGCAGACAGGGTGCGGAAAAACGGTTTTCATCCTCGACTTGCTCGAGGGGTCCTACCGCGATATCTTTCGACACATTGTGATCCGACAACGATGCTTATCAGCGGCGCACGTGGATATGGACCGACCCTGAGGTATACGTTATTGACCCCAGTGATAGGCTTCACGATTGGCTGCGCGGCTTATACCAAAGATTCCAGGGCGAGCCCACCCTATACGTGATTGACGACTGCTCGGCCAAGGCGGCGATGACCAAAAAGAAGCTCGCATTTTCGGGCCGCCATGTGGGGCAAAGCGTATGTATCTCCACTCAGAAGTACAACGCCGTCCTCAATGATCTGCGCGAGCAAACGAAATGGGTCGCCCTCTTTCACTGCAAGGACCGAGACTCATTCGATGACTGTCTTCGAGAGAACGACGTTATCCCAACACGCGATGAGCGCCTGGAGGTTCGACAGATGATTTCTGAAACTAAACACGCCAAGCTTCTGCCAAAGACTGATCAACCCACAAATTATGAAGTTATCAATTAATTACTGAATTACTGAATTACTGAATATTTACTAAATAATCTACTAATATCTACTAACTAATATCTACTAAATATTTACTAAATATTACTGAATTATTACTGAATTACTGAATTATTTACTAAATAATCTACTGAATATTACTGAATTATTCGCAACAAGTTGTTGTTACTCATAATTAATTTTAAGAAAATTACAAACAGTTTGATGTTAAACTTATAAGACTAGTCAGAATAGTACACCCAACACTGTTGGAATAATGAACTGCGACGAACTTCTCGATCAGCTAATGGAAGAAACATTTGCTCCGGTATCTTTCCTGAAAGATGACAAGACTGCCGACACGGTATATTTCCTGAAAGATGGCCCGACTGCCGACACGGTATCTTTCCTGAAAGATGGCCCGACTGCCGACAAATGGCCCGACTGCCGACACAGTATCTTTCCTGAAAGATGGCCCAACTGCCGACACGGTATCTACCCAACCGCACCCCGAATTCACGAATTGGAACAGTGGGAAGAAAGAAAATGAAAACACGACGCAAAACGAGCGGCTAGCTGCGCTGGTTGCTGGGGGGTGGGGGGGGGGGCGCAATCGGAGCAGTATTTCGGTAGGCGTCTCTCAGTTTGTCAGGTGGATAAAATGTCAGATGTCGAGGTTGATAAAATGTATGCGCGATACGAATCCAAATTTGGGGCAGAGATGACGAAAACTCATGGGGCGGCGGCTATTCATTTGTACGCTACCGCTTTCAGTGCAATTCTCCCTATATCTGATACCGCGGGGTTGATTGGTGATTTAGAGACTGACCCTTTTGTTGGACACACTCTTAGAACAGCCTGCTGCTCAATTTATCACAAGTTTGGAATGTACTTAGCTCCGCTGACAACCGCGTTGACCACGGCTAAGCACTGTCAATTTGGACATATATGCCCACGAACTATAAGCTCAGAAAACGATGTCACAAGACGCATCTGCGAGAGTGACGGAACAGACCTCAACACTGTTGAACCCGATTGCAGCACTTCCAACTCCGATTGATCCTCCAACGACTTTGGGGGAACTATCCCCAAAAAGACAGGCAGCTGGGCGGGCAGCGGCTGCCACCCGAAAAGCTAAACAAGATAAAATACTCGCCGAGCTTCGAGAGGCCAAACAGTCATTATCCGTTCCGGCTCAGGAGCCCCAATCGCAATTGGAGTTGGGGGCAGAAACAGCAAAACACCCGAAGACAGCTGCGGTTCAATCTCCAGCTCAGGAACTGTCGGAGCAATCGTGTGTTGCTGTAGCTCCTACATGGATCATCCCGTGGGTTGTTGGTGGTGGTCTCGCAGTTGTGGGTACCATGTGTGTACGGAACTACCTTTCGAGACAACCAGCCGCGGTTCCGAAACCGATTGCGCCCCATTTAAACATTGATCGCGATCCCTTGTATATGCAATAATCACTATATACAATGGCTGAAAACGATGGTAAAATGATAGTGAATGCGCTTTATCACGCCGTGGTGATATCGGGTCTCAGTATCGGGTTTGCTCGACTATCAAAGATGGCCTTCGAAGGGCCCGCTCCCAAATTGGACATGATCGTGAGAGACGTAGGGCTCGTGACCTTAGATGTAGCGGCCGCAGTTGGGACTCGAGATTATATAATTAAGCTGGAATTCTACCTGCTAATATATGGAAATAAATGGCTTCGATCAGAGTAATCGTAGGTGGTGCGGTGGTGAGCGCATTGGCGTTCAGCGGTAGCAACTTTCTGTTCTCGTTAATTCCTAAAAACTCGGACGCGGATGATGAGCGCAAGCGTCACGATTTAGCTGAAGAACAACTCAAGAGCGCAGACGCAGCATGGTCGAAATAACGAACCGCCCATCTGGACTGGGTCAACGAAGAGCTTCGCCGCGAGAATCACGCCGCGCAAACTTTCCGGAACGTTGAAGAAGCCAACCGCGAGTACACGCTGGCATATCCGCAGAAAAGTCTCGCGCCGCTGGATCCCGAGCCCCAACTTTCAAATTTCTATGTACCGTCAGAGACCCAAAAAGACGGCGAGATCGCGTTCATCGTCGTGGGAATGGGTGCGGTGGGTCTCGTCAGCTACTATATTGGAAAAGCAATAAGCAAAAGCAATAAGCAATAATTATTTTTAAAAGTTGTTTTAAATAATATATATGTAGAACTATGTTAGTTGACGAGCTTTATTTTGCTCTAATCGATCTAGGCTACACGGCCCTTAAACACCGTTTAGCTGGCGCAAAGGGTCTGATCAGTTTGGCCCATGACTCTCTAGAGACGTGGCGCGAGGACGAAAAAGCGGCCACCCTTTTCGCAAAGCGAATGTTAGAGTTAGAGCTGGAACTCAACCAGTGGCTGCAGCGAAACTTCCAACGACGCAGTTACCGGCCGATCTGGCGAGGGCATGTTGGAGATTGTTCGATCTACTAGAATACCTCGCATACGATGGACACTCGCAAGATAGATACCAAACTAGCGCGCAAGTTAGCGAACACATACTACAGCCCCCGCGGCTACTGGAAGGGACTCGCTGCCATCAAGAATATGTCGGCGGCGACCAAGGTTTCCGAAAACGCCGCCGCGGTATGGCTCAAGAAGCAGGCCATCTGGCAGATCTATTTTTTCGCGCCTCACAATATTCCGCACCGAAATTCGACGTGCCGGTGACGAACGAAGTCCACCAAGCTGACCTCCTGTTTCCCCCTCACGATCGCGTTGGTCGTAAGACGTACAAGTACGCACTGACAATCGTTGACGTAGCGAGTCGGTATAAGGGTGCTGAGCCGCTGGCCACTAAAGAGTCTAAGGAGGTGGCCGAGGCTCTTACCCGAATATATAAGAGGAGTCCTCTCAAATGGCCGAATCTTCTCCAGGTCGATCCCGGCCGCGAGTTCATGGGCGCGGTCTCCCATCTATTAACTAAACTCGACTTTTCTGTTAGACGCGGCCGCGTCAACATCCACCGGGACCAGGGGATCGTGGAGCGGTTCAATCGAACCCTGGCTGAGAGGCTGTCCGGACACCAATATGCCAAAGAGCTTGTAGACCCTCATTCGCGATCGACCGAGTGGATGACCAGGCTGCCCGCCGTGGTCTCCGCACTGAACGGCGAGGTGACCAGATTGATCGGTAAAAAGCCCGTAGATGCCATCAAGTTTAAAAAGGTGTCGCACAAACCATCTGCCGTCTCGCGCGAGCGACCCATTGGTTTAGCGGAGAAACGGCTTCCATCGGCTGTTGCCGTCCGGTACCTCTATCAACCGGGAGTGCTCGAAGGTGGTCGCCGCCGCGCGACTGATCCCGTGTGGTCTCTCAATGTATATCATCTGGATCGATATATTCCCAAACCCGATGAGCCCGTGCTCTACTATTTGGATGATGGTCCATCTCGCGGGTTTGTTCGCGAAGAACTTCTTGCGGTGCCTTTTGACACCCAGCTGCCTCCGGATGGCCTCGTCAATTTCTCATAATTTATCATCTTTTTACAACATAATTAATTAATTATTTAATCATTTTTTTTTTCGAATTTTACAAATTTGAAAAAATTAATTCCACCCAATTCAATTCGCGAATTGAGGGTGGTGAGACATTTTTTTTTTACCCCCATATAAGACATCACCTATTTTGATAGTGGTGGGCACTTATACACCCTCCAATTCGTTTCCCCTTAGTCGCGGTAACGAACTCATACCCTATATACTACTACATGACTTGTTTGCAAATACACAAATACGAAATATATACACATTGTGAGAATCGTGTTCATGGTGGCATTGAAATGTATAAAATATAAAGGTGTTTCAAAATTTTAAATACATGCATATTTTTTTTGTTTACGTTAAATTCGTACGTTTTTATTAAAAATGCACTAGAGCAGACTGTAAAGACGCAGTGTATCGGGATTAAATCCGACACAATTTTTATTTATTTTCACATATCAAAGTAATTCTAAGTATGGATTTTCAAAACAAACATATTAACAGCTAAATATACTATATTAGCGGCATTTCCGCTTTGTATTATATGTGACGTGTCAAGCGAAAACCTCCCTTATCGGAAAACGTGACGTAAGAGTTAAGAAGTTACAAAGATGGAGTAATTTCCGCGCTGTTTTCACAAAGTAAACATCACATTTAGAGTCATTGTTGTGTCTATGTATATGCATTAAATTGTGTTTTCAAAAAATACATTTAAGTAGACATTAGATCTAAATAAAATTTAAACATGGCGGTTTATTTTGTATTTACTTCCATAAATACGCCTACTTATTTTGTTCTTTTAGTTTATTTCGAAGAAAGCGGTTACTATAATAATACCAGCCTGACATGGCGTTGTTTAGACATGCTTTGTTTATATGAACATTGGTGTATAAATAAACATGGAATTCTTGTAGGTATTTCCCTGTTTATTATCGCGCGTCGCTATAGTCATGATGGATATATTGCGATTGACAAAACAGTATATATTACTGGCGCAGTGGGTAAACTGGCGGCCAACTGTGGTACTTGGTTTTAATTTTGCACTGCATGCGTTCGATCCTCACTTTGGCCATTATATATATATTTTTTTTTTTTTTTTTTTTTAATATTGTTTGTGTGTTTTCTTTTTCTTTTTAATACATCTTTATTACTTTTAAAAACAATTGACATGGCAACTATGAACCACACGTCGACAGATTGAACCTCCTATGTTTGTGAGCAGCATAGCCCCAGATCAGCCTGTGCATTCGCGCAGTTTGATCAGGATCGACGTTGTTCACCATTCCATCAATGTATCTGCTGTTGTATTACTTTGACATGGCCATGGTAATAAGTTGCATCATATGCATAAGGTCATTTTAACAGGTCTCCATAAGTAAGCAAATTGCATGGATTCTCGAAACACATTACCAGTCAAGCATTTCGTCGGCGTTCACTTTCTCTTCTTTGCAAACTTTCAGAACGTTTAGCGCAATTTGTTTATTTTCTGAACTGAGAGGTTTATTTTTCGACATGGTGTTCTCCGTAACAGATTTGCATTTGTAGTGTGTCGAGGTTGACTTTTACAAAACCACACAAATGTGCAGAATGATGAGGTGCAAAGTGAAGTGTTTTATAATGTTGTGTAAAAGTAAATGCACAAATATATCGGGATGTGTGCGTTTCCTCTTGCGCCTAAGTAGTAAAAGCGAGAGATAAAAAATATGCCCTTGGCAGGATTCGAACTCTCGACCGTCCGACCACCAAACAGTAGATCTAGCCACTAGAGCATTAAACGGTGTTACTGTTATTAGCAATTATATCGAATGTTAATGCCTTTGCACTGGTATACAAATACCATGTCTACAACATATGACGTAAACTATTTACAAATAGCACATGTTTACAATAATATTTACAATAATAACTTTTTTTTGCTACAGTCAATGTTTCTGACAACAAACAAATACTTCACGATGTATGAAAATCTACCTGTGTTTAATAAAACAAAGAACGTAGTTTCCTTTTTGTGTCATACCACTGGTCACGTTATCTCCCTTGGACAACTGCTCACGTCGTTCTCAAGACAATTCGTACATAAAATAATATGCAGGTGTGTCCATCTGGGCGGTAGGATATAATTGGGCTACGGCGGCGGGAAACTTCCGGGTAAATAGATAAAAGTTAAATAATCCCACCTCTCTATTTAGTCTAATTGCCCGTATATGATCGACCCTACCTCATAAAGGTGTATGTGTATTGCAATCATGCGGACATGAAACCCAGGTCTGGGAAAACACATTCAAATTTCACATAGTTTATTTCGCGTGTAAATCGACAGTTGATTCAAAATTATGCGACACTGTAATTGTTAAACGTGTGTATAACTCCGTTGGATAAATATGTCCTACATGCGTACGATGTTTGGCATGTTTTCAACTTCTGACACACAGATATTACTGCTGTCTTACACGCGACGACACCTCTTTAAGAAATTTGATACATTTACACGCAACGGCTGTCAAAAATGATATTCCACTTTATTCATAAAGCATAATCTAAAGCCTCATTCATTTACAATGGTCATCACCATGACGGGGTTCGTTTATAGATATAATTATTGTACTTATAGGTTATTATGTTTTCTATATGTGGATATATGCACGAGCTACGCAGCATGCGATATTGTGCGACTTTATTTGGAACGAGTGGCAATTATATCCACTTAAAAATCAAATAGCATTTGTATAATATATCTAAATCACTAACAACTAAGATGCGCCTAAAAATATACAAACTATCAATGAAGTAAACAAATTACTGATGATTTAGAAGGAACTATTATACAATGTGAAAAGTAATTCTGGCACTGATCAATATGTTAAAATATTGACGATTTACTTTCCATTGTGTTTCAATGTCAAACAACTGTACATATATAATAAATGATAATTTATAGTTATAAATATATTTGTGGGGGCGCGCAATATTAATATTGGGTTGCGCGACTAATTGTTCCGTGAACCCCCTTTTTCATGTTAGTACCCTTTGCGCATTAAGCATTCTTCGCGCGTTTGTTTATACAAAGATAAATATTAAATTTCAGTTACTTTATTACGCTTTTGCACGGTAATTCTGGTTGTTTTCCTGATTTCATTCATGCCATATGATGTTGGAAGACATATTTAAACAATTTTACTACGTGACAGTTTCGTGTAGCGTACATTTTTCGCTAGCTAAGTGTGAAACGTAAACTTTTTACTCGTGACGGATTCGCGCCTTGCTGTTTCGGACCATCACGCCCGTTTCGTACCAATAACAACAACTGCACTGGGACATTGGTGTTACTATGGCTGCTACCGCTGACGGATTATTGATCCTGTGTAGTTCCCACATTGGCAGGATTCGGAGATATGTTTATGCAGATCCGGTTCGGAAGAACTTTGCGTTGTCCGCTGGACAATGGTGTTATCTATCACGTTAGTGATATGTTGATATATCGTTAGATGTATCATGGTATCTCCTTAGAGAGATAATGCTGTCTCGTTAGAGATAGTGGCTATACCGTGAGGGATAGCAGGGTGGATATCTCGTTAGAGATACATTGGAGGTATGTATATTCCATGAACATGATGATGTGAAAAGTAGACTTTGAGAAAGTTGTAATAAAAATGGCACCTGGAAAATGTGCAACCCAACTACTGATTGGGTTTGCATTCTTACAAATGGTTTGTAATGATGCTATATCAGTAGAGGATGCTGTCTCACTTAATTTAGTAGTGCTATATCGTTGTGATGTGACGCTATCTCGTTACATCCCTATCCCGTTAGTGATATGCTATTTTTAACAATGGTGTTATCTATCACGTTAGTGATATGTTGATATATCGTTAGATGTATCATGGTTTCTCCTTAGAGAGATAATGCTGTCTCGTTAGAGATAGTGGCTATACCGTGAGGGATAGAAGGGTGGATATCTCGTTAGAGATACATTGTTTTTTCAGGGCTGTCAGCCTGTGTCACCCTTTGAGTTATGATGATGACTCGTTGATTTAGTAATGCTATATTGTTAGAGATATGTATTACCATTGTTGCCATCATTTTATTGATTACTGCTAAATATTGACCTGTATCTGGTTGTACCATGCAATATGGTGATGTAGTCAGCAATGTTTCTGCTGTGAGGGGTGTCTTGGATGTGAGATGATTACCAGCTTTGCCCCTCATGTACATTGATTGGTGGTACTGGAGAGTTGAATCTTGTTATGCCCTACTTGAGCGTAATATGATGCTTTGTATGAATATTGCGTTAGAGTTGTGACGAGGGATAAGAGGGATAATTTTACCGGGTTCGGCCCTCGTGTACATATGTTATGGGTACTAGAGAGTTGCTGCTGGTTATACGGAGGATGTTGGTGCTAATAATGTCTTTCAAGTTATGTTTATATACATACGTATACCTGGATAATGAAAGATGATGCTGCCGGGTTTGGCCCTCATGTATATTGCTTGTTGCTACTTGTACTTGAGAGTCTACTCTGGTTATAACCTGGCACCAGGTCGGGATATTCTAATTTCAGGGCTGAATATATAGTTTCTGTAAATTTTGAGCTCGGATGTTGGGATTTTTCTTCATTATGGACAGGTTGAAAACGGGATATTCCAACCCGTTGGCCTGGCCTCAAACGACCTTAGTTACATGTAGTCAATACACAATCAATACCCTACATGAGGGGTTAGAATCACAGAACTTTGATACAGGTGATATGATATCAGGTTTGGTCCGGTGGATTAAGTGCGGGCACTAGAGAGTGAATCAGGTTTTACCCTACATGAGGGTAATTGGATTTGTTTTAATTTTGTATGACATACTATGTTGTATGTTTTGTAGGTATATATATAGCCGGTCATGTTGGCCCTCATGTATGTTGCTTTTTGGTACTTGAGAGAGTTGTATCTGGTTATACCCTACATAATGTTAATCAGATTTGTGCTAATGGTGTTTAGTGTTATGTTTGGGATAATGCATTGGCTGGTATTGCAGCCTGCCCTTCATTTGCTACAATAGGGTTGGGTCTGTCCCAGTACCGTCAGGCCAGTGCACAATTTCATATATTTTAGATTATGCCGCCGAAGCGGACTCGGGCGCCACCGCCCAAACGGAGGCGGATTGCGGCCAGTATGGCGCCAAATCCTGACACAGATCCGGCCGTGATCAATGATGTGGACAATGTGCGGAGCAGTGAGCCTTCAGTGATCGCGGCTCAGTTTACACAGATGCTACAGGCGGCTATGCCTGACATTTCCCGGTCGGTGGTAGGGACACTGATGTCATTGGGTCTGGTGGCCCCGTCGTCCGCCGCGCCCAGTCCATCGCCAGACGTTTCGTTGGACACAGCTGATGCTGCGTCCCTGTCGGCTATTCGGCCGCCTCAAGTTGTCACCACGCGGACGGATGGGACCACGATTGGTGCGCAGTTTCTTGCTGCCAGTGGGACGCTAGCAGCGAGTACTACACCTTCTCCAGCTGACACAGATGCGTTTATCTTACAGCCCCGCATATCCATTGGGTTTGGTACCCAATAAGTCACCCAGTGATTTCCGAGTTATCCACCATTTATCCTACCCGGAAGATGACTCGGTCAATGATGGTATTCCGTCGGAGCTGACGAGTGTACAATATCAGAATTTAGATGCTGCTGTCAGACTGATTAAGCAGTCTGGGCCCGGGTCTTACATGGCAAAGACTGATATTGAGTCGGCATTTCGGCTGGTTCCTGTACATCCCTCCAATTACGATCTGTTGGGGTTTTGTATTGAAGGACAATACTACCATGACAAGGTGTTGTCTATGGGGTGTGCAATATCGTGTAAGCTTTTTGAGGAAGTTAGCACGGCATTGCACTGGATCGCGGAACAGCGCCTGAAATGCTATGGGGTTGTACATGTTTTGGATGACTTTATGTTTATTTCTCCACCTCCAGCTACACGGTGTCGTCGTGACCTGCTTAGGTTTCTGGCCATGGCCGAGGACATTGGTATTCCCATTAAAAAGGAAAAACATTTTTCCAAGGGCAGGTTATGTCTTTTGTTGGCATAGAGTTGGATTCTGTGCCTATGGAGGCACGTTTGCCTGTGGACAAGGTTGCGAAGGTTCGGCAACTGTTGCAGGAGGTTCAGCGTAGGGCAAAAATCACACTTAGGTAGCTACAATCTCTAATTGGGTTGCTTAACTTTGCCTGTGCTGTAGTGCCGGTGGGCAGACCCTTCTTACGTCTTCTCTTGCGTCTTCTCTTGCGTCTTCTCATTGGGGTTGAAGAAGCCACATCATAAACACAGGTTGAGTAAAGCTGCCAGGGCAGATCTGCGGGCTTGGTCGCTGTTTATAGAACACGTTTGGTACATCAGATCACCTACAGTTTTTCAGCGATGCCAGCAATCTCGGTTGCGGGTACTACCTGGGGACTCAGTGGTTCTACGGAACATGGCCAAGTGGTTGGGAGATTTATCACATTACAGTGAAGAAGCTGTTTCCAATTGTCATGGCTCTTGAGTTGTGGGGGTCTCGGTTGGCCAACAAGTGCGTCATGTTTTTCTCAGACAACATGGCGGTAGTGCAGATCATTAATAAGCAGTCGTCTAAGGATGTTATGCTGATGAATTTGCTGCGGCGTCTGGTGGTTCAAGCGTTGAGGTATAATATCCTGTTCAAGGCGCGACATGTTTCAGGTCACTTGAACTGTTTGGCTGATCAACTTTCTCGTTTGCAGGTGGCAGAGTTCAAGCGGGATGCTCCACAGATGGATGCGTATGCGACGCCTATCACAGAACTAGCTGTCACAATCTGACATGCATTACTAGGCACTTGCTGGATAATGCGTTAGCCAAGTCTACACGCACTACTTACCATCATGCCTGGGATGTGTACTCGGACTTTCATCGTAGTTATGTGGATGGGGTGGTTTCGATACCTCTACAGGTGGATCATGTTCTCTTGTTCATTGCGCACTGTCGCAGCAAGGGGCTTGCTCCTACCACGGTCAGTACATACATCTCGGCATTGGGGTATGTGCATAAGATCAGAGGTTGTTCTGATCCGACTCAATGTTTTGTTGTCAAAAAGATGTTGCAGGGATATATGAGGGATAACGGTTTACCTGACTGTCCCCTGCCCATCACACCAACTATTTTGAAAGGGTTAGTCGCTTCTTTGTCCCATGTTACGCAGTCTCGTTATTGTAAGACTCTGCTCAAGGCGATGTATCGACTGGCGTTTCATGCCTTTTTAAGGGTTGGGGAAATTACTGCCACTCACCAAAATCATTCGATTCCCTTTGAATGTGTTGCATTGCATCATTCTATTACGGGAGCCGATAAATTAGTCATTTCTATGCGATCTTTTAAGTCGAATTATAGGCCATGGGCCAAATATGGAAACCCTCCCCCCCCTGTGGTACATAAGCAGACATATTTTTCTGATAACTATAATCAATTACGAGTGTAATGCAACTTGTCTGCGCTCTGTAACCCGCTGGATGAATGTATGGCACCATTTTGAAGTATACCACCCAGCAACTTTTTGCCATATTAAAAAATCACACTTTTTGTAAAAATGTGACAAAATTATATTGTTAAACACGGAAACTGCTGTTGTTTTGCAGGTTTTGAGAGATGTTTATAGCAATACTTTGCATTTAAGTAGAATTTAGGACCGTCCGGTCCTTTTAAGCAAATATTTTGCATATTTAATTACCCCACCCACTCCATTTCAATGGTAACACATGTATTGCCACACATCTCTTCCCATACGGTATTTATAAATTGTAGCTATGGAAAATATACATGCATGTGCTCATGAAACATGTGCAAACTTTAGTTCCTGTTTTCCTTATGCTTACTGCACATGATACTAAGTTAACCACAACTGAATTTGAAACCGTTACCCCACCCACTAAATCTACAATGTACATTTTACACATATTGAGTTTCATTAGCTGTCTCCACTTACATTTACTTTTAACTGGTACATATGAAGTCAACTACTTCAACATGACACTGGCATCATTGCATACACAAAAATATCGTGAGTTGTCATGATGAAAGTGCATGGAGTGAAGTATGTATAGCAGCAAGTGTGAAGAAAAAAATGGAATTTCCCCACATTATCGGGCAAGAAATGATTCGATATTTACAACAAGATCAATGCTATATTGTGAAATAGAACATGTTAAATGTGAGCATCGATATAATGCACAACAACAGTTATAGACATGCGTATACTGATTCGCGTATGCTTATACAACAAGGTAATTAATTTTCAATCAAGGTTTGAAGCATCGCGCCTGTGGCGGGGACAATCCCCACATCATCAAGTAAGAAACTATTAATTATTTGCATCATCACATCAAATATGGTTCATGAAATAATTAACATATACATGATCACATATATATAGACATACATACATACATACAGTTACATAATGTGTCCAGGGCTTTCATTGTTCTTGATTTGTGCATGATTATACAAGGTAATTAATTTTGAATCAAAGTTTGAAGCATCGCGCCTATGGCGGTGACAATCCCCACAACATCAGGAATAAGAAACTATTCATTATTTGCATCGTCACATCAAATATGGTTCATGAAATCATTAACATATACATAGCATCAGACACATACACACTACACACATACATACAGTTATTATAATGTGTCCAGGGCTTTCAGTGTTCTTGATTTGTTCATGATTATACAACAAGGTAATTAATTTTCACTCAGGATTGAAAGCCTCGATACCAGGTAAGACATATTTCGATATTTACAATAACAGATGAAATAAAATATGGTACACAATATCATTCATATCAGCATATTCATATCAGCATATATAGACATACATACAGTTACATAATGTGTCCGGTGCATTCGTTGTTCTTGATTCACTTATGGTTGGTTACAACAAAGTAATTCATTTTCAATCAGGTTCGGAAGCATCGCACCTGTGGCGGAGTCAATACCCATGGCATCAGGTACGAAACTCTTCGATATTTTCTGACATCAACAGCGCTCAGGTATTATCCTAACATGCTGTACAAATCGTAGATACATATCTAGTGAATCCGGCTTAAGAGAAGCAACCTAGTCATATGCTTCATCCGCATCAAACATGCTATCTAGTAAGCTGTCGGGCTCATGGGCATTTGTTTCATCAACATCCACCGTATCCACTTCTTCCTCTTCCTTCTACAGTAGATCTATCATTTCAGTTGGCAGGTAATCCCCCTCTGTCCATTTGCACTCTAGTGTTCCGTTTATGACCTCCCACCCACAGCCATTTGGTGGCGGTATGCATGCATTCGATTGGTCAGTGCTGCACCAAATGAGGGTTTGGTGATTAGCTCTCATTATATACATTCTTAACGATGACCTGCATGGTGGCAGAATGCTAAGATCAGCGCCATTGTAACTTGACAGCAGCTCTCCCGACTTGGGACTGAACTTTTGCAGGAATAGCTCCATGCGCAGTTTGTTTATGTCTGTAATACTAGTACTAGTACTCCTGTACATCAGACACACAAAGTGTTCAAGGTCTTCGAAGAGTTGGTCTTCTACAGAAGGGGACAAACCCAACTGCATGAATGTATCAGTGAATTCTGGGTGCTTCTGAAGTAGTTTTAGCGGTGTCACCTTTCCACGACGAACGAAAGCACTCGTGCTGTCACAGCCGATGAATGCATGAAGTGCTGGCAATGCCAAACACAGCTGCGTACCAACCTCAGCAATGATACCGTGTATGTCAAGCAGTCGTTCGTTTGTTGCCGACACCGGTGTCAAACAGCACACGCTGTTTCACCAGCTGTGTAAACCTGAGTAACAGTACTAGTACAAACACGTCGGTATCTGGAGATCTGACAACAATTGTATTGTTCTCCGATAAATGCGATGCATGGTGCAAACAATGCAATACCAGTCGTGTGTCTGCTTCCTCTTGTGACGAATTCAGTTCTTCTATTTCGTCAGTGTGTGTTGATATGCCATACATACTAGTAATTTGACGCATTTGGTTTCACACACAAACACAAGTGTTCTTCCTTTCACCTTATGTGTGTATTTATCTTGCATCCATTCATTAAGTAGGAGTTTTCACAATTGTGTCTTGTTGACATCGTTCAAGAGGAACTGCTTCCAGTCACGTGGAACATTTGTCAGCGGTCCCTTGATCAAGTAGGTATTTGTGGTACCTCTTTCGTTGTCGTTCATTGGTTTTAATTGACAGAGGATGGTACGTGTTTGTTACAAAATCCACGCGTTCTGCTTTCGGCATTTGGTGATATAGACTCTCCGCCAGATCTGCAAATGTGTTGGGCAAAGCAGTTTGCATATGTAGAATTGCATTTCCGTCAATGAGTAGCTCACCTGTTCTAGCGGAGGCCTGTAAACCATATGCGTCTGCCCTTCCAGTTGGTGCATCAATTTCGCTTTGTCAGTCCTTGCCGGTGATCCATCAGCTGTTGCAAACGACCATGGAAATGGACCTAACGGGTAACTGAAGACCTTAGCCATGTCAATGTTGTGCAATGGAAACGAGCTGTCCAAATACATTCCGTTCTGCTACTAGTTCCTTTGACATTCGCTGTGGACTCGTAGTGTCACCGATTTTGCAAGCGTTGCAAATGTTTTGAGTTTTTGTTGCTTTATTGGCGCATGGAAGCCTAGCAATCTTTTCTACAAACAGACTTCAGTCTGCACCTGGCAGCTAATTTGTGTAGTTTGACTGACAAAAATGTACCGAAATACATTTGCGACCAGAGTAACGCCAGATGTGTACAGTAGATAATGGCACATGTGTTCGCTAGTTCTATTTTCTTAATTATGAAGTGTCATTTCTATTGAATATCTTAGATCCAGAACAGACTGCATTTCAATACATGTGAAGTCAAGACATCCATAGGTCGCATATGTCATAAGATTAGGCCATGGGCCAAATATGGAAAACTTACCCCTGCGTAAAACACACATTATATTACGCAATTGCCATGTATATTGATATTCATCACATGGCATTAATTTGCGGTGTAAAAAGTGGTTCAAATGCCACTTATCATCAGTTAACATGGAAAATTGTTAACATAGACAATTGTTGAAAAAAACGCCCTTTTTGGCGGCCATTTTGAAAATTAAAATTTCCACCATTTATATCATGCTGTTAAGTCAATATATATTACATAATTGATATGCATATTCATATGCATTACAGGTATAAGTTACAATGTTTATAGCGGTTCCAATAACACTTAACAGCAGTTACAGTGCAAATCTTTTCGCAAAAAAAAAACAAAAACACACTTTTTAGCGGCCGTTTTGAAAATGGCGGCCATTTGGTAAAATAAATTGATTTTGAATGTATCACACACTGTTTTATATTCAATTAGGGAGTAGAATAAGAACGATTTAGAAAATTTAAATCGGTCCTAATACCGGTTAACAGGCGATAAAGCTAGTCCTGTAAACCAAAACAATTTGTTTGTTTTTGACGGCCTCTTGGAAAAATGGCCGCCATTTGTTCATCCAGCGGCTTTTTGATGGCAGACCTTCTGGAATGACAGACAATTGACTACTGAATTTGAAAATCATGGTGGCGTTATGTACCACAGGGGGGGGGAGGGGGGGTTATTGGTGGCCCAAAGACTATTATGCCAAACGAGTATTTAATTTGGAAGTGTCTCAGAATTCTGATCCCAATTTGTGTCCGGTGAAGGCCGTATCAAACTTTATGGGCCTTCGTGGGACTAGTAGTGGACCCCTGTTTTCCTTTGCAGGGGGTTTGCCAGTTAGTCGCCAGTGTTTCACAGACCATTTAAACCTGTCTTTTAAATGGGCGGGCTATAGTCCAGAGTCATATAAGGGGCATAGCTTTCGTATAGACGCGGCTAGTACTGCTGCGGCCATGGGGGTGTCCGATGAACAAATCCAGTTGATGGGCAGGTGGCGGTCTTCTGCATTCAAAAGATATATACGGATACCCTTGTTGCGACTATAGACAGAAGTCGCGGCATAATGTGGTGCGGGTCCCATAGTTGCTCTGGGATCAATTTTGTCATGTTTTGAATTAACTGCGCAAACATGAGGTCAGGGCCCTCGTTTGCTGCATTTCACTTTGTTGTGTCACCTATAAAGTCAGGGACTTTGTGTGGCTGTTTAATTGTGTACATGGTTTATAACATGATACATTTTACAACAGGTACTTGCTAACGAGATAATGCAAACATGGAGTCAGGGACTCCGTTTGGTTTAACTTGTTGGCAGGGACGTGCTACATGTATATTATTGTTTGTATATAGTGTTACATGTTTTTGGCTATTTTTGTATTCGCAGATTGATGTTGCATGCAGTATTTGCGATGATAATAATACTGTTTGTTTTGTACTGTATTGCGGGTTGGGGTTGTTAAGTACCAGTATGACGATATGCATGATTTGGCCCTCTGGTACATTTTTAGATTTCGGTACATGAGGGCGAAATTATGTCGTATGCGAGAAACGCTGCTATTCGTGGCACAACCGGCGATGTGCACAATTACGCTAGTGAACATTACGGGGTGGGTGGGGGTTTGTTTTAGTATTTTACGCAATGTTATACCCCATTTTCTCGGGTGTACACTAACTATGGCTGGTGTCTCTCACTTTGTGCATATGTATAGTTTTATATCGGATTCATTGCATGGGCCGCTTTACTAGGTGTATGTGTAGTAAGGCGGGATCCCTTGTATTACTGCTGACGTGGTAGTCCAGTGCAGTCCTTGGTCATATTGTGTCAACACACAGTTTGATCTGGTTCTGCAGTGTACGCATAACTACATGCTCCATTTATTGATATAGTATCTTTAATTAGCAAGTATTGCACATGTATCTTCATTCAAGTTTTATACAGGGTTTTTATTTAAGAGCATGTGCATTTTGCCAGGATACGTCAAACATGAAGTCAGGGACTTCGTTTGACGGACCCTGGCAACTTGTAACTGTCGTCATGGAGCATTATTTCTTGTTTGCATATAATTATGACTGGCATGTGGGAAATTCATATTTGTTGATGGACTTAATTTCACTTTGTAACATTTAAATGTGGACTGGTATATTCTCTGTTCTTTGTGTACAGTTGTACATTATGTTCTGAGATGCTAGTGGGTATCTTGAGGTGGCATCCAGCTGCAGGTGTACCGGTGCATCTGTACAGGTGTACATAGTCGCTAGGTTGTTAGTGGTGTTTATTACATATGTGTCACATTCAGATAGACAAGAAATAGGGTGAGGGACCCTGTTTTGTTTTTCGGTTACTTTCCTTGTGTTGTTGTTGCATAATATGCTGGTGTTTCTCAATGTGTTATGTGCTATGTGCAGCATGTTGTTCGGGGTGCAGTTTTACACTCCGCCATTCTTTCATCATTCGGCCCATTCGTCATGTATTGGGTGGGGGTTGTATTTTTCTCAGGCCCATTCCTGTTCGAATACAATGTGGCGGTAAATGTGTCACACCCCACCTTTGCTTGTCAGTTTAGTATTTTTCAATAACTTGCTGCCGGGCAGTTATGCCCGGCGCCGGGCAGTTATGCCCGGAGTCATTTAAGTTATTAAATGGCCTGTTCAATCAATACTTGACTTGTGTTCATACTGCTATATCCACATTACCGGTCTATTCCCTTCAAGCAAACTGAGCAATACATTTCCCTAGGGCAAGGTCCCCACAAATGATAATTTATGGTTATAAATATATTTGTGGGGGCGCGCAATATTAATATTGGGTTGCGCGACTAATTGTTCCGTCAACCCCCTTTTTCATGTTAGTACCCTTTGCGCTATTAAGCATTCTTCGCGCGTTCGTTTATACAAAGAAAAATATTAAATTGCAGTTACTTTATTACCCACCCTCCATCCCCTATCTACACCAATTATATATTTATTGTGTTCAATTTAAGGGGGTTTACTGCTACATGTATTCTAGTTGGTTAGCTACATGTTTTGTATGGTGGTGTATGCTTGCATTCATGCTATGTTATTTGATAGTGTGTATGTTCTGTAGGTGGCGGTAAATGTGTCACATCCCACCTTTGCTTGTCAGTTTATGACTTTTCATAACTTGCTGCCGGGCAGTTATGTCCGGCGCCGGGCAGTTATGCCCGGAGTCATTTAGGTTATTAAATGGCCTGTTCAATCAATACTCGACTTGTGTTCATACTGCTATATCCACATTATCGGTCTATTCCATTCAAGCAAACTGAGCAATACATTTCCCTAGGGCAAGGTCCCCACAAACATATATGTTTTATTCTCTGATAAAATATCAAGAATATTTGTATTCCTTTTATGTGCTGTTTGCAAGTAAGACGCCAGTGAATGAAATATACAGCGAATTTGCATGGTTACTTTCGGTTAGTTTCCCTCTAGGCAAACGGAGAACGTTGAGTTCGTGTTTCCCGATTAACTTTGTATACGTATTATGTTTTACCGCGGGGCTTGCTGGCGGGCGGGCGGGCGGCGGACAGAAAACGTGCACAGTTTGTGTACACATCACCTCTGAAACCGTTCAGTGGATCGATCTGAAACTATATACACGTCTTCTACACATATTGAAGATGTGCACCTTCGTGTTTTTATGCCGAAAATCCAAAATATCACCTTTTTGACTTAGCCATTGTTTCTACATGTTTGTATACAATTCTATATATGGTACATAATGTGTGTACACAACTCCTCACAAACCGTTAATCGATCGATCTGAAACTATACACATGTCTTCTACACATATTGAAGATATTGATTATGGCGAAAAACTATTTTTAACACAAATATCACAATTTTAACTTAAACATTTTTTCTACATTTTTGTATACAATTCTATATAGGGTACATAGTTTGTGTACACAACTCCTCTGAAACAGTTCAGTCGATCAATCGGAAACTATACACATGTCTTCTAGACATATTGAAGATGTGCACCTTGGTGTTTCTATGGCGAAAACAATATTTATTAACAAAAACATCACCTTTTTCACTTAGCCATTTTTTCTACATTGTTGTATACAATTCTATATTGGGGACAGAGTGTGTCTACACATCTCCTCTGAAACTGTTCAGTCCATCGATCTGAAACTATACACACGTCTAATACACATATTGAAGATGTGCACCTTGGTGTTTTTATGGTGAAACAATATAATTTAACAAAAATTTCACCTTTTTAACTTAGCCATATGTTCTACATTTTTGTATATAATTCTAAATAGGGTACGGAGTTTGTGTACATAACTCCTCTGAAACAGTTCAGTCAGTTGATCTGAAACTATACACACGTCTTCCACACATATTGAAGATGTGCACCTTTGTGTTTTTATGACGAAAACAATATTTTTTAACACAAATATCACCTTTTTAACTTAGCTATGTTTTCTACATGTTTGTATTAAATTACATACAGGGTACATAGTTTGTGTACACAACTCCTCTAAAACCGTTCAGTCATTCGATCGGAAACTATACACATATCTTCTACACATATTGAAGATGCGCACTTGGTGTGTTTATGGCGAAAACTATTTCGTAACAAAAATATCACCTTTTTAACTTAGTCATATTTTCTACATTTGTCTATACAATTCTATATAGGGTACAGAGTTTGTGTACACAACTCCTCTCAAACCGTTCAGTCGATTGATCGGAAACTATACACATGTCTTCTACACATATTGAAGATGTGCACCTTGGTGTTTTTATTGCGAAAAACATATTTTTTAACAAAAATATCACCTTTTTAACGTAGCCTTTTTTCTACATTTTTGTATACAATTCAATATAGGGTACAGAGTTTGTGTAAACAACTCCTCTGAAACCGTAGGGTCAATCGATCTGAATCTATACACACATCTTCTACACATATTGAAGATGTGCACCTTGGTGTTTTTATGGCGAATAAATATTCTTTAACAAAAATATCACCTTTTTAACTTAGCCACTTTTTCTACATTGTTCTATGCAATTATATATAGGGTACAGAGTTTGTGTACACAACTCCTCTGAAACGTTCAGTCGATCGATCTGAAACTATACACACGTCTTCGAAACATATTGAAGATGTGCACCTTGGTGTTTTTATGCCGAAAGAATAATATTTAACAAAAATATTACCTTTTTAACTTAGCCATTTGTTCTACATTTTTGTACACAATTCTATATAGGATACAGAGTTTGTGTACACAACACTTCTGAAACCGTTCAGTGAAACGATCTTAAACTATACACACGTCTTCTACACATATTGAAGATGTTCATCCTGGTGTTTTTATGACGAAAAACCATATTTTTAACAATACACACGTCTTCTAACAACATAAAATTGAAGCATGAAACATTTTTACACACGTCTCAACAAAAATATTTTTGAAATTGCACTGGAAAAATACAACACGTCTTCTACACAAAATATTGAGATGTGCACTGGTAGTTTTTTATGGCGATATTTGTTAACAGAAATGTAACCTTTTTAACTGAGCCACTTTTTCTACATTGTTCTATACAATTCTATATAGGGTACAGAGTTTGTGTACACAACTCCTCTGAAACTGTTTTGTCGATCGATCTGAAACTATACACATGTCTTATACACATATTGAAGATGTGCACCTTTGTGTTGTTATGGCGAAAACTATTTCGTAACAAACATATCACCTTTTAACTTAGCCATATTTTCTACATTTGTCTATGCAATTCTATGTAGGGTACAGAGTTTGTGTACACAACTCCTCTCAAACCGTTCAGTCGATCGATCTGAAACTATACACATGTCTTCTACACATATTGAAGACGTGCACACTGGTGTTTGTATGGCGAAAAACTATTTTTAACACAAATATCACCTTTTTAGCTTAGACATTTTGTCTACATTTTTGTATACACTTCTATATAGGGTACAGAGCTACATTTTTGTATACAATTCTATATAGGGTACATATTTTGTGTACACAACTCCTCTGAAACCGTTCAGTCAATCGATCTGAAACTATACACACCGTCTTCTACACATATTGAAGATGAATACCTTGGTGTTTTTATGGCGAAAAAATATGTTTTAACAAAAATATCACCTTTTTAACTTAGCCATTTTTTCTACATTGTTCTATACAATTCTATATAGGGTACAGAGTTTGTGCACACAACTCCTCTGAAACCGTTCAGTCGATCGATCTGAAACTATACACACGTGATCGACACATATTGAAGATGTGCACGCTGGTGATTTTATGCCGAAAACATATTTGTTAACAAAAATATCACCTTTTTAACTTAGCCATTGATTCTACATTTTTTGTATACAATTCTATATAGGGTACAGAGTTTGTGTACACAACACCTCTTAAACCGTTAAGTCAATCGATCTGAAACTCTATACACGTCTTCTACACATATTGAAGATCTGCACCTTGGTATTTATATAACGAAAACTATATGTTTAACAAAAATATCACCTTTTTAACTTAGGCATGTTTTCTACATGTTTGTATTCAATTATATACAGGGTACATAGTTTTGTGTACACAACTCCTCTGAAACCGTTCAGTCATTCGATCTGAAACTATACACATGTCTTCTACACATATTGAAGATTTTCAGATTGGTGTTTTTATACCGAAAAAATGTTTCAACGAAAATAACACCTTTTTAACTGAGCCATTATTTTCTACATTTTCTTATGCAATTCTATATAGGGTACAGAGTTTGTGTACACAACTTCTCTGAAACAGTTCCTTCATTCGATCTGAAACTCTACACACGTTTTCTACACATATTGAAAATGTGCACCTTGGTGTTTTTATGCCGAAAAACATATATTTTAACAAAAATATCACCTTTTTAACTGAGCCATTTTTTCTACATTGTTTGTATCCAATTCTATATAATTTATACTTTAGTTTAAACATATTTTATTTGTATATTATTTACAAGTAAGGCATCAATCGTAGTATATACATAATTATACAAATGGGATTGGATTGAAAGCAAGCTTATATAAATCCTCTCCCTGACATGTAACTTGGTATCACAGGCTGCAAGAACCAGGACATAACAAACATAATTAGTACTGCCATTAGCATAAAATGGGATTTTATTCTTGTTTTATGCTTCCTGCGATACCCGGTAGATGTATTATAGATGAAAATATGTAAACATACATGCATTAAACAATTTTAACACAAAAAAGGAAAGACAACTATTTTAGTTCATTATTATAAAACAAAAATAGAGAAAAAAAACCACTGCAGCAGTTCGATAAAAAAAAATATGTTCGCACACCAAGCCACCCACGCCCACATTAAGTCTTGGTTGTCGTGATGATGTACAAAAGCAGACACATTGGAACCCCTCCAAACCGTACACCCTGGGACGTCCCCAGGGCGTCCGGCATAGAGCAGTTTCACTGTAAATCAGTCATATGACCACTCCAACACCTCTTTTCATGCACTGCAATCACGAACAGACTGTACCATCAGAGATAGATGCAAATAAAACCCACCAGAATTACCCACACAGTCATTTACAAGGTGTCCGGCTTACAGAGGTTATACCGTACCATTTAAAAGCGACTTGTATTCTCTATGTACATTCTTACAGCTGTAAATATTGTTTCGTTAGTAGGTGTCACGAATCGTAGCCGACTATTTTCTGTATCATCCATTAATTGTAACACGGGTCACATAGTCTAGAGCAGTAATCGAATATTCTAGTACAAGACGGTCGAATAGGTATTGGTGTGTGAAATATCGCCCGTGGAGTACACCGCTGGAGAGAATAGCGCTTTATCCGAAACCGCGCACGGACCACCAGTATTGGATTTTGTACTGGTCGTATCTGGGTGATCTACACTGTATATGCAGACTTAGATGCTAGCATAATTACCTAGTAAGTCATACCTATTTATGACTGAAGTATTTCAGACTAATTCACCAGATATCTCATGAGCTAGACTGACTGTCAGATCATTAGTCCACTTACGTAAATTTGTAAGCCAAATGTGGGCACATAAGTTTTACATTGACAAGCAGACTACATGGGATAGTCATGCACTAGGGTGGGGGTATATATTCGTTGTAGCACCATATATTATCAGTCGGACATTCAATTTCATTCTTGTGACATTGGAGCGCAAGTTTTTCACTGGAAATTGGTGAGTACATATGTTATTGTTGCTTTCTAATGCTGCCATTTAAGTCTGAATCTTGCCAAGACCGGAAATTCAACGCAGTGTTATGGTATCCCCGATAATACTGCACTCTTTAATTTACCTGAGTTATTTGGCCCCGTTTCGACCAAACGCTTGGTCAATAAAAGCCGTATGGCATGTATCCGCTGAGGTAGATTATCTCCCTTAATCAAATATTATTGATTCATTAGTTCGTCGTGCTTACGTGAAAATAATAACGATTACAAGACTGGCATGTGGGAGCATTCCGTGAGTATTGTAATGGCATATTATTCTCATGTGTTTTGTTGCATGTCACTCTGACTAATTGCATTAGCAATTTATTGTATTTGTAAAACGAAGGGCGAACTTGATTGAAATGTTCACTAACATTAGCCATGCATTTTATGTTACGATTCAATCGAATATCAGTCTGCGCCCTGTACAAATACAATGAGAATATTGCCAATTTTAACATGTCACAATTGTAACGTGAATTTTCTGGACGACTTTCATTACTCTATGGGGAAACACATGTTAACTCCTAACCCAGTTGTCTGTACTTTAATTTTATTAAGTCGTATTACGTTCGCAGTGTGTTGTAAATATTGTAAATGCTATTGCGACCAAGATGGGCCAGATCAGACAGTTCTGCTCTAAGTGCATTGATGTATACATCAGTAAGCTGCAATAAGGACATGATGTGAAGTATAATTTGTTTCAATCACTGATGCTTTGGGTCAGCCTGTGGAATCCTACAGTCTGATTAGAGTATACAGTGTTTATGATTAGTAATGTAATGTAATGTAATACTGTGAGTCTGTACAGGAGAATACTTGGCACAGTTGCTCTTTATTAAGTTAGCGCAGTTAGCCACGGGCAGTCTGATCAAAGTAAGGCCTGTCACAAACAAAAGTTTGTTTACTAATGGTAAATAACTGTGAATGACGTCTGTATTCACATGTACGGCTGTGAAGAGGTATATCGTTGGGTACACTAGATATAGTGGCTGTTCATACATTGCATTTATCATGTTTCATCATTGTAATATATGATGATGTTTAGTATTGCCATGCAATCAGGATATTTATTTCATGTGCACTACTGTAACTATTATTGAGACTATAATCATGTTACATTCTGGTAACAACACCGTTGGTGTTTTGTAGTCCCATCCAGTACACCAGCCAGTACACCAGCCAGGCAGCCAGCCAGTCAGCAACCAGCGACGGCACGTCCCTACTTTGTGTCTGCGTAATTCAGTACGCAACACAGAGTTATTTACTTATTCTGGAATCCACGACACGACACCGTGTGTTAGCGGGGACTCTGCTCCGCGTGGACCAAGGAGGTAATCGAGTGGGGCATATTCCGGTGACGTCATTCCGTCAAAGGACGTGAAGAATCGATAGGGACGTTCTCCGATGCGCTATGGACCCCATCCGCCCAAGTAGGCTCAGTATCTCCTAAGTACCAGTAACTTTACGACGTTATTATAACGTCCCTCCCATCATGGCGGAAGCCGGAGTTGTTTAGATGATCTCTAACATTGGATATTCATCCAGATTATGATGACGTTTACTTTTGACTTTACCTACCTGTTCCAGAATCGAGGATGTGCCTTGGTTGTGCAAGGGCCTGTGGCGGTGGCTGCTAGGGGACGTTGTCCGTACTGACATATTCATCTATTGTTTGTGCTTTGAAGACATCCTTGCTCAAAAGGTTTGACTTAATTGTAGAAGGGTTAGGAAGCAATTCAAGAACGGTAAGCCAGAGCCGGGTGAGACATTTGTTCAATATGTCAACAGGGCTAAGAGTTATCTTGATAGGTGGTTGGAACTAGGCAAAGTTGAACGTACTTACGAAGGCGTGATAGATTTTCTGCTCATTGATCAGTTACTAAGCACTTGCAGTCGTGACTTGTACGTTTTTCTAAAGGAAAAGGTCGTTAGCAAAGTACATGAGATGGCAGTGCAAGCTGACTTCTATGCGGAAGCCAGAGGGGGTACAAAGTGAGAGAGAACCGAGACAATAGAGCGAAAAGTGAGAATCGTAACACGGGTTATGAGAGGAAGGTCCGAGGTCAAGGTGAGAGATATCGAGGCAATGACAGATCTCGTAACTATGGTAGAGAGAGAAGTGGCGAGAGAAGTAGGGAGAGTAGTAGGGAAAGGTACAGAGAGAATGACAGACGTACCATTACATGTTACCATTGTGGTGGTCAAGGTCACGTAGCTCCAGACTGCCCAAGAAGAGGTCACATGCATCGAGTGGCAGCCCTTGAGGAAAAGGAAACTGGTGCATATGGGCAAAAGAAGGTAAGCTTTGCAGGCACCGGTGACGAACCAGAAATGGATGATGCAATACATAGAGGCAGGAGTAGAGGCAGGAGCAGTAATCCAGTCCCCGACATAAAGACCCGTATACATTGAAATGTACCCGATTTTTCTCAATGGATTCCAGTAAAAGGTCCATTGTCACACATAATTGACCAGGGTAGACATTGGAACAATGGGACATTACTCTGCTGGAGACCATTTTCAAAATGTCCCCATCGGCCATTTTGTTGTTGTTCGTTTCGGATCAAACTGGCATATAATCATGTGTAATATATCGTTTTGTACTAATTTCAGGTCGATGAATTCGTTTTTTACCATCATTTGTTTTTCATTTCCACTGACGAGAGACATCAAAAATCAAAATGGCGCCCAAAAACCATATTTTATTGATTACAAAAAAATCATGACCGATTAATTTCGAATACTATTAAATTGCTATTACATTTTATACCAGATGCACAAATGTTGATAAAAATGTACATGTACGTATATATGGATTACTTGTTGTAATACAATGACTTCTTATTCAACATTAATCAATATTGAGACGCGCCGCGACATAACGTACCTTCAGGTAGTTGTAATTATCGCCGTAGATGGTTTCGAAAAGTTAACATAATTTCTGCAAATGACGTCAGAATTTGACACAAATTTCAGTCCAAATGCGGAATTCAATTCCGCATCTCGGAATTCAATTCCGCATGTGCTCTTAAATTTGCGTCAAATTCGTACATTATTCACGATCATTACGTTAAATTTCCCTTACAATTTACGGCGAAAAATCCAAATACCCGAAGGTACGTTATGTCGCGGCGCGTCTCAATTATGTGTGGCAATGGACCTTTTAGAAATCCATTGAGAAATTTCGGGTACATCTCAATGTATACGGGTCTTTATGTCGGGACTAGATTAACTCGTCCTCCTGGAAACTACGGTCTCCATCAGTTACTTCGGCCATAATGCGGATTATCAGGAGAAAATCGCAGAAAATTGCTGATAATCAAGACAAAATCGCAGAAAATTGTAGAACAATATCTTTATCGATTGAGCAAGCACAGAATCAAATAGATTCTAAAAATAGATTCTGCGTGTCAGGACATTACAATATGTGTAATTGGCGTTATACCATTTAACAACGCTACCATTTTAAAAGTACCAGCAGGCGTTAAAATGCCAGCGATGTTTATTGTGGAGTTTCTTCTTCCTGAAAGTTGAACTGAATGCTACTAGTTGTAAAAATACATTGTGTTTATATACTACTAATTAGTTCTTCAATATGAGTGACATAACTCCCAGTACCATCAACATCATCATTAACCTCAGCCGGTGCTGTCCTCGATGGTGTTAAACTTACACATAATGAATATTGTGATGTTGACTTGAAACAATGCATCATTTGTCAAAAGCATGACAGAAAGAGTCGCGTATCATCAACTCCCAATGGTCGCGAGAAAATAAAACATGCTGGGACAGTTAGACAAGATGTTGTTGCTAAACGCCTTCGAACCATAGACGATCAAAGCTATGTTTACCATGTTGACACATGCTATAAGGTGTATACAATAAGAAAACCATTGAAGCTATTCCAGAAAGGCAACTACAGAAGGCATGCGAGAAGTGGTAGAGATGGAGGTAGACCAGGGTGATGAATGTAGACCGCCAATGTCTCTACGCAGTGAAACACACGTCAGATCCAAGCCTAGTTCAAATATACATTCAAATTACATCCCCTGTGTCATATGTTGGCAACCTTTCTTTGACAATTAAAGGACAAAAAAGCAGGTAAAAGTTCCGCATCTGCGAGAGGGAACGAGCAAAATTATTTTTTACTTGCAACACATCACAACTGTGATGACGTATTTGACAGGGTTTCAGATGTGAATTCCGTAGAGGCTGTGTTTGCGGCTGATCTATACTGTCACAAACAATGCAT
>CM055265.1:195982876-196247220 GCA_029237695.1 Conchocele bisecta | reverse complement strand
CCTGCGGCTGTCATAGTGTATCCCCCACATTTATTACTCGCTTTGGCACCGAACGAATATTCATAGTGCCCCTCAACCAATGGGCCCCGTTTCTCAGCCCAAACTGTTATGACACGTTTTGGCGTTTTCATTGTTCGCACTATTCCGGCAAGCGCACTGTTTGCGTTATATGCCTCAGTACGAATCTTATAAGAGGCCTCCTCAAGAGCTTTGGTGCGCGGCTATACGATCATGTTTCAGTTTATCGAAACTTCGGTTATCTTTCCGTCTAGTTCGGTAAGTGCCGCTTCTCTGCTGAGAGAGTCCTCTAAGCGCAACGCATCATAAGCCTCCGTAATGGTCGCCTGGTGGCCTTCTAGGCTTTCTTAACACCCGACCGGGCCTCTTTTTGAAATTCGGTTATTTTCCCGTCTAGTTCAGCAAACCGCCGCTTCTCTGATGAGAGAGTCCTCTGAGCGCAACACCTCATAAGCCTTCGCAAGGGCTGCCTGGTGGTCTTCTCGGGCTTTCTCAACACCCGACCGGGCCTCTTTTTGAAATTCGTTATTTTCTTGTCTAGTTCACCAACCGCCGCTTCTCTGTTGAGAGAGTCCTTTAAGACAACGCATCATAAGCCTCCGTAAGGTCCGCCTGGTGGTCTTCTCGGACTTTATCAATCCCCAACCGGCCTCGTTTCGAAATTTGGTTATTTTTTCGTCTAGTTCAGTAAGTGCCGCTTCTCTGTTGAGAGAGTCCTCTGAGCGCAACGCCCCATAAGCCTCCGCAATGGCCTCCTTGTGTCTTCTCGGACCCCCTCAACCCCCGACCGGGTCACTTTCAGAAATTCGGCTATTTTCCCGTCTAGTTTCAGTAAGTGTCGCTTCTTTACTGAGAGAGTCCTCTAAGCGCAACGCATCATAAGCCTCCGCAAGGGCCTCCGCAACGTTCGACTGGTGGTCTTCTCGGACTTTATCAATACCCGACCGGGTCTCTTTTCGAAATTTGGTTATTTTTTTATCTAGTTCGGCAACCGCCGCTTCTCTGACGAGAGAGTCCACTGAGCGCAACACCTCATAAGCCTCCGTAAGGTCCGCCTGGTGGTCTTCTCGGGCTTTCTCAATACCCGACGTGGCCTCTTTCGAAATTTGGTTATTTTTTTTATCTAGTTCGTAAGTGCCGCATCTCTAATGAGAGAGTCCTCTAAGCGCAACGTATTATAACCCTCCGTAAGGGCCGCCTGGTGGTCTTCTCGAACTTTATCAATATCCGACCTGCTTTCTTTTTGAAATTTGGTTATTTTCCCGTCTAGTTCGGTAAGTGTCGCTTCACCGATGAGAGAGTCCTCTAAACGCAACGCATCATAAGCCTCCGTAAGGTCCGCCTGGTGGTCTTCTCGGACTTTATCAATCCCCAACCGGGCCTCTTTTCGAAATTTGGTTATTTTTTCACCTAGTTCGTTTAGTTCCGTTTCACTGATGAGAGAGTCCTCTGAGCACCTCACCTTATAAGCCGCCTGATCTTTCTCAATATCCGTTCGGACTCCCTCAATTTGTGCAGTCGCCGTCAGCACTTCTACTCTAACATCTGATATACTCCTGTGAATCCCGTTTGTGACCCTCGATATAGTTTTATTTATCAGGGCCTTGGTTTTTCCAGTAGTTAAAAAGTCGCCCTCTGTCGGGATGAATCCACCTTCTGCCGGTTCCAAATTCTTTGAATTTGTCACCCAATCGGAAGAACTACCTGGTCCGTATATACTCATAATAAAATTAATTATAATATTGGGCACCTATACTCAATTAGAAATTTCGAGAACTACCGAAATCGGGTAATCGTTTTTCATCTTTCTCGCTTGATCATCGAGAATAGAGACCGTAATGTCGTGGATATGTCCCGATTCCAAAACTTTCATCTCGGGGTGTGGGAAGTCTAAGGTCACAGTCTCGCCATAGAAACAGTCGCTGGCTTGCACGGTTTTCACTAATGTGCTGGGAGTGCCGTCTACCGTGTTGTACGATGTGTTCACCCGATCCAGGTGCACCCTGAGAGTTTTTGTGAAGGCGAAGTCCACCGGGTTATCACCGACGTACTCACCCGGGGTAAACACTCCTTTGTTTGAGGAGTATGTCTCTCTAAAACCGAGTTGAATACCCAACCCCGGGCAGACCACTACCTTATTATCAGTGCTGATGGTCATTGTTGCGAGCTCGGTAGCATTCGATACTGTGAGGTTGATTATACCGTCAAGCTCTGAGTTGACAAAATCTTTGAGCTGTCTGATTCCCCACAGTCCGTGAGGCAGCTTTACACCTAATTGTTGTCCATCCTTCACATAGTAAAACCCTTCGCTCTTCCCCACATTCTGCCACCCAACCGTGAACGTGATTGATCTGAGGCCTACCCGGCGTTGTCCGCAGCAGTTGTCGATTGATTTTTGAAGTTCACAACTCCCTTTTTGAACATTAGTGATAGTAGCAAACATAATAATATATTTCAATGGATACAAAAGCATTTAGCTTTAACTCTAATGCAAAGTACGCGGTCGGTGGTAAATACACGCAAAAAGACGTTGTTAACCGCCTTGTACACCCAACCGTAACGGTTAGACCGGACAGTGGCTTTGCCACCAATTTCCCTAACACGTTTGAGAAATATAGGCTGCCCAAGATTACTACGATGGAGGCGGTAAACGGGTGGAAAGCCACACCGATGTAGTTTTGGCAGAACCAGCTAAATTTCGCTGTATGGTGCGCAACAGCCTGGTGTGGAGTTTCTCATAAAGACCATCTAACATCCAAGAATGTCATGCTCCGAAGTGTCTACAACTTTCACGCGTATTATACTATTAGGAGGATTCTCAAATAACAAGGTATTTCTCTACCTCAAGACGACGCCTGGGATCCCATTTCCAACGCATACGACCGTATGGCGTTTGAAAGACTGTGTAACGAATTTAACGTTTCAAAAGACGCGGACTGGAGACAGAAAGCATTTCCTACCACCACCGGCCTCGGGGACGTTCTCATTCGGGGCCAGTCCGGGAATTGGACGCAGACTGATTTTAGACACGATCACTCCGGTGACCACATCGTCAGTCGGAACGCCGGGAATTTTAACCCCGTGACTATGACTTTCGGGCCGGAAGTGTCTGGAGGTCGGCACTGCGGCGTGTTTTCTTGTAAAATGTTACCTCCGAAACGGGCTCACGTCGATTACATACAGCAGGCTGCTGAGGTTCAGAACGCGTGGGGTACATTTATGTTAGATAAGGGTCTAGGGTTCACGCAGGCCGGGGTTACTCGCGTCAACGACTCCATTCGCACGTACATCTGGGCCATCCTCGGCGCACAGAAGCAAACTCGCAGTTCTATACTGGGCACGGGAACGGCGTTTGATGCACAAAAACAATTCTTGGCACTTGTAGAGGACGCCATCTCAGCTAGGGTGGATCTGGAGAAGGCAATCCAGAATTATCAAGACGTTTTGCAGAATGCCAGCACTCCACTAGACTATGTATTTGGAATAGGTCTTTATATGGCGCCGAGCAATATGATACTACGAGACGACCCGGTTGACGGTTACAATAATCAGATCGTAATCGCCACCGCCAATCAAAAAATCGGCCGCAACGGTAACGTGAACACGGATATCATCAAGCGCACCCCCAACATGATCGGGAGCGGAGTTGTAAGTGGAACCGATTTCATAAAACCCCCAAAACACAAAATGGATACACATCCCTCAAAACAATCGAACCCAGTACCCCCAATTAGTAAATTGGATGCACCATCGAGTTCCCCCAATCCAATTATCAACAATGTTAAAACACCAATCGAGCTTGGAAGCACAACACACGAGGAGGAGAAATTAGCGCTCGTCGTTGCCCTCGTGGCGATCGGATTATTTACGCTTCGGTTTTAGGAACTCTCTGGCGAAGAATAGTAGGAGACCGGCGATTGCCACGATTAAAGCCCAGGTATTTTGGCTAGCCATCCGGCCATTTTTGATAATATAGATAGCAAGTAAGAAACGATACTTCCGATCAGTCCAGGTAGTGCCGCAGCCGCCTTTTCGGCTAATTTAGCCAGGAGACTGGCGAGGGCTTTTAGTTGTTTTTTTACCCACTCCTTCGCTCCGCCTGATGGCGCGGGTGGTGGTGGTGTGGGCGCTGGCGCGGGTGGGGGCGCCGCACCACCAGTGAAAGCTAGAACTATGGTCGATATAGTCATGCTGATAGCAACGAGGATGCTTGCTATCGTGACACCCTGTTCTCTGAACAGAGTGCTAAGACGCTCACCGAGTGTCGTCTCCTCGTGCAGGACCATCGAGATTGTTTCGCGGATCCGACTTATTTGGGTGCGGAGTGTCTCACGGTTAGTCGAGGCAGCCTCCAAGCGAGCTTCTCTTTCGTCCCGCAGCGACCGCAGGCGTTCGGTGATCCGCTCGGTAGATTCTCTATCGCCACGGGCTTCCTCCAGTTTTCTTTCTTCTAGCGCGATATGTTCATCCAGCGATGAGAGTTTGGAGAGGTTAAGGACCAGTTCGCCCCGGACCGTTTGCATAACCTTATCGAGGCCCCTGAGTTCGAGAAGAGGTAACAGTGGGTCATCGTCGAGTATTTCGTTTTCGCCGAACGTGGTCTCCATCGTGTTAATAGCGTCGGTGGCTACTTGAGGGAGCTCGCTGAGCTCAACAGTTTCGATATCGGCGGCCGTTTTCACAATCGTTTCGTTGGTAGACTGTAGGGCCTCTACAGCGCGGGTCGGCATAATTGTTTTACCACGCGTCCAATCTGGAAATCCTAGTTCGTTTCTTATGATTTCACCACCGCCCCGGTTTCCTGCAATGGTGTTTAGCGATAGGTGTTTACTGGTATTCATGTTGACTATTGGGATATTTGATGATTTTAGTCGCAACCTACCACGCATATCCAATTCGAACTTGGAGTAGTCGCGACCGACAGACGGGACCAGACCGATTTCTGCTAAACTGTTGTAGTAGTCGTTTACAGATCCAGCGAGTAATTCCCGACTTTGACCAACGCTGCGGGTAGCGACACCGAATTCCCACGATTGCGATTGGATTGGAACTGGAGGCTGTATCAAGGGTGTTTCGTCATTATAATCATCTATGTCATCATCATCCGCATCGAGGTAATCGTCTCTGCCCATTTCATACATGTCATTATCGTAATCAGCCATATTTATAATTTCTTAAAATTAATTATGTATTAAAGACAAAACCATACGGGTTTAATATAGTTTCACTAAATTATGTCTTCGAGTCAATACGGTCGCAAACTCAATCCATACCGCAGACTGCGTGAGCCCCTCGGGGCAAAAGGCGTGAGACCGAGTGTCGTTATTACGAACAACCCATCGACGATCGACCAGAACCAGCAGCTCTTGGTCCGCTTCCCCAACCTCGGAGCTAACGACGTCATTGTGCCGGGGACTGTTCGCCTCGCTTTCACTATTTCGCTGACGTCGACGGACGAGAACCGAGCCGTCGTTCAGAACCTGGGTCGCGCCAGTCAAGAAGACCATGATAAATATTTCTGGTAATGAGGTGATGTCGATCGATGACAGCGACGTCTACCATTGTTATCAGGACCTATGGATGACGGCGCAAGAGCGCGAAAACGCTGTCTATCAGGGTATTGACACCAGCAAAAATAAGAACGAAACCAAACTTAGAATCGGGGCTGGTAACAAGGTAGATAACAACGCGAGCGACAACGCGGTCGCGGGCGCTTACGGCAACCGCTTTTACATCCCGCTCGACTTTCAGTTGCTGGAGAGTCACATGCCCTACTATCAGAGCGCTTTGGCTGACCGCCTCGAATACGAACTAACGTTCAACGACTACGGCCGAGTTGTCATAACCAGCGACATGTTATCGACGTATACGATCGATAATGTTTCGCTGGAGTACGACATGGTCACGATGCCCGAACTCGCGCGATTGATCAGAACCCAGTACGCAGGGCGCGTTGCCATACTTTACGACCGAGTTCTTCGCCATCGCAAGATGACAAAAAGTACAAAGGCGACACATTGTGGAATATTAATGTCAACTTACCCGCCGCTCGATGAAAGGTATACTGATGTTGTTCGAGGATGCTCGGTTCGCGTTCGGTGCTAGAAAAACCGACAAATTCTATAACCCCAAAATCACGAAGGTAGAGGTGACGATCGAGGGAGTACCCAATCAACTATACAGCGCGGGTCTTCGCGCGCACCAGCAGTGGGACGAAGTAAGAAAGCAGTTTGCTGCCGGCTCTAAGCGCTCTCCGGAGGTTGCCGCGGTTGCCAAAGACCTGCATCTCTCGTCCGTCTCCATCGCGGAGTTTCTGAATACCAAATACGCGTTATGGCTAGACATGCGAGCCAGCGACGACGACCAAATACACGGCAGAGGACGCCAAGTTGAGAACGCTAGCGAGGGTGTGACTATCCAGATAACCAAAGAGGCGGACGGAGCCGGGCCATTGAACGTGTACTTATATATAATTAGAGACGCACAGCTCAAAATAGAAGATGGCCGATACATCTCAGCACTCTACTGATTTAATTAATTTTAAGAAAATTAGCAATCAATACCAATTCACGATTGGAGATGCCCACTCTGCCATAATATGTGGGCAGACAGGATGTGGAAAAATGGTTTTCATCCTAGACTTGCTCGAGGGCTCCTACCGCGATGCCTTTCGTCATATTGTGATCCTGTGGCCCACTGTGCGGCACAACGATACTTATCAGCGGCGCCCGTGGATATGGACCGACCCTGAGGTATACGTTATTGACCCCGGTGATAGGCTTCACGATTGGTTGCGTGGTTTATACCAAAAATTCCAGGGTGAGCCCACCCTATACGTGATTGATGATTGCTCAGCCAAGGCGGCGATGACCAAAAAGAAGGACATGCTCTCCGAGCTCGCATTTTCTGGCCGCCATGCTAGGCAAAGCGTATGGATATCCACTCAAAAGTACAACGCCGTCCTCAAGGATCTCCGCGAGCAAACGAAATGGGTCGCCCTCTTTCACTGCAAGGACCGAGACTCATTCTATGACTGTCTTCGAGAGAATGACGTTATCCCAACGCGCGAGGAGCGCCTGGAGGTTCGACAGATGCTTTCGGAAACTAAGCACGCCAAGCTTTTGCTAAAGACTGATCAACAAACTGCTTACGAAGTTATCAATTAATTTTACAATTAATTAGCAATTACTTAACGCTCGTTAGTAATTGCCGAGTAAATGCTTAACAATTAATTTTAAGAAAATTAGCAATTGCTGAACAATGCTGAACAATGCTGAACAAATGCTGAACAATTCTAAACAAATGTTGAACAAATACTGAACAATGGTTAACAATGTTAACAATTTGGTGCTCCGCTGCGAGCTTTGTTGTGAGCATAATGGTGATCATAAGTATCGGGTGGTGCGCTTGGCAATATGTTAAAGTGATGAGAGTTGTTAGAATAGTTAAATTAATTTTAAGAAAAATGAACTGCGACGAACTTCTCGATCAGCTAATAGAAGAAACCTCAACTCCGACTGCCAACACCCTGAAAGATAATGATCCGACAGAGCAATCGGAATCAACTCCAACTCCAACGGCGATTGGTATTGGGTTGAGTGCAACGACTCCGAATGAAAATGAAAATGCGGCGCGACGAGAGCGGCTAGCTGCGCTGGTTGCTGGGGACAATCGGAGCATTATCTCGGTAGGCGTCTCTCAGTTTTTCAGGTGGATAAGATGTCAGATGCGGAGATCGATAAAATGTATGCGCGATACGAATCTAGGTTAGGTGCGGAGATGACAAAAACTCTCGGATCGGCGGCTATTCATTTGTACGCAACCGCCGTTAGCATACTTCTCCCTATACCAAACACCGCGGGATTGATTGACGATCTAGAGACTGACCCTTTTATAGGTCACACTCTTAGAACAGCCTGCTGCTCAATTTATCACAAGTTTGGAATGTACTTAGCTCCGCTGACAACCGCGTTGACCACGGGTAAACACTGTCAATTTGGATATATATGCCCACGAACTATAAGCCCTAATATTAATATCATAAATGATGACACAAGACACACCCGCGAGAGTGACGGAGTTGAACCCGATTGCTCCAACACAATCGAACCCGAGTGTTACTCCGCCACTGGATGACATACCGCATATAAAAAATCCCAAAAGACAGGCAGCTGGGCGGGCGGCGCTGCCACCCGAAAAGTTAAACAAGATAAAATACTCGCCGAGCTTCGAGAGGCTAAACAGTCGTTGCAATTGGGGACAGAGACAGCAAAACATCTGAAGAAAGAGTTGAGTACAACAACACCCCCAATTCACGAATTGGAAGCACACTCAACACCCAATCGAGGTTGGGCGAATCCGATTGAACCCAAATTCGTGAATTGGAGTTGGGTTGTTGGTGGTGGTCTGGCAGTTGTTGGTGCCCTGTGCGTGTGGAAATACCCCCTATTATCGAAAAACAACCAGCCAGTGTTCAGAAGAAAGTTACGAAACACCAAACGCGATTGGATGCGCCCCATTTAAACATTGATCGCGACCCCTTTTATATGCAATAATTATAATGGCTGAACAAGATGGTAAAATGTTAGTGAATGCGCTTTATCACGCCGTGGTGATATCGGGTTTCAGTATCGGGTATGCTCGACTATCAAAGATGGCCCTAGGAGGATCCGCTCCCAAATTGGACTTTACTGTGAGAGACGTAGGGCTCGCGACCTTAGATGTAGCGGCCGCAGTTTGGACCCGAGATTATCTAGTTAAAGCTGGAATTCTACCAGTTAATATATGGAAATAAATGGCTTCAATCGCAGTAATAGTAGGTGGTGCGCTTGTAAACGCATTGGCGTTCAGCGTAGCAACTTTATATTCTCTAAAATGAGAAGCTCGAACGTGGATGAGGAGCGTAAGCGTCATGATTTAGCTGTAGAACAACTCAATAGCGCAAAGGAAGCGTGGTCGAATAAACGAACCGCCCATCTGGACTGGGTCAATGATGAGCTTCGCCGTGAAAATCACGCCGCGCAAACTTTTCAGAACGTTGAAGAAGCCAACCGCGAGTACGCGCTGGCATATCCGCAGAAAAGTCTCGCGCCGCTGGATCGCGAGCCCCAACTTTCAGATTTCTATGTACCGTCAGAGCCCCAAAAAGACCGCGAGATCGCGTTCATCGTCGTGGGAATGGGTGTGGTGGGTCTCGTCGGCTACTATATTCCATCGAGATTTCAAATTAATTATTTTAAATAATTTTTTTTATAAATATATATATATAGAACGATGTCATTTGACGAACTTTGTTTTGCTATGATTGATGTAGGCTACACTGCCCTTAAACACCGCATAGCTGGTGCAAATGGTATGATTCGTCTGGCCCGAGATTCTCTCGAGACGTGGCGGGAGGACGAAAAAGCGGCCACCCTTTTCGCAAAGCTGATGTTAGATTCCTCCACCAATCCTGGGGGATTAGATTTTCCCAAGTTCCTTCAGAACTTAACCCCCAATCGCGATTGTACTTCCAACAAAGGTTTATTATTATCGACGCAGTTACCGGACGATCTGGCGAGGACATGTTGGAGATTGTCCGATATATTAGAATACATCGCATACGATGAACACGCGCAAACTTAATACCAAACTATCGGTTTGCCTAACGCGCAAGCTAGCGAACGCGTACTATAGCCCCCGCGGCTACTGAAAGGGACTCGCTGCCATCAAGAACCTCGCGGCGGCGACCAAGGTTTCAGAAAACGCTGTCAAGGAATGGCTCAAGAAGCAGGCCATCTGGCAGATCTATTTACCCGCGCCTCACAATATTCCGCGCCCGAAATTCGACGTACCGGTGCCGAACCAAGTTCACCAAGCGGATCTCCTGTTTCTCCCTCACGATCGCGTCGGTCGTAAGACGTACAATTACGCGCTGACAGTCGTTGACGTAGCGAGTCGTTATAAGGGGGCTGAGCCGTTGGCCACTAAAGAGTCTAAGGAGGTGGCCGAGGCTACGGGGCGCCAAGTGGGACATGGCTCAATTTTGTCAACAAAATTCATTTTTGTGCCACAAAGTTCAATTCTGTGTCACAAAATTCACTTTTGTGTCACAGAATTCAATTCTGTGTCACAAAATTCAATTATGTGCCACAGAATTCAATTCTGTCCACAAAATTCAATTCTGTGCCACAGAATTCAATTCTGTGTCACAAAATTCAATTCTGTCAATTCTGCACACGCATGTAAGAAGGACTACCATTGGTCAGAAACGCACTGGAGAAATGGGTCACGGTCGCCGATCTACACATTCAATGTCGATGATTTATATCTCATTCTGCCGATGATTCATTTCTCATTCTGCCATTTTGCTTCAACTATCTCCAAACAGTCAAACATTGACAAACCCATTCGTATTTAAAACTCATTTGCGTTATAATTGTACACATAATTCATGTACAGTAGATCTCCCGCGAGTACTGACGTCATTTAGTGTGTATCGCAAGGTACATTTGCCCCAGTTAAATCAATAATACACGCGCTGTGGCCTGTGTTCTGACTGCTGTCTGTGTTTATAAACAGAATGTGTGTATTGGGCCATTTGAGGAAACCATTTGTAGTATTTGTGTAGATACCATGGATACATGTACTAAGATGGTGTATACTGTAAATAATGCATGTAGACACATAGTTGCGAACACGTAACTTCGCAACTAGTAGACACAGATCCAATACCATTTGTTTCACAAGGTTAGATCTACTGTTAGAATACGACGTCATCTAATGTCATTTTCGAGCATAAAACGTTACCTGATAAATAGAATACCAGGCTAGTGTATTTTAATATCAAGTTTATCAGGCTCGGCTAGGAAACGGTAGGAATTCCTCGGCAAGCCTCGGAATTCCTACGCGTTTCCTAGCCTTGCCTGATAAACTTGATATCAAAATACACTAGCCTGGTATTCTCTATATATGGGCATGCTCTCAGGTCTAGCTATGTCCCGGCTACTTCATGTTTGACCCTGTTTACATAATTGAGTGAACATTCTGAATATTTTTCTTATTTCTCCTTCAAAGTATATATGCTTATATGGTGTGACCACTCATTTGTAATCATAATATAACCAAAATAACTGTCCATAAAGAAGTATAATATTGATATGTTGGGTTATATTTTCGCATTGAAATATTTAAACCTGCAAGTGTACTCCACCATCTAGTAAAATGGACGAAGACCGATCTCAACCAATCAACGTAGAGATGACATACGCAACTAATTTTTGTGGACAAAAATGAATTCTGTCTTCACAAAATTGAATTGAATTTTGTGATTTTTAGTGTTACAAAACTCAATTTTGTACACATAATTAACCTGTCCTGCATGGCGCCCCGTAGAGGCTCTCTCCCGAATATATAAGAGGAGTCCTCTCAAATGGCCGAATCTTCTCCAGGTCGATCCCGGCCGCGAGTTCATGGGCGCGGTCTCTCATCTATTGTCTAAGCACGACGTTTCTGTCAGACGCGGCCGCGTCAACATCCACCGGGACCAGGGGATAGTGGAGCGCTTCAATCGAACCCTGGCTGAGAGACTGTTCGGACACCAATACTTGTAGACCATCATTCGCGATCGACCGAGTGGGTGGCCAGACTGCCCGCGCCGTGGTCTCCGCATTGAACGGAGAGGTGACCAGATTGATAGGTAAGAAGCCTGTAGATGCTATCAAGTTTAAAAGGGTGACGAGCGAGCCCTCTGCCGTCTCGCGCGGGCGACCCGTTGGTTTAAAGGAGCAACGGCTTCCATCGGATATTGACGTCCGGTACCTCTATCAACCGGGAGAGCTCGAAGGTGGCAGCCGCCGCGCGACTGATCCCGTGTGGTCTCTCAATGTATATCATCTAGATCGATCTATTACCAAGCCCGATGAGTCCGTGCTCTACTATTTGGATGATGGGCCATCTCGAGGGTTTGTTCGCGAAGAACTTCTTGCGGTGCCTTCTGACACCCAGCTACCCCCGGATCATCAGAGTCTTTAGATTGCTAATTTTCTTAATTTTATCAAAATTATTAAATAAATCATTAGAGAGGTTCTGTATGTATTCCGTCTGGTAACACACGTCTTTTATCGTAGTATGCCGAGAGTCCTAATTTTTGTTGACAGTACGTTTTCATAACGCCGTCTTTCATTTTAAATCCCCTATCTTGTGCTACATCTATAATGTGTTTTCCATCTTCTGTAGTTTCACTTAGTACTCGTTTATATCTATCCCAATTAAAATTGTTGGTTCTTTTGGACATTCCTTTCGCAGAGTTTTTATTAATATAATTAAATTTTTCTATAAAATAACACTTACTAGATAACGCTATCGCCCTATCTCCGCTAAATTCCATTTTGAAAAGTCCGGGCTCTCTTTCGCTCCATTTATCCCAAGCCAACCATTTCTTCTTTTTTTTTTCAAACCCGTCTAGTAAGTTAGGTCTAATCAATTCCTCTATCGTTTTTCCACTAACTCCTATATACATACTATCCGTATCCATCTGTATTAATTCAAAGTCTTCTCTTTTTACGTATTTGTCTAGAAATTCGTAGTAAAATTCGAACATTCTCAATTTAGCTAGTTGATAAACCGCTATTCCACAATGGAATGGTCTCTTTACCGCACACCCTGGGTTTTCTTGAAAATATTTCGTACGCATCTCCTATCTCTTCCAAATCGTCAAAGAATGCAGATCTTAATGCTTTGTCAACACAGGTTTCGTTTTGTGTATATGTCGTATTTAAATATCTCTCCGTTGCCTCTATCATTTTCCACAACACGAGTTTCCTAGTAATTTCATTAGTCGGCTACTGGTTTTTCTTATTTGGTTCTACATCACCCGTTCGTCTTGCAGCTGTAACTTCTTTTGCGAACCATTCGAATGGTTTTCCGCTAATATAATCTATAACACGATGGACTCCAGTTATTTCTAGGCCGTGTTTTAAATACCATTTAAACAGTGGCGCGTACAGCAATACTTTAGTGGCTGTCATAGATCCCACCAATTTTTTTCCATCTCCTCTCGTTCGGCCAGTATCTTTTAAATATTTTAACATGTGTGTGGGAACTTCATCAACCTCTACTTCTCTGTTTATAAATATTGGGGACATTTCAGAAAACTTATCTTTTAAGTTGTGTGGAACTTCTATATCCACCTCCGCAAACCCAAACCAGTCTCCAGATAAAACTCTTTTACAAAACTTTTAATACATTTAGGTTATGTGGGGTATCTATATGGTGTATAGTTTCTCTCCCACACGGCATCTCTTTATTTAACGTAGATAAATATAACGCGTTTGCGTCGTACCCCAAAACAGCCTTGAAAGGTTTGGAACCCACTCTAATATTTGAAACACCAGCTTCTGCATATCGTGTAAATACTATTGATGGACCGCCAACTAGAGCGTCCTTCATCATTTCGTATGTTTCTTCTTTTGGCGCATATAGAGCATCCTCCGGTATAATCGTCTTGGAAGATTTTTGTTCTTTAATGGTTCCTCTCAATAAATATTGCATAGCTACTCCAGGTAGTGTTACCGCATCTTTGAAAATATCCACACCTCTGTGTTTATAAAATTCACACATTTTTTCCACCGCTTCTAGGAACGGTGCTACATCTAAATCGTTATAATATTTCAACCAATCTCTGAAAGTTTTCATATTATTTTCTTTGAAAATTCTACGACATTTACTTAATTCTGTTTCATCTATTAACATTTTCCCAGATAGTTTGGAACACCAATTCTCTATATCCGGTAGTCCTGGGTAATCCAGTTTGTCTGGAGAATCGAACCACTCATAAGGAAAGAAAGATTTTTGTCCTTTGCATTCGTAGGCTTTTATCCAACTATCGTAACTTACACCGGGTCCTAGATAAAGTATTACATCAAGAAATCTAAACTCTGGAGCAAATAGAAATATTGTTGCGTTTGCACGTTTTCCGACCATTAATTTCTTTGTTGTTGATGCCAGTTCGCATACTAGGTATTTCTTTATTAAGTTTATATCGTACTTACTGCTGTTAAAACCTATAACCGGTACTTGCTCTATCCACTGTTCGATCTTGGCGATTTGGTTTTTACGTAAATGTTCTGTATTAAACCCATATCTTGACCACACTTCTTCTCTTATAGCTTTTCCCCTGACTTTCAAATCTTCTACGAATTTTTCTATAAGTTTTGCGGGATCTTTATCACAAATATGAGTTACTGTTCCTGAGAAATTATCTCCTATACTAACGCTTACCGGAACGTGCTCGGCTTCGTACTCTAGATTATTACCGAGAGTTTCAAATTCTGGGTTGAAATATGCCTCAAAATCGTATACTATCTGATATGGATAAAGAGTAGTGTCGCAACCGATCTTTATGTCTTTACCAGTTCTTTGAAATTCGCATTCCCACATAACTACTAGGTTGAATTCTTTGCTTCTTCTAATAAATGTATCTCTTCTCATAGTGGATGCGCGTTCTTCTTTTCTATGCTTTGCATGAATCTCACACCCGTGCCAGTAACAGCCGTGATATTGATATACGGTATTGGTTTCTGGACAGTATCCATCTACTGGAGCTCCTAAAATCCATCTTTCACCCCCGTGTGCACACTGTTCGTGGTGAATGTGAATTCCCTCGCGCTTTTCCACAGAGTACATCCAATCGATCGCCCCATAACTGTTATAACTTTTTGGGTAGAACGCTTTCTCGAACGACGAACGCGGGCGCTCTAAATAATTACCATCACATACTACTTTTTGTCTCACCTTTCATATCATTTTGGTCCGTGTCTCTTCATATTACTCGCTTTCGTGAATTTCTACTTGCAATTATCGCAGGCGTAAATTTTGGATAGGTTTTTAAGGTTTTTTTATCAGAAATGCGTGATTATTAAACAGTCCTATTGTCATTGGTTTATTACCTATTGCCTTATAGTGCGCTGGTACCTTTTTCAACCACCATACGTTACATTCGGTGGGTTGATATACTTCTATACCGATTTTAAAAAACTCTTCAACCTTTTTCAGATCTGAAAAAGGAATTGGTGGTGAAACCACATTACTACCAACATATTGCTTACTAAGTTCTTTCGCCTTTTTCTGTACATCTGTCGGGTCTTTATCTGTCATATGCATAGCTAAACACCTGAACAGACAAAGGTCGTCATTATACTTATCTAAAGAATACATACCTTTTTTATTCTTCAGCCATTCTGGAAGTTCTCCTCCTGCTGCTTCTTTGGATTGTAGTCCCAAATCTATTCCCCTACTACCCTGTATTAGCTTTACAAAAACCTCTACCCATCTTACAAACTTCCACTTTTTATTCGGTCTGTCTATTTTATCGGACATTATTCGTGTTTGATCCTTATCTGACAGCCATTTTTTAACGGTTTTCATTGATGATAGTGGTTCGCTACCACCGAGATTTTTGTGCATTATTATAGTTACAGGTTTTCCATTTTTAATTTCCTCCATATGTTCTAGCTGGTAAGAATATGAATATCTCAAATAAAAATTGGTTGTTAGATACGGAGCGAGTTTCTCGGACATGCGTTCAGACTCGTTAATGTTAATGTTTTTACGAAAGGATAATGTTACTACCCGTCTTCCATTTTCTAACTTTTCCAATGTTTCATCGTGAGCCCCCAATATTTCTTCACCTTTTTCCACTATCGCGCGAACTATAGATCTTTTCTTATTATTTTGTATTGGGCCACCTGTGTGTCTAATTTGAGACAAATTATTTGTGCTTGAAGGTTTTATTACACTAGCCCTTAACTCCTCAATACTTTCTTTTTGAATTATGTTACCAACTTCCTCCGCTAGTGAGAGGTCTTTAAATGCCCCTCTTTTATAGGCGCGGGTAAACCGCTTCATAAACGCCTCATTCTTTGTGGCATTTATCAGCTTTGTCAACTCCCCTAACTCTCAACCGTGTACTATAAGTAATCCCAAGAGATTCGGCTTCTCTTCTCAAACTTTCTATTTCTGCTCTAGTTTCTGGCGTTATCATATTTTTCTGTATATACTTTTGTATATATACTTTTGTATAACCTATAAAATTATCTGTTCAATTGGACGTCAACAATTTACATAATGTTTTTTTCACATCCAATTGAACAGATAAATTTCATAGGTTATATACATATATAATGGAGTGTGTGACTTGTTTGTAAGGCGTTTACGTGTAAAGACTATCTACGAAGGCATCTAGCGAGACGTAGAAAGTTTCCTTGTGTCCCCCCACAATTTCAATGCCCCAGATGCCCTTGTAAATTCGTTAGTGCCCAAACTCTTTGTAGACATAAGCAACTACGCTGTCAGGTGGCTAAAGGTGAACGTGGTAGACTAGAGCTGGTAGAATTAGTTGCTGATCTGCGAAATAAATTAGCTATATCGGAGGAGAAAAATGAGGAATATAAACTATTGTACTTGCATGAATGATTTCGACTTTTTTCAAAAGTCAATTACCAATATAATTAGGACTCCCTTTTTTCAAAATTACTTTCTCCAAAAATTCATAAATTTGCTGTCGGGAGACCCAATTTTCCTCGTTAACCAATTTTTGATTTTTCGGGGGTGGTGGGGGTATTATAGAGGGTTATAAATTATATCACGGTAGGTGGTATCATTTTGACTCCCTTACTACTACTAGCTCCCTTATTCCACTGATCCTTTCAATTGTTCAGTTTAGTATGATAATATCATGTATGCTTGACATTGACAGCGCCATAATATGACACACACGCCGTGTGATTTTGTACCTTCAAACATCTGCGTAACTTCATAAAATCGGTTTTCAAAATTTACAATATTGTCCGTAAATGACGTCAAAAGTTGACAACATTTTCAGAATACATGCGGATGTACTCTGAAAATTTGGTCAACTTTTCATTTTATTTATGAAAACAATCGTCAATTTTGTAAACGTATTTAAGGAAATTTCACAAATGTCCGAAGGTACAACATCACATGGTGTGTCTCATACGTGTCATATGTGGCTGTGACTGGAGAAATGGGGCTTATGGGATGTGTGACCAGTGAAGCCTAGGCTGATCTGCTGAATGCACTGGCTGATCTGAATCTACACGGGTCGCAAAACCTATGAGCCCAATTTATCCAGCCACAGCCACATATAATGAAATCACTGGGAATTTTAAGTTAAAATAGTTAAAGAAGAAAAACTGTTCACTTACTTGAAAATATGGTAGTTTTCCAGTTTCGGGTGGAATTCTATCACATTATGGTTCATGTCACTGCATAGTTGCATTGCGGGATTGGTAGATTGTATTATAAATCGCTGTTTCGAGAATATAGTAGTTACTGACAGTTCTCGCGCTGACTGTTCCTCATATCCTTCATTCAACCAGTGTTCGCGTCTAGAGGAGAGTGAATCAGTCTTGCAACAATCGATCAAAACTAGAAAGTGGTTTGTATATCCATGTCGTTTAAGCATGCAGATAAACGAAACTTCAATTTCTGTCCGTCTTGCTTTTCTGTACATCTTGCTGATATTTGATGGGATATTGGCTATGGTAGCGAAGCTGTACATGTCTGGTGTTGACAGCGCGGGCGAGCCTGGAAATGGAGTAGTACTTGCCATCCTACTCCTGACACGGGATCCAGACTCGATGGCTACCTTTCTGGAATATAGAGAATAGTAGGTTGGTGCTGTGAATGGGAAATAATATATGGCAAGGCTTTGGAAACGGGATGGGCGAAGCTCTGCCGAGCACATCCCGTTTCCGTGCCGCGCCAGATATTTTTCCCATTAACGGCATTAACCTACTATTCTATTTATCCCGTCAACACCTACAAATGGCTTTTAAATTATGCAAAAAAGATATCCCAGCCAACGCACATATTCATACGCAGTGATTAGGTCGTATTGACAGGATATCAACAATGTTTCACGGCACCGTGTTTCACGGCACATACGCATTGTATTGACGGGATAAATTATATTAACCCTTTCACCCCTAAGTAACTGGAATCGATTGTGATATGTTACTTTTTCGACTAATCAAATCATCACAAAATGATTTTCAGAGTAGTACATTTATTAAAAGGGGGTGTTACTTGCAAAAAGTGCAAATCCTGATGAGATTGCTCATCACGAGCCGGTTCATCTGGATCTACACATTTTGCCAATACCACTATACAGGACTGTGGTGTTGAAAGGGTTAAGCGTCAAACATACACACACATATTGGTTTTAACCATTTCGTACTTGTGATTGGATAAATTACAGATTTATTATTTCGAGCTACTCAAATAAAACTAATTATTTTATAAAATATATGTGTGTTTTCTACTGTTGTGAACGTTCTCTTCAACACAGTGTATGGAATACTATGAACATCTTCTTCTCTTCCTAGTTGGAAGCGCTGCCGGTGCGTTCTTTCTGCTATGCTATTATTTTCTCTATTCAAGGAGCGTTGATAATGAAATCGAAGTTCCGACAAGCAGGACTCTTCAACAAAGGAATGTAGCCTAAAAGACGAGCTGACTCAATTATGAGACAAACAACTTTTCGATAACATCATTTTATTTACTTTGATATTGTGCGTTTTAAAGAAAATACTATATTTGGCCGCCATCTTGGACGCCATTTTGAAAAACACTCACAAATGAAAGAATTACAAAATGTCATCCGGCGGATTTCAAATAAGTACAACGTTATTGACAAATTATATAACAACACGATATTAGTACTAAACTGCAAGGTTCACTCCAAATTCTCAAAAGTATTGCACACATGTGTGATGTTTACATTGAGAAAGAAGCGATATCAAACTTGAGACTGTTTCCCACTACACTGGGCGTGACATCCAGGCACTGCCAACTTTCAGGCGTTTCTTCCTCAATCGGTTTGTTCATGGAAAACACGAGCACGTCGCCTTTCCCGCTATACGCCGTCGGCAGTGGAATCTGTGGAAATATCGAATTGTTATGTGTCTGCCCATGAAAAGTATGATGGTATCGATGTCAAGGTGTATGATCACGTGGTCATAACAACAACAACAGTGACTGAAAGTGTTGAAATCTTGCCCACTCCAAAGTAAGTATTATTTGAAATTTTCCTTAATATGAAACGGATTTTGATGAAATATGGTGCAGCAAACTCGTCTTCATGAGCCGCATTTGGTGGTCCATGGAGTTCTCACAGACTTATGTCTACCGACACGGAAATCGATTCTTCGCAAAAACGACCGATGTTGGGACCAAAGCACCAAATGCGTTTGATGCGCCATATTTCATCAAAATCCGTTACGTAATAAGGGCAATATAAACTAATATGTACTTTGAATCGGATGGATTCTGAATGTTTCAGTACTTGTTGTTGTTGTTAGTACCACGTGATCAACTTTCATCTTGTGAACTTTACTTTGGCACGGGCTAAACGTACCCAGCTACGCAAGTAAACGATATTATTATAAATATGTTGGTAGAAAGTGTGTCCAGTTTAAATTGAGATTCGTTTAAAATGGTGCCAGCGTTTGTGTCACGAACTGTGATATGTTTTCACATCCTTGACAAATATACAAGTGGAATAAAACGTCACAAAAGTTAAACGTATATTTATATAACGGTATAACTATTATTGAATTGTTAATTCGTGGAACCAATTGTTAATTCGTGGGAACCAATTGTTAAATTGAAGGAAGGAATTATTATTTCGTGAGAACGAATTTTTATATCATGGGAACGAATTAATTAAAAAAATGATTGTACGTCCCCTGTCTGAGGTCGACCCGTAGCACGCCTCAGAATATAAGATACACTCAGAAAACTATACACCCCCTCCCCCCCCCCCCCCCCCCGTTCAGCCACGGAGTTTACATAAATCACAGTTTATCACCAGTTGGAGTCTGAATTTAAATGCCGTAACACACAGGAAAGTGCATTTCTTGACATCTAGATTTCAACACTTGTCCTTGGGGGCATGCCCCCCCCCGAACCCTCTCCCTATCCCCCCCCCCCCCCCCCATAGAAGAGGTCAGTAGAAGTCCACAGACGCCTTCAATACGAAAACATGTAAAAAGTAATAAGACATAACAATTAAATCTGATAACACAGCATATAAGAAAGCACGTTTTACCTGCATTTTGACGGGGTTTGAGAGGACCATCCCACCGGACTCCAGAGTGTAGAAGGAACTGGTGGACACGATATCACCGGTGGGTGTGGCCGAGATATATTCCTCCGTTGTTGACAGAGGCTCGATAATCTAAGCGTAAAATGTGACACCGGCTGAGAAAATATACGTACAACAAGTGACAACAATAACAGAGCAAAGTCCTATTGTTAGGTTAAACAATGTCCAGCCGTGGGTAAACATTTGCCGTGACACGAGGGAACTGTTTGAACACCAAGGCCCTAGGCCGCCGGTTCAAAAGTTCCCGAGTGCCACGTCAAACATTTTTTACCCACGGCGGAACATGGTCGAACGTTATTGTTACATTTCCGTAGGAAATATCGTGCAATTTTAGCATATACACAGTACTCGGTACTTTGATAATCTGCTCCATTCGAATAGCTATTCCGGGGCCGCATTACACATCGCGTGATGCAGCCGCATCAATTTCAAAACTTCAGCACCACTGTTGTGAACTAGGTTGGTGAATGGCGGGTTCTGCTAACATCATGAGACACATACATTACGTAGTTGTTGCATTGGCCCAGGAATGAGCATTGTCTACAACCATGGTCAAACAGCACGCGCTGCACGTTTGAACACGGCTATGAGCGGTGTCGAACAACGGCAGTCATGTAACATTGCCCGTTCTATCTCACGGATTGGGACCAGGGTCGTCGGAACAGGTCAGGGTGGTCCGGCGACGGCCGGATCAATAATGTTGACATATTTAGAATTCACATATATAAAAAAAAACGGAATGTAAATATGTGTTATGCTATTTTTATCGTTTCTCATCAGACATGTATGTTGTTACCACTGAGTTGAACCGTCTCGGCGTCTCGGCGAGACGGTTCAACCGAGTGGTAACAACATACACTTTGGGTGGGTAGCAGGTGCACCCACTAGATTCGCCGGACCAAGTGTATGATGCTGCGCCCCTTGAGAAGTTGTACGTTCGCTGACGGCAGCAAGTACGCTTCAGTGATCGAACTAAAATACAATTTGCAAAGCGAACCATACATCAGTGTACGGCATGTATGCTCGTGAATGGACATAACAATTTCAGGAATGCAACGTTAAATATGTATGGGCATCGTCTTATTTTAATGATAATAATACATGTACACAAAAGTATCAGTACATTTACGTTTACTCAACAAATGTTATCTGTGTTTTGAGTGCTTCACCATGGTAATATATTACTGTGAAAATTACTGAGGAAATGGGTTTATGTGCTTCTCCAGTCACAGTCACCCATAGTATCATTACATCTACCGACACTCAACAATGGTCATGTGCTGGATTGATATTTGAACCAAACTGACCTCTATAAAAGTCATGTGCTGGCTAGATATTTGAACCAAACTGACCTCAATAAAGGTATGTGCTGGATTAATATTTGAACCAAACTGACGTCAATAAAAGTCATGTGCTGGCTTGATATTTGAACCAAACTGACCTCAATAAATGTCATGTGCTGGATTAATATTTGAATCAAACTGACCTCCATTGTGATTTTGGTTGGCGCGTTGAACGTTCCCTTCGGTATGTCCAACTCCACCCTGTCATCAACAGATGACTTCAGTGTGCTGGCCTCACTACTCGCAGTGAATGCTTCTAACTTCGGCCGAGAGACCACCAGCAGCGATTTGAAAGACGTCAGGTCAACTTCAAATGTACACACATATTTCTGAAAAGTCCATAGAAAATAAAATCATAGAATATTTCCGACCGTACGCTGCTGGCCATGGTGTGCATGTTTGTGCCACCCCAAAGGTTTCCCGGTCACCACGACGGCTGTGCGCATGTCATACGTTTATCGTGATAAATGACGCTGTCAAGGTATATGATGACGTGGTTACAACAACAACAACAAGTACAGAAACTTCCAGAAGCCATCCGATTCAAAGTACGTATTCTTTTATTTTGTCCGTATTATGAGACGCATTTGGATGAAACATGGTGCAACAGACGCGTCTTGTTAATTTGCATTTGGTGGTCTCGGTATTTTGGCCCAAACTTCTGTCGTTTTTGCGAAGAATCGATTTCCCTGTCTACTATTGCGCCATATTTCATCAAATTCCGTTGCCTATTAAGGAAAATGTCAAATAATATAACACTTTCAGCCATTGTTGTTGTTGTTGTCACCACGTGATCATGCACATTGGCTATGTGTCCTCCTGCATCTCATTCAGGTATACTGTTTCTATGTTTTATTTCTATTAAGTTCAGGTCTTAGTTGTGTATCTTGTCATTTAGTATTAACTTGTATTTTAATTGGAATGTATTTCGATATGTTAATTACATGTATGCAGCCAATCCAATCATCACACAATGATTTTCAGCCTAGTCCATTAATGGAAAGGCGATATTTGTTTTGTTCTCAAAAGTATGAAAATTACTTTCAAAAAGTACAGGTACTGATGAGACGGCTCGTTACGAGCCGGCTCATCTGGATATGCAGTTTGCATAAACTGCTATAGGGGACTTTCGGGTTCAAAGGGTTAAGTAGACTGCCATGCGTAAGACCGGGTCGAATCAACAGTAGTTCCCACCTTTGACTTGACGATGGGTAGCATAACTAGTTCGGGATGTGTTGCAATTACTTACCCCAGCTGCATCAACTTTGGCGTCGTCCAACACATATTCTTGTTGCTGATGGGTTTTCAGAACAAGTTCTTCTCCAGCCGTGGGCTTTGATATCAACGGAACTGTAATTCTACAACACTGTCACCGACGTTCACCTTGTCGAGTCTATGGATAATATATGCAGGGTCGGATCTAGAGGGGCGGGGTCCGGGTTGGTACCCCCCCCCCCCCCGCCCCCCCCCCCCCCTTCAGCCACGGAGTTTACATAGATGACAGTTTACCACCAGTAGGAGTCTGAATTTAAATGCCGTAACACACAGGGAAGTGCATTTCGAAGAACTCGAAAATAGGACAACACCCTAGTTGCGAACGCGAACGGTAACTCTTGCAATTACTCCCGTACCGTCCGTAGCTAGCTACGGACGGTACGGGAGTACTTTGCAAGAGTTACCTTCGCAACTAGACAACCCCCACCCCCCTGTTCCCCAAATGCTGGATCCGCACTTATAATGTAGTTCTAAATATATGATATTACATGACTGATGATTTAATATTATTATTTATTAAACTAGTTTACATACTTCATAACCGTCATTATATCGACCATTCCACAGGTTGAAGTAACGAACCAATGTCTATAAATAAAATAAAACAGAATAAGTTACTTGTTTTACTCCCTGTTATAACACATTGTGTGCTTCGTATTTAAACTCATTTGCGTTATAATTGTACACATAATTCATGTACATGTAGATCTCCCGCGAGGACAGACCTCATTTATTGTGTATCGCAAGGTACATCTGCCCCAGTTAAATCAATAATACACGCGCTGTGACCTGTGTTCTGACTGCTGTCTGTGTTTATAAACAGAATGTGTGTATTCGGCCATTTGAGGAAACACTTTGTAGTATTTGTGTAGATACCATGGATACTAAGATGGTGTATACTGTAAATAATGCATGTAGACACATGGTTGCGAACACGAAACTTCGCAACTAGTAGACACAGATCCAATACCATTTGTTTCACAAGGTTAGATCTACTGTTAGAATACGACGTCATCTGATGTCATTTTCGAGCATAAAACGTTACCTGATAAATAGAATACCAGACTAGTGTATTTTATTATCAAGTTTATCAGGCTCGGCTCGGAAACGGTAGGAATTCCTCGGCAAGTTTCTGAATTCCTACGCGTTTCCTAGCCTTGCCTGATAAATTTGATATCAAAATACACTAGCCTGGTATTCTCTATATATGGGCATGCTCTCAGGTCTAGCTATGTCCCGGCTACTTTTATGTTTGACCCTGTTTACATAATTGAGGGAAAATTCTGAATATATTTCTTATTTCTCCTTCAAAGTATATATGCTTATATGGTGTGACCACTCATTTGTAATCATAATATAACCAAAATAACTGTCCATAAAGAAGTATAATATTGATATATTGGGTTATATTTTCGCATTGAAATATTTAAACCTGCAAGTGTACTCCACTATCTAGTAAAATGGACTAAGACCGATCTCAACCAATCAACGTAGAGATGACATAGACTATCATACGCAAACTAATTGTTGTGGACAAAAATTAATTCTGTCCCACAGAACTGAATTTTCTTCACAAAACTCAATTCTGTCTTACAAAATTGAGTCCTTTATAACAAAAATGAATTTTGTATACGAAACGTACGCAGAATTGAATTTTGTGACACAGAATTGAATTTTGTGACACAGAATTGACAGAATTGAATTTTGTGACACAGAATTGAATTTTGTGATTTTTAGTGTTACAAAACTCAATTTTGTCTGGACAAAATTGGATTTGTACACATAATTAACCTGTCCTGCATGGCGCCCCGTACTACCATTACCCACCTATTGTCGTTATGTACAATACGTTTCTAAATAGAAACGTAGCGTACGCTGCGACAATAGGTAGGTGGAGTAATGGGCTATTTAATGGTCATTTGTATGACGCCTGTCTTTCATATCTGCTCTGTATGGCTGGTTTTGTCTTTCATTTTAACCCCTATGCCATGGGCAAATATCCGTAGCGTTCCAAAATTCACAAATTTTAACTTGATGGAATTACTGTACCATTTTCAGTTGAACAACCGTGCAAGTAGTACCGTTTTCAGGATAAAACTCGAATTGTAGACTGTCGGCACAAGAGTGACAGTGACATTCAGGGACAGACGGACTGAAACACGAACAGTGGCAACACCACACACCATCCCATAAAATAATGCGAATATTCAGCATTAGCTCGGGGGCTTCACCGAATGGCCACGGAGTATTAGTTGGGGTGACACATTCTACACGGATTGATTGATTGATTGGCGTTTTCGGTCCGTTCCACAAGACCACATACGTACGGAAATGTACGTGCGTATGGGGACAACTGTACAGAGCCCCGCAGGAGACATGCCTTTTTTTATTAATTAGTTCCCACGAAATAACAATTCGTTCCCTCAATTTAACAATTCGTTCCCTCGAATTAACAATTCGTTCCCACGATAAAACAATTCGTTCCCTCGAATTAGCAATTCGTTCCCACGAAATGACAATTCGTTCTCAATTTAACAATGCGTTCCGCGAATTAACAATTCGTTCCCACATATAACACCCACGGGAACGACTTGTTAATTCGTGGGAACGAATTGTTAATTGAGGGAACGAATTGTTATTTCGTGGGAACGAATTAATAAATAAAATAATTCGACGTCCCCAGCGGGTCTCCGTAGAACTGTACAATCATCACCATTTATACATGTATACTCGTCGCCAATATCCACAGGCCCTACTTATCACCATGCATGGGGCTTCCATTATATGTGGCTGTGGCTGGAGATATGGGGCCTGTGGAATTGTGACCCGTGTAGCTCCTGCTCAAATAACACACTCCCGTAGCCTGATACTGATCTATACTGCTTGCTAGAATCAATAATCGGTGTTTCACCGATGGAATGGCGAACATCGCAGATCCTGATCAGACTGTGCGGATGTTGGTCGCAAAACTCATAAGCCCCATTTCCGGTCACAGCCACATATGTTGACAACCACTCTGTGCTGTGTTAACCATGTTTACTATTGTGCCCACACCATGTTCACATACACACTCATTGATACAGTTACACCTTCTATTCATTCATGATGCAAAAACGCCCATTCGACGTACTGCGTTTACATCCCAATACAATACATTAGACCCACGTGACATCGCACCATGCTCTCGATTGGTTAACGTTCGTTTGACGTCCATAGATTCCACGAGGTTGCCTGTATGAGAATCGTCTCCACTGGAGACGATTCTCACGTGCTGTAAAAACAGTTTTTTTTTCTTTTGTTAAGAATCTAAGGCAAAAATGAAAAACAGCAGACGACAATGTCCGTCTCCAGCATAGAGAGGGTTAACCATTAGAATGCGGGAAACGATAATTATCGTCTGCCGTTGTTATATAATTTGTATTATTTCTCAATAGAAACATGGTGTAACAACACTTAAGAAATCGTTTCCCTTAGACGTGATTATATAGTGTTGTGGAACAAATGGAAAATAAAACATACACAGCAGACGACTAATTTTAATTCTGCATTGTATGGGTTAATGGAAACGAAACCATCACAATTCAGCAAATAGAAGACGTGTGCGTGTATGTCTGGTATAGAGAGAATCTACTGTAGCTACAGTGCAACTTCTCTACAACAGCCACCCATGGGAAGACGCAAAACTGACTGTTGTAGAGAGGTGGCTGTTGTAGGGATGTTAATGCTGTTTATTTATTTTCTTCAAAAATCTCATCAAAAACATGCTTTGGAAACATTTTAGAATCATTTCCAATGGAAATGATTCTAAAATGCTGTCAAAACATGTTTTTATTGAGAATGAACAAAGCAATAGCAGACGACAGTTTTCGTGCTCAGCAGTCTAATGGTTTTATACAGAGGAAATCATCCATTTGGGATATAAAATAGCGGCTGTTATAGAGAGGGTGTTGTTATAGAGAGGTGGCGTTTCGGTGAGGTTCGACTGTACATTTAATATCACAGAAAATAGTATTACCCAACTCCCTATATTAGTTGATGTTCCATTGTTTTTACTAATGCCATGGGTTTTGACGTGCCTGTGCAATAGTTCCACGTGCCCGGTCATTAATTCTGCGTGCCCGGTCAATAGTCAAAATTATTTCATCACTGGAAATCGTTGTCGAAGATTACATCATAAAATGCGATGTAGATCGGTCAGTCGACGCGCCCCATGACAAATTTACGTTCATTGTGTCACATACTCCGTTTACATATTGAGTAATAAAACAGTTGTTTGACTGTTCCCCAAATGAACATGAAATAACTGTATAATGTTAAACATTTGACCAGATCAGGCCAACTATTTAATATATCGAAGTGAAATAAATATATGATGTTGGCAGACTGCTAGATGCCAATCATTATTTATCCCGTCAACACAGTGCGTACGTGCCGTGAAACACGGTGCCGTGAAATTGTGCGGTGGCGAGGGCTATATGTTTGCATTGTACAGCCATTTGTAGGTGTTGACGCCGGGATAAATGGAATAGTAGGTTAGTGCCGTGAATGGGAAAACATATCTGGCGCGGCACGGAAACGGGATGTGCTCGGCAAAGCCTCTCCCATCCCGTTTCCTGAGCCTTGCCAGATATTTGTACCCATTCACGGCACTAACCTACTATTCTCTATAACCAACCGAAAGAAGGAACTTTTCGAACGCATTTGATTGAATATATGCACAATTGGAACATTCCTAAGTGCCAATTACCGAGGAAGTATGAACATGAGCGATAATGTGCGAAGCATATATTCGTAGGCATAAACAGAGAATGGTTGGTTCGTGCCGTGAATGGGAAAAAATATCTGGCAAGGCTTAGGAAACGGGATGAGCGAGGCCACAATAATATCACGTTCTGCAAAGCATTTAAACATTTATTGTGACACTTTAAATCAGTAACTCGCCCGTCACACACTTTAACGAAACCTTCTAAGTCATTTGACTTAAACCTTGATATGAAGTAGCCGAAAACTGTAACGCAATCTCGGACAGACAGATGGACAGACAGACAGACAGGCAGAAACATACGGACAGGGTTTCGATTATATGTATCTCGACTTTTGTTTCGCGGTACATAATACATAATTATGCCTATGCACACGTTATTGGCAATTATTATCAGTGTTCGACATGGGGTTAAACATATAGTGCAAATGAAAACAAGACGTCTGCAATTTCTAAACGTACAAGGCAAAACGTAGCAAATAGGACGTGTAAAATAAGTGTAAAAACACAACAGTTCTTTACAAACATTTATCGTGTCACATCCACAAATAATGTATGAAACTCACGTTGTAGACAGGCGCATGTCTTGTCTGTCTGGAAATGCTCGTGGTAACCATTGTCACATGTGCTCGTGCAGTTCTTGTTGGTGTCACACGACGCCAGGGCGCACACCACTGCATAGGGAGTATACCACAGGTGCTATTAGCGTGTCTTTGATGTTCTATAGAAGGTTCTACCATGTCCAGCCGTGGGTAAACGTTTGCCGTGACACGAGATAACTGTTTCAACCCCGAGGCCGTAGGCCGGGGGTTCAAACAGTTCCCGAGTGCCACGGCAAACGTTTACCTACGACTGGACATGGTCGAACGTTATTGTTACATTTCCGTCAGAAATATCATGCAATTTGAGCATATATACAGTACTTTCTGTACTTTGATAATCTGCTCCATTCAAATAGCTGATTTTCACATACATATTCGGGGCCGCAGTACACGTCACGTGTTGTAACCGCAACAATTTCAAAATTTGAGAGCGACCGTTATGAAATAGTTTGGTAACGTAATTGCGCGTTCTAGTAACGTCATGAGACACATGCATTACGTAGGTGTCGGCTTGGCCCCGGAATGAGCATTGTCTATAGCCATGGTCAAACAATACGTGTAGTGTGTGGGTGTCCAGTTTATAAAGGTTCCACTGTATTGCAAGGAAATTCTTCTCTTTCTGTTTGTTATGAGTGAAGTCTTGCTGTCCACCATATCGTTATTTTGACGTTACGGTACTGATTTTGACGCGAAACGTCATGAAAATGATACTCACTTGATTTACAATTGGGTGGAACTATAAGGAACAACCGATATACAGTGAAACCTCTCTAAACCGGACATCAGGAAACACCTGTGATCTTATTTTTGATGCGTTTCTTGGTTATTTATCTCAGGTGATAATGTCTGTTCGTGATCGCATAGCACACAACTATGGCTCAGAATGATCAAATGCCTGATTTAGAATGAAACCTCTATAAGACGGATACCCTGGGGACCTCCGAGGGTGTCAGCTTTAGAGAGATTTCAATGTATTTGGAGAATTCAACGGGGAGAGACAAGTAAAGTTTCAAAGGACCAACACTATTAGCTAAATGCATTCCGACCTTCAACAGTTGACAGTTGACCAACAACAACTGTAGTTGGACATTTATACAGCCCTGTTTAAAGACCATATACACGTCCTTATCAGGCATTACTCTACAAAACCAGATTTAATGTATTATCAGACGGGTAAATTAGCTTAGGAAATAAAGTATGTTTCTATGTTCTCTTTAACTTAGGTGGCCATTACATATTTAATGATCATGTACGTCTAGCACGTATACTACATCTTTCGAAGACGAACACTGTCGAATAGTATACAGCAAGGTCATGACAACGAGGATATTAATAGTTGTCTTCTAAGTTTCGGAAGTATTTTTGAAGATATTTGCTCTGATATTAAACGTAATGTTAAGGCTAAATCTGATCCACCACCGATGACAAATCATACAGACAATCAGTGGTTTACTACAGAATGTGATGATAAGAAACATACGTTTTATAGAAAACTAAATAATTATAGGCATGCTCCATCGGATACTAATAGACAGGAAATGGTAACAGCTAGGTCAGAATATAAATCACTAACTAGAAAATGCAAATATCAACATGACTTGCAGAAAACTATTAAATTAGAACAAGCTCGCTCCAAAAACGCAAAAATATATTGGAACATGCTGAAAGAAACCTCGGGTATACCGACATCGAATATTTCTCTGGATAATTTTGCTGCTTACTTTAAAGCTGTCAATAACCCAAGTGATCCATTTTTTTCACCAGATGAAGATGTTATACATTTCAACGAAAGATATTTAAATAATGAATTGCATGTAATGTTTTCTGAACTGATTCTCCCATTACTTGCGATGAAGTCAGTATAGCTATCAAGCAATTGAAAGCTGGTCGGTGTGGTGGACCAGACATGTTACTGAATGAATTCTTTATACATGGGCACCAGTCGTTGTTATCAATACTTACACAATTGTTTGATAAAACGTTTAATATAGGATATTATCCCGATACATGGTCGGAAGGTTATATTATACCACTACATAAAAAGGGGAATATAAAACGAGGTGGATAATTACAGAGGTATTACCCTATTGAGCACACTTGGGAAATTATTCTCACGCGTTTTAAATAATAGACTATCTAGCTGGGCTGAAAAATATCATATGTATGTGGAAGCACAAGCAGGGATCAGGAAGGGAATGGGTACAAGGGATAACATATTTATTTTGCATGGCCTCATTACACATATGTTAAATAAGGGTAAGAAATTATATTGTGCTTTTGTGGATTTTTCAAAGGCTTTTGAGTATGTGGTGCGTGATAATCTATGGTTAAAATTAATAAAACTGGGAGTGCGAGGGAAAATGTTAAATATAATTAAATCCATGTATACTAATGTGACATCGCGCGTAAAAACACAACAACCATGCTAAGCGGTGAATTTTCTTGCTTATTAGGCGTACGTCAGGGTGACTGCCTATCTCCATTCCTGCTTAGCATGTTTGTAAATGACCTTGAGGCTGAATTCGAAACTAAGGGTATTGAAGGAATTGATATCGGATTCATAAAATTATTTATTTGACTATATGCCGATGACATTGTTATTTTCTCAGAATCGGAAACACGGGATGCAAACAGGACTTAATCTACTTTCAGAATATTGTGAGAAATGAAATTAACTGTCAATACGGGAAAAACAAAAACACTTGTATTTCGAAAAGGAGGTAGATTGCCAAGAAACATAGAATTCTATTATGGCAATTATATTATCGAAATAGTAAGTAAATTCACGTATCTAGGCATAGTCTTTACAACGGGTGGTTCTTTCATGGAAACAAAATCTTTATTATCGGGTCAAGCACAAAAAGCTATTTTCAAGCTTAGCAAATACCTGTATAAATTTACAGACATAACACCCACACATAGATTACAATTATTTGATAAACTGGTACAACCGATTCTCAACTACGGTGCTGAAATATGGGGATTTGTGCAGGGAAATCAAATAGAAAAAGTCCATTTGCAGTTTTGCAAAAGTTTACTAGGTGTTAAGAGAAATACGCAAAATTATTTTATCTATGGAGAACTTGGTCGTACCCCACTTGTTCATCGACGCTATCTAAATATAATTAAATTCGGTTCTATCATCTGCGTCAGATGATGACAAATACATGAAACATATATACAACATGATGTTAGCAGACATGCAAAGCACACCAAGTAAAACAAATTGGGCGTCACTAGTCAAAAAAGTGTTATCGACCCACCGATTTCTTGATATTTGGTTGAATCAAGGGGTCGGAAATATTGAAGAGTTTCTAATAGTTTTCAAACAAAGATTGACCGATAACTTTATGCAGGATTGGCAAGCCAGAATTAACGGATCTAGCAGAGCATTATTTTATAGAAATGTATGCGACTTCAAAATGCAATATTACTTAAAGGACATCACACTCACGAAATTTAGGTACGCATTTGCTAGACTAAAAGTTTCGTCCCATCGCCTAGAAGTAGAATCAGGCAGATGGAACAGAACTCCAATTGAAAACCGGAAATGTACATTGTGTGGAAATTTGGAAGACGAATACCGTTTTATTTTAGAATGCACAGTGTATATGGATCTCAGGAAAACATATATAAACCGGTATTATTGGAACAGGCCAAGCATGGTTAAATTCATAGAGTTGATTAAATCGGAACATTCACAAACTGTAAGAAAGTTGGGCCAATACATATACCAAGCGTTTCAAATCAGAAATGAACATTTATATATACAACAATGAGGTCACCTTCTCCCAATACATACATAAAGAAATACAGCATGCATATATATTTGCAAATATTAACTTGACATTATTGCATGATATCTTACGTGTTCAGTTTTGTAGTACATGTGTAATGCACTACCCTATATACTAATGCTGCAACGCCATAACTTAATGTATGTTTATAGATTAACCAAAACATTTTGTATGTGCTTATTGGGCATGCTATTCCAAGGCAGGATATTCTCCATGTGATATGGCCAATGGTCGACGGTGGCATAGTTGCATCAAATACAATACATAGTAGCTGCATTCTTAAAGTTACGGTTTATGCACCGGCTGTTGTCTTTGTCACCCATAATTGTATGTTGTTACATGTGTATTGCTTCAGGGGCCATATGGCTTAAAGCGTTAATCTTTATCTGAATAAACAAATCTACGTCTTATTTGACAACAACGTGAACATAAGAATGTCCACAGTTAAGTGGTTAAGGAATGAGGTCCTAGAAAGACACACTTGGCATCAATGATGATTGCTTCATAAGAGTGATGTGATATATGAATATAACATATGTGAATATTGTCTTGTACGTTTTCAATACTTCGAGCGGTTGCCACATACACTAAATAATATGACAGTAAACCTAATAACATTGGGTGCAATACATCATAGACCGATATGACAACAACATGCTATGCATATTATGCGAGCATATTATACCATCAATCTCAAATTAATTTGGATATGTGAACTTTTCAATCTGATGCACAGCCTATTGTTAGTATTCACGTTACCTATTTGTAAACCCAACTTTTACTCGCATATTAGACGAATAGACACCAGTGACAATACACTCATGTAACTGCTTACATTTCACTGAATTCGATAACTAATAAAATAGTACAGTAGTGGGTATATATTGTATGTCCTGTGTGGTTGGCCAGCGAAAAGTGATACATTGTGCGATTTCTGTGTATGAGGCTATATACAATGGTGAGTCATGTTGTTAATAACACAAGCACAAACATGTCCAGAAGACTGATATAGTTTACAGTTTGGTGTAATATAATGATAGGAGACGTTGTCCTGGCGTTTCTACATGTGATTAACTACATTTTATTATATGTTCTACGTCACATTTTGCGTTTTGTGTCAGACGCCAGAAGAGGTGAAACTGGCTGATGGCTGGAACACACAATGATGGCCGAGTGCGCCATTTCATGTGCCGTATAGGATACAGTATAGGATACAGTGTTCACATATATGGTATACATATATTCCATCACATTTCCGAAGCAATTATCTTTAAATCAAAGGATGACCAGGTATAGAACGGGTCCTTAAGCAGTTATTGAGAAAATAAAAACAACTTTACCCAATTTGCGTTAGAAAGAAGGTTAACGCAAGTCCTCAGTAACCTTCACCTCATGTGTTCAGACGTTGGATGTATGCGAAACAAAGCACCATCTCTACACACTGTCACCAAATAGTATTGAAATCGGTGAAAGGTGTTACTAACACACAAGTATGTACGTACATACATATACTATATACATATATCCGCCTGCCTATTGGCGAGGGGATACTGAGCAATTCTGGGCCGGGACATCCTGAAAAAAGCTCAACGACAACAGGACAATGGACAAGAAAGATACTTATAATGTAGTATACCGTACCTGCTACAGAGCAGAGAACAATTATTCTGAATGCAGTGTTTTCCATCTTTTGTTGTCTCGCAAGGGCAGCGCTATCAAATAACCCATTATATAGATTATACAGCACATGTGACCACACATGTGCCGCTCCAAGGCAAACAGGGACTGACCTAGTATATAGTTACTGTGCTCACACATACACTAGAGCAGCCACATAAGAAAGAAGTTTGTGCATTATCTATGAACGCACCAGTGTCGTTGCTGTGTGTATGTGGCAAAAAATGTATAGCCAAACTAGGCAGATTGAGGTGAATACACTGATCATAGCTACATTGTTTGTAGTTTGTGTTAAGACCACTTTGCAAGGCACGGTGCATTTATATCACCGGATGATAAAACGGACCTTACACCATTCGCAAAACAATACGTATTGTTTTGCGTATGTCGTAACGTCCGTTTTGTTATGTGCATTCCAGTCACATGTATATAAACCTTGTTGCTGAAGATAGCAAGCATATCTTATCAAATGATTGTATCAGGTAACCTGCCCTGTATTGACCGAATACGTAGTGTCGGATAACATAACTGTTGTATCAGGCATTGACCTGATACAAACATTCGGGTTACAACGAAGTGGAAATTGACTTTCCATTGATCAGATGACGTCACGTGACGTTACAGAATGACGTCAGTGTTATGACGCAACGTAAACAAGTCCGCGTTCTGTCCATATATTACGACATCATCTGTGGTCATTTTCGAGCATAAAACGTTACCTGATGAATAGAATACCAGGCTCTTGTCTTTTGATATGAAGTCTATCAGGCAAGCCGAGGAATTCCTACGCGTTTCCTCGCCTTGCCTCATAAACTTGATATCAAAACACACTAGCCTGGTATTCCCTATTTAACACGCTGATCGCAACTGAAATTGTGTAAGCCGGTGCAACAATTCCGTAAAGTATGTCATTGGAATCATCATCATTAGTTCAAAGCATTTACTAAGTAAACACGATAGTCCTGGATTTGCAAAGGAAATGATATAGAAAGTTGGTGATGATTCTTGAATGTTGCTTATTCGATGAACGCGTTTGGGAATGACAACTTTGCTAAAGCTGTTGGTTACAGTCATGTACAAATGTAAGACATTATCGGCTATGTGCGGGATTCTCCGAGACTGACAACTCGCTTATCACGCCTGGCGTAGGGTTTCGGTTTACGAGAAAATTTGAACTTTATTGCTTCCATATACACAGGTTGAAGTAACGGTACAAGGCATATACATGCATTAAATGTACATAAAAATATCAGTTAGTGACAAAAATAACTAAACACTATTTCTAACTCTCTGTTATAAGAGAATACGGCTGAACCTCTCTAAACTGGACACTTATGTTTGCAGAGATAATAGGTACCCGATGAATTTAACGTAAATCGGACGGATGGACGGGCAACGATATACCACAATACAAGTGGAGTTCAATCGTCATGTAAAAGACTCATTGTGTAAGTGAATTGTCTAAAAATGCACTTGATTTGCAGTTACAAATATTTTCTTCAATTGGGCATGTAATTTACAGAAATTCGATTATGCAAAACTGAAGACCGATAACCATAGTAACGTCATGTTCTGTGACCCGGCGCACTTGCGACGTCAATAATTGTTTTTTTGCCAAAAGACTGACGTTTTCAATTGATTGAATATGGCACAGAATGAAAACTAATTTAAATTATGAATTCGTCATTCAGAAAACACTAACGTAAAGAATATAATTTGGTGACGTCAACTATTTTTCTGACGTACTGCGTCAATCTCGAGGACGCCATCTTTGATGCATGACAAAATGGCCACCGAACATGGAAATTCAATCAAATGTTGTGTCATGTTGGGTAAATCTCGCAAAGCAATCATTATATGATGACCCGTGCTTATGGTGACGACTGTATGTCAACAAACAAGATATACGAGTGGTTCGGACGGTTTAAATGGACGCTATTCCGTAGAAGTTGACGAAAGGGCGGGCCGTCCTGTTGAAGCAACAATGTCGGACATCGTCGATGAAATTTCGTCGCGCCTACAACATGATAGATGGTTATCCCTATCTGAACGTGCAGATGACATGACTATTCGTGTAAGATCAGCTTACAGTATTATTATAGACCATGTAGGTATGCGTTTTGTGTGTGCCCGCTAGATACCGATGTTATTAACCTCAGGCATGCGATATCCAAGAAGAGCGAACTTCTAGACGTCAGGAATATGGTGTTTCACCAATACAATTCACCCGCGTATATGAGTGCTGTTGTGTAGATGACGATCGAATAACTGGGATTTAATGTATTGGAGCAAGCCACATACTCTCCCGATTTGGCCCATGCAGAATTATTTCTACTTCCGCGGCTGACAAGTATGCTCTGGGGCGTCGAATATACTGGAAAGTCAGAATTGCATAACCAGAAGTGTATACGGTGTCATGGACGATACTTCGAGAATGAATAACATCTATCCAATAAATATTACAGGTATGAGCATGTTACCTTGAAACACACACATGGTACATCACATTCTGTAAGACATGTACTTTTTCAGATGCGAAAATTGGACGTTGCGCCGGGTATCCTAACTTGACGTTGCTATGACGACAGCCACGTGCGACTATATGTATGCAACCTACTACAATTCTGTAATGACATGTATTACATGTATGATGTGTTCCTAGATTATGCGAAATATCAGTCAATTTTAACGATCGATATAGCGTCTGTGAAAATATTCCTGGAATTTAATGAATGCCCCTCGTACATCCCGTTTTTCAAACGGATGTATAAAAACTGTCAATTGACATTATTAGCTACACCGGATTGGCATTCATTAGAATTACCTATTTTTCCGAGGGGGGGGGGAGGGGGGGGGGGGAGGGGGGGGGGGGTGGGGGGGGGGGGGGCACGTCACCAGAACCCTCACAACCTGCACCCTTCGCAGGATCATATGGATCTATGACTGGAGAAATGGGGATTATGGGTTTTGCGACCAGTGTAGATCCAGATCCAGATCAGGATCTACACTGTTCGCCATACCATCAATGAAACGCCCGTCATAACTCGTTTTCAGTAGTGTGTTATTTGATCAGGAGCTACACTGGTACACATAAATCCAATAAGCCCCATTTCTCCAGCCTGAGTCACAGCCACATATGCCCACACATAATTGTCACGACAGGTACACACAGCACTGTACATAGTTAAAGAATAGGCGCATAAATACTAATTTCCATAAATATAAAATATTTTAATCTACCATCTATCTACCAAGTGTTATTACAGTGGAATCTCTCTAAACCGGACACCAAGAAAACACTTGCGATCTGATTTTTAATGAATTTCTTCGTCATTTATCTCAGGTGATAATGTTCGTTCGCAGAGCACACACACAGCTATGGCTCAGAATTGAGTGGAATTAACAATCCGTTCCCACGCTAAAACAATTCATTCCCACCAATTAACAAACGAATTGTTAAATTGAGGGAACGAATTGTTAATTCGTGGGAACGAATTGTTAATTCGAGGAAAATAATTGTTAAATTGAGGGAATGAATTGTTATTTCGTGGGAACGAGTTAATAAACAAATGTATTATACGTCCCCTGCGTAGTATATTCAGATATATTGTATTAGGAAACATTATATAAAGCGATAATATTCGTGTCGACAAAACATGGTAAAGTTTATTGAACCGTTTAAAATAGAAAATATATACAGTGGAACCTCTCTAAACATGACACCAAGAAAACACTTGTGATTTAGAGAGGTTTCACTGTAGTAAGAAATCTAGGTGTATACACATACAAAGCATTCCCAGTACTACATTAAAAAATATATAATTATTCGTTAATCACATTCTCGCTTGTCATATCATAATTATATAGCGAGCAGAAAACAAAACAAACATTTTGTAAACAAAATACTACATGCGAAACAGAATGAAAATGGTCGCTCACTTCATTTTCGTTAAATGTTTGGCTTTGCAATGTACAGTAGAATCGATCTAAACCGGATACCGGTCAAATCTCTGTCTGTTGAATTGTATGTGTGTATTGCATGTATTTTCTTGATAGTGTCTTTTCATGATCGCAAGCCACAGAAGACTGTCTAGACATGTTCCAATGCCTGGTTAACAGTGTGAAGTCTCTCTAAATCGGACACCCTGGGGACCTCCCAGGGGTCCTGTGTAGCAAGGTTTCATTGTATATCAATAATTGTATGGTAGACGTACAAAGTAGCGTTCGTGGTCAGTAGGGCTACCGAAGCGCTTTAACATTCAAACAGCCTATAAATAGTATACACTATTTGTTACATGTACAAATAAATGACGATAACTCTGTATCTGTTTGACGATAATAGACTGTGATGGCATGATCCGGGGCTGACGTGTCAAAACCGCATTTAAAGTATGTTTTGTTCATGTGTGATAACACACTTTGAACGTAGTACACATTTATTGGATATTATAACAAATTATTCCTGGATTTAAGCCAAATTATAAATGGGGAAGGAGCCAAGTGACTTGGTGTGGTATGGACCTGGCACCAAGTCAGGTTATTCTAATTTCAGGGCCGAATATATTTTTTTCTCGATGTAAATATTCCGTTTCGATTTTAGGAATCCCCCCCACCCTCACCCAATGCAGCAGGTTAAAACGGGATTGAAACCGTTTGCCCGGCCTTACATGACCTTAGCTGTTGATAGGCCGTTAAACACAAATACACAAACGAACAAAACCTTCATTCAACAGTGTGTTCCAAATGCAGTTTGCAATAATATATTGGTGGCGGGCGGTGGGGTTCGGTAAACCCATAAACCACACCCCATCCCCAATATTGGGCACAATGAGATAATTAATGTGAAATTTCATAACTTTGCACTTACGAACATTTTAGTCGTACGAAGTTTAGTAAAACGGCCCCCGGAACTGTATGAGCTCATACAGTATTTCTTCTCTTATCGGCCGCTGAAGATTACACTATATGAGACACGCCATGAGAGTTTGTACCTTCGGACATCTGCGTAATTTCATTAAATATGTTTACAAAATTTGAAACAGTTTCCGTAAATTACGTCAAAAGTTGACAAAAGTTTCAGAGTACATGGAGAATTACATTTGTAAGATTATATTCCGCATTTACTCTGAAACTTTTGTCAACTGTTAACGTTTTTTATGAAAAAAAAATATTAATTTTGTAAACGTATTTAACATGGTGTACTTTTAGCTGCATGTTAGAAGAGTCTTTGCTGTTAACGATGGTGCAATAATAACTTAAGTATTTCCCTAAGGCAGTCTGAGGACAATTTCAGATTATTTATGCAGCTCATGCAAACATTTGCTTAATTGAGAAGTAAACACCGTCTTCTCAGCAACTCCGTCCAGTTCCATCTGTCTCCCAACGACCATGGGTGCAGAATGTACCATATCGACGGTATTTACAAAGGGCGCGCACACAACAGCTCCGCTATCGCCGGGAATGGCGAATGGTTTGTCGTCACCTGGTATCGTTTGTATCAACATTACAGACACATTACCGCCAGCTCTGTAATCCGAGTCGAGAACTGCGGGCCGTTTCACTAAACTTGGATTTACATTTATTGAGCATAGGCTGCCTATTGGCAAAATCTTAAGAATATTGATTATTTCATGGCTAGATAACTTGGAAATGATCTAAGAAAACGAATAACATTTTTTCAAAATCTGTCCACTATTTCTGAATTTAGAAAAATATGTTTTGACATTTTCCCCATGTTAAATCACGATATATATTTTCACCTATGTCGGAAATCATTTTATGACATGATCTTCGACAAAAATCATGACGTCATGATTTTCAGGTGTGAAATAGGGAATTAGTTAAAACTATGAAACATCAACTTATATATAGAGTTGGGTAATAATGTATTATGTTAGGCTACATACACAGGTGGCAGAAAAAAATTGCCTGGTGATGACTAAGTTTATAATATAATGTATACATTAGAGACAATACTGACGTTCGAGTGAGGTTTGTTTTATGTTTGGCTAACTAATTGTCTCGGACCTCAACCGGATCCGTGTCGACGTAGCAAGCATCGGCACAATAGTAATATTAACTTTAAGCCGGAATACGGCGATAGTACCTATGCGCTACATGAAGCAAGTCAATGAGTGTATCTGCTATTGACGAGCCCTATACAGTTGTCCCCTGGTCTACCAATAATGGTAAAATCATAATACATAGATTAATAGAAAAATGCAGCTCGCCAACACGACCTCAGAAATGGTTATAACACAACAAATAGGTGTGTAATAATTGTATACCAACAACTTGATTAAGGAAGCTTGATATTATAAATGATAACATAAAACTGTCTACATACAATGTATATGCAAAGCGACTAAAATTAATATTTACCATATAACCAATATACATAAAGATGTACTATTAACAACATGTATTTATCATTCTGTTTCATAACAGGTTTATAAGTGTACCATATATTAATGTGGTACTCGTGCATAGCCATATATATAATATCTACAAATCAATAATGTTCGGTTACATGGTAAAATAAGAATATATGTACTAATCAGCCAGTGCAAATGATATGTCCTGTGCATGAACTATGTATAATAACCACTGTAACTACTCATAAACAGGCACAAATCAAGCCAAACACATCTCGTGGCAAATATCATGTTTAAACATCATATTTGTATGTAATATTCTAACTATGCATATTACATTATAACACCATCTGGCACTATGTATTGTAAATGAGTATGAAGAACAATGCATATACATACCCACCACCATAAACACACACACACACACACACACACACGCACACACACGCACACACACACGCGCTCGAGCGCGCACACACACACACATATATATATATATATATATATTATATATAGTATATATACTTACATACATTACATTGATACCAACATATCTATGAACATAACCAACCTCTCTCTTTGGGACATTATCACATCTATATCTATAACTACGAATTAGAGAGATCTGTTATGACATATCATTATTAAAACGCAAGATGGTATAGTAACTTTCATATAAGCAACCAGAATATAGTTGAAGTGTTTTAAAGGTTTTCTTATAAATTAAGCAATGTACAGTTCTACACCACTGCGCTGTCTATGAACCACGGTCTATCAACCACTATGGTCAGTAAACAATCCATTACAGTTTAAACTTATTTGATTATACTTATGTGGTGTTTATGCAATAATTAGATGTGATTCATACGGTGTCCTATTGGTTGCAACTGGTATATGAACCCTTGATATCAGCAAATATATATTATAGCTTCAACTTATTTTGCTATGCTTATGCAGTAAACCATATTTTATATCCGTGTAATAAAAATATGGTTATAGTAGTTTAATGGGTGTTTTATTGGTTGACACTGGTCTATGAACCCTTACTTTCAGCAAATATATGTTACAGCTTCAACTTATTTTGCTGTGCTTATGTAGTAACCAATTCCGCCGTGTAACCAAAAAGTGGTTGCAGTAGTTTTGAACGTAATCTATAATTTAAGCAGTGTACAGTTGTATAGGCATCTCACCACCGTGCTGCGTCCATGCTATACAGATTTATGTCTGTGCATATACTATAAAAAGCCTTGATTATAGGGTGTAAATTGTCTATGAATCATTACAGCTTTAACTTATTTTGTTATACTTATGTAGTGTTTATGCAATACAGATATTTGATTTATTGGGTGTTTTATTGATGGTAACTGGTTTATGAACTACTACGGTCAGCAAAAAGATTCAATACAGCTTCAACTTGTTGTGTTATGCTTATGCGGTGCTTATGTAATAAAGATATTTGGCTCATTTGGTGCTTCATTGGTGGTAAATGGTCCATGAACCGTTACGGTCAGCAAATATTAACCACAGCTTCAACTTAATTTGCTTTGCTTATTTAACAAAAAATATCAATCAAAAATAATTTGACAGTAGTTTAAAGGTTTGTTGAATAACTGAACCAGTGTATTTTTTGTAGGCATGATATAAGAGTCAAATGTTTATGCAATTCTATTTTATATCTATGCCTTTGCAATAATATTTGATTTATTGGGTGTAGCCGGTTTAGGAACCACTATTGTCATCAAAAGTATTCATTATAGTTCCAACTTATTTTCTTATGTTTATGCGGTGCTTATGCTATAAAAGGATTTATACTGTGCTTATGCAATATTTTTTCTTTATTTATTGGGTGCTTTTATGTGTAAACGGTATATCAGCAAAGGTTTAATTACAGTAGGGTCGAGGTGGGGGTTTGATTGCTGGAACAGTCACGTTACTTATCTACATTCATTGATTATAATATATTGTATTTTACAATAATATAATGTATAATGTCAAAATAATATAAACTTCACTTCTGTTGCTTCTGTGTTCATGGTAAAGGTCAGAAATTACTGTAAGGAATAACCTTTCTCACATATCATCGCCAATATTGTCACATCATACAATATTACAATATACGACAATATCATGTTGAGACAATAACATGAAAGGTGTACGGTTTTGTCCTTGGGAGACAAAAATGGCTGTTAAACGTTTTATACGTGCACGAACCCTCCACACCACTTTAAGAAATGTGCATGTGTTTTGTGAGTACATTTAAATGTACCATGATCACACTTGAGCAACTTACAAATCAACAGAAGTAAAACAATAAAAACAATTATATTGTAGATAAACCAAACAGGTGCCAAACTATATGTTATTCATGGAAAGATTAATAGGATAAATAAGGTGATCATAGTGTGATATGGTGATAACACCTTGTCAGATCAACGTAATCATTAGTTTAACAATTAAACCAATATTAGTTGTAGAATCAGGTTAGGAGATCAGCACTTCAGTGTTTGATACTGTGCTTATGCAATAAAAAGTAAAGCTACCATTTGTACGGATAAAATACGGTATAATTAACTATGTTACTAACATCACAAGAAACCGTGGTATGTCCACTGCTCCAGTGAAATCCGCAAAATCAGTCAATTATATACGCAAGATCATTCATAAACTTGTGAACAAATCTTGAGTAATAATAATAATAATAGGGCATGTGTCTAGTAACACTAGGGTTAGGTCAGTACTCAATATTAGGGGATGAATAGCACTAGGGTTTGGTCAGTAGTCAATATTGTGTAATTTATCAAAAACACTGTATAGTTGGCACCCATGTAATGTCTCTATTGTACATAAACAGTAATATTATTACATGAGTAAAAAACTTACGCAAAGATTATAACTTCTATTCATGATGCATAGCAATATTTACAATATTTGCAATAATTATTGTAATTTTACATTTTTACCCCTAGTAACTTTATAGTAAATGTAAAATTTACAACCATAGTAATCATCATAAAATGATATACAGATTAGTCCAGAAATGAGAAAGGTGTTTGAAAACTGCTTTCAAAAAGTGTATATCCCGCTGAGATAGCATGTTATGAGCCGGCTCATCTGAATTTACACTGTTTACCATTACATTATAAGTCAGGTGGTGAAATTGTTACATCTCCAGTAAGTTAAATTTGTTGAATAGTCATTTATATATAATAATGAGCATCAACATAACCCCATGTGAATGTCAAGACATATATCTAAAAATATATATAGATGGCCAAAGTAATATATACATAGAGCCATATTGAAGTTATTAACCATAATGAAGTAGTGTATTGATAAACATTTGTACATGCCATCAATGTTGATATAACATTTAAATATTTTTTTTTAAAAATGGTCAATACATGTATTAGGTAATACAATAAAACATATGTTCAGACGATTAATTGTATACTATTTGTTTGTTTATTGGTGTTTATAAATATGTGCTGATTTACAAAATTCAAGTATTCAAAAAATGTGCTGTTGTACAAGATATCACCCTGAATCAAGTCGCATCACAATTTTAAAACAATTTATAGTCCAGTATTTTGGATTCCTTATGTCATCACGCGAACCATGCAGTATTTTATATCTTGTTAACTCGTAAATATCATTACATGTGCCAATGTTTGTAGCACATGAGCACATACATATTAGATATGATTTAGAATGTGTTTAACATCCAAACCATATCTAAGGCATTTTATCCTAATGTATTGAGATCATAGATGGCACTATAAATATAATAAATATCAAGAAAAAATATAAAGTTGAATCAACAAGGTAGATAAATAATCACTCTCATATGTAACATATATACAACTAGCCTATACATGTACACTGATCTTGACAAGCATGTAGTGTAGACTTGTGTAATTTGTAACCAGAACAGGTTGCATTATACATTTTATAATTCTGTGAATATAGAATGTAAATCTAATTCCTTGATTGCAGAATTTAGTTTATAACCGATATTATAGTGTTTATGGTAAAATATTGATTATTGGTATTGTTGTGTATCGTGTCTAATGCTTGGTCTAAATAGGCATATTATATTTAGGAAGTTGGATGGGGAATGTATTTTGTGCTTAGTATCTAATACATTATACAAATACACAGATTACATCATTGAATGTGTGTATAGTATCTAATACGTAATATAAATAGACAGATTATATCATCGAAATTGTGTGGGATTTGGTGTTGGACGGAGTAGGGTAATGTAGGTATGGAATATAACAATACATTATGAAAAGGACAGTTGTTGTTATGGTCTATAGGAGTGAAGTAATATTGCTGAAAGAAAAAGTATTTAGGTTTGGTGTAAGTTGGGGAAGGGGGTGGTACAATTACTGGGGTTAGGGTGTGTATAACCTGAATATTGTAATATTAGGTGCGGATAGAGTTGTTTGCATGTTGTTTTGTATTTGAAAAATAACTGTATGCCAACAGGTCTGAAAAGTTTGGATTGTATGTCTGCCTGGCAAAAGTGACTACTCTGAAAGGATCCGGTTATTGGATTGTATGTCTGCTAAGCAAAAGTGACTCTGAAGCGGGGTAGGGGTTGGAGTTCGGCTGCTATGTAATCCTCAAATTGGTTATTGGGGATTGTGTCTAGTCTTGATTTGTAAGGATGAAATAATACTGTCACAACTTTAACGCAAATAAGTAATTTGACGTTAATCTTGAGCACGTGGGCCACATGGGTGGGGTGGAATGAAATTATAGATCAAGATAAACAAGTATATGAGGTTTCAGGTTGATTAGACTTATGTTTGCAGCGATAATAGGTACCCGAAGACTTTAACGCAAATCGGACTGACAGACGGACAATGATATACCATAATAAGTCCCGTTTCTCAAACGGATGTATGAAAACTGTCAATTGACATTTATGAGCTACACCCGGATTAGCATTCATTAATTATCTATTGTCCCCGAGATGGGAGGGAACCATGTCACCAGAACCCTCACCACCTCCACCCTTCGTCGTACTACCATATGGGTCTGTGACTGGAGAAATGGGAATTATGGGTTTTGCGACCACGTAGATCAAAGCATCCTGGTGCAGATCCCGATCCAACCCGTTGCAAAACAACCTGTTTTGGCATCCACACAGCCTGATCAGGATCTGCACTGTTCGCAATACCAGCAATGATACGCCCGTTGCGCTTCTAACAAGCAACATAGCTCGTTTTCAGGAGTGTGTTATTTGATTAGGAACTACACTGGTACACAGCCACACATGCCCAGACATAATTGTCACGCCAGGTACACCAGTGTACATAGTAAATGAATAGGTGCATAAATACTAATTTGCACAAGTAAATAATATTTTCATCTACCATCTATCTGCAAAGTGTTATTACAGTGGAACCTCTGTAAACCGGACACCAAGAAAACACTTGTGATCTTATAGTTGATGAGTTGAATTAACAAATCGTTCCTACGATATAAAAATTCGTTCCTACGAATTAACATTTCGTGGGAATGAATTGTTAAATTGAGATAACGAATTGTTAATCGTGGGAACGAATTAATAAAAACAATATTTCTATGTCCCCTGCGGGGCTTCGTAGTATTCAGATACATTGTATTAGGAAACATTATGTAAAGCAATAGTACTAGTGTCGGCTAAAACATGGTAATGTTTTTTTGAGCCGTTTAAAATAGAAAATATATACAGTGGAACCTCTCTAAACCGGACACCAAGAAAACATTTGTCGTCTTATTTTGACGAGTTTCTTGATCATTTATCTCTGGTGATAATGTCTGTTCGCCATCGCAGAGCACACATCTATTGCTCCGAATGATCATATGTCCCATTTATAGTGAAACCTATCTAAGCCGAACACCCTGGACATCTCCCAGGGTGTCTGGTTTAGAGACATTTCACTGGAGTAAGAAATCTAGGTGTATACACATACAAAGCATTCCTAGTACTACATTAACAAGTATATTATTATTCGTTAATCATATTCTCGCTTGTCATATCATAATTACATAGCGAGCAGAAAACAAAACAAACATGTTGTAAACAAAGTACTACATGCGAAACAGGATGAAAATGGTGCTCACTTCCTTGTTCGTTAAATGTTTCGCCTTACAATGTACAGTAGAACCGCTCTAAACTGGATACCGGTCAAATTTCTGTCTGTTGAATTGTATGTGTGTATTGTCATGCCTTTTCTTGATAGTGTCTGTTCATGATCGCAAGCCACATAAAACTGTCTAGATGTGCTCAAATACCTGGTTAACAATGGAGCCTCTCTAAATCGGACACATTGGGGACCTCTCAGGGTGTCCGGTTTAGCGAGGTTTCACTGTATATCAATACTTTTATGATAGACGTACAAAGTAGCGTTTGTGGTCAACAGGGCCACCGAAGCACATTTAATTTAACATTCAAACAGCCGAGAAATAGTATACACTATTCGTTGCATATACAAAATAAATGACGATAACTGTGATGGTATGATCCGGGGCTGACGTGTCAAAACCGCATTTAAAATATGGTTTCTTCATGTGTGATGACACTTTTTGAACGCAGTACACACTTTTTGGATATTCCAAAAATGATTTATGGATTTAAACCAAATTACAGGTTTTACCTTCATTCAATAGTTTGTTCGAAATGTAGTTTGCAATAGAATATTGGTGGCGGGCAGTGGGGTTGGGTAAACCCATAAATCCCCTCCTCCCCCCCCCCCCCCACCCGCCAATATTGGGCACAATAAGATACTTCACATTGTTAATAATCCAAACAGAATACATATGGCAATTTGGACATTTGGAAACTGTGTCAGACAAAACATGTCGGCCAATGTTTGACCTATTTCCGTTGAATAAAGGTTCAGGGGGCCGTTTTATTAAACTTCGCACGATTAAAATGTTCGTAAGTGCACATTTAGGATCGTCTGGAAATTTCAATTGATGGATTTACATTTATTGAGCATAGGCTGCTTATGCAGCCTATGCTCAATACTGTAAATCGAATAATTATTTACATGAAAACACTGTTAATGTGAAATTTACAGACGATCATAATGTTGCACTGAAAAACAGTTTCGTCGTACGAAGTTTAGTAAAACGGCCCCCAGATCAATATGAGCTCATAAAGAATTTCTTCTCCTATCGGCTGCTGAAGATTACACTATATGAGACACGCCATGTGATTTTGTACCTTCTGACATCTGCGTAATTTCATTACATATGTTTACAAAATTTACAATATTTTCCGTAAATGGGAAGAAAAAGTTTTAGAGTACTTGCAGAATTATATTTTGAAGATTATAGTCCGCATATACTCCGAACATTTTGTCAACTTTTTTATGAAACATATTATAGACGTACTAAATGAAATTACGCAGATGTCCGAAGTCACAACATCACATGGCGTATCTCATATACGTTTATGTTTAACATGGTGTACATTTAGATGCATGTTCGAAGAGTCTTTGCTGATAAAGATGATGCAATACTAACTTAAGTATTTCCCTAAGGCAGTATGAAGTCAATTGCAGATTTTTTATGCAGCTCATGCATACATTTGCTTAATGGAGAAGTAATCACCGTGCTCTCAGCATCTCCGTACAGTTTTATATCGCCCCCAATGACCATGGATACAGTATGTACCATATCGACGGTATCTACAAATGGCGCGCACACAACAGCTCCGCTATCGCCGGATATGGCGAATGGTTTGTCGTCACCGGGTAGCGTTTGTATCAGCATTACAGACACATCTTTGCCAACTCTGTAATCGGAGTCGACAACTGTACCGTATGTAAGGCCGCTCGCTGCCCCATGTTTATACACAAATGGAAATCGCATAGCCTCACTTCCTAGCTGACCATCGGCTAACTGGCCACGTTGTAAACACCAATTTTCATCATGCCAGCGGAGCACACAGTGATCAGTTAACTCAGCATCAACCTTGACAGCAGCGAAGTCAACTGGAAATGGGTCATTGTACAAACACAGCTGCGGTGTACTGCAACCCAGCCTCACGTGTTTCCCACCTTCCTGTATGAACACCTCCTGCTCCCCTGCGTCTGGTTTACTTACAATATGCGCACATGTTATGGCGTATATTTCCTTTCTCTCTCTGTCAGTTATATATCCACCCAGTGTCCCAGACGTCCATTTGCCATCGTAGGTCTGCGTTCCGATAGACATGTTTGGTTCGTAAGCGCGACAACCAAAGCTCTCTGGCTGTGAATTAACCAACTCTACGTTGTATGCCAGATGGAAGTTGTGCTCGCGCAGAGTAGCAGCAATGGCATTATTCACCTCGGCATTTGACCTGGTGACATGGACTTCCAGTTTACCATACAACATGCCATGACCATAGACGCCGGGAATCCTGAAAATCATAGACAGTCATTCATTGTGTCGGTCTGTTTCACGTAAACTTTCCCGCTGTATACGGGTTGTTTAAAAAATACACATTAATTCTTCATTTAACATTTTTAATACTATTACTTTTTGGCAACATCTAAGAATATTGAATATTTTTTGGCTAGGTAGCTTGGAAATGATCTACGAAATCGAATAACAATTTTGAAAATCAGTCCACTATTTTCGAATTTAGAAAAATATGTGTTGACATTGTCCCCATGTTAACTCCCCATAGACATCTTTTTGTATATTCGGAAATCATTTTATGACAAAATCATCGAAACAAATCATGACATCATCATTTTCAGGTGTGAAATAGGGAATTAGTTAAAACTATGGAATATCAACTTATATAGGGAGTTGGGTAATAATGTATTATATTAGGCTACATACACAGGTGGCAGAAAAAATCGCCTTGTGATGACAAAGTTTCTAATATAATGTACACATGAGAGACAATACTGACGTTCGATATTTGTTCAATCACCTGTGGCTGTATACTAAAACAATTTAGTGTTTCCTAACCTAGAGAGAGAATGCCGCAATTCCTCCGTCAGCACAGGCACCCTGGCAGTAGGACAAGTAGTACCGATTTTCGATATGTCCTTGCAGCCGTCCACTTCGTTAATCATTTTTTTCACGGTTGTGACACTTGTCCGTGCTGTACTCGCCGCGGCTTCAGCGTCTGTGATGACTGGAGACAGGTTGCTCATCAAGGACGTCATCAGTCTGTCAGTTTCCTGACAACTGCGGTGGCAAATGGAAAAGTAAAGACAGATGTATTATAACGCATTGGGAACATTGTGTAGTAACGGAATACGTCCACACATATACTATTATGTCAACAACGGTTAGTGAATAAATCTACTTGCACATGCAGTATGTTTGCAGTACACTTACTGTCTGTTCCACGTTTTGCTGCCGACGAACCTTTGGCTATGAAACACATTAAATGTAAAAAATATTTTAATGTAGATTCTAAGTACTTTTTCACCAATAATAAAAAAGTCACCCATACCATTTTAACATGTTGCTGAACACGGCTGCCAATACTACAGTTGTGTACAATATACATGGGAAACATATGCTGATTTATATCAACAGTTTCCCAGCCGAGACTGATAAACTTAGTATCAAAGATTGAAGTATATAATATAAAATAATTGGATAACGCGTTATGCTATATAATGAGCAAAAATAACGTGGTACTCATTGATAAGAACGCGGACATGTGTATGTTGCATATATATATGTGAACTGGTCGTTCGGAACCACTTCACTTCATTCGGTTTTGGTCCAGAACTTCCCATTTCACATATATATATATATATAAACGTTTATAAGGACACAGTAAAATACATCAGTGCAATCTTTAAAGGATGCTCAATTTTAGTAAAAGATGGCATGAATTGTGATATAGATATAGTCTTTACAGTTAAGGAAATGGACGAGGGATGTGACTTACCAACAGAATGCAGAGCGTATGAGCAAAATTCTGAGTTGTTGAGGAAAGGCGTCTATCTCTATGAATATGTTGACAGCTTTGACGTATGAAAGAATATAAACTTGACCCTCTACACTATTACACCGCCCCTGGTTTATCATGGGATGCATTACTAAAATACACAAAGATAGATTTTAGTATTATTAACTGATATTGATATGCATTTATTTATAGAGAAAGGTATGCGTGGTGGTATAAGTATGATCTCAAAAGCAAATAATCCGTATGTATTATGATGCAAATAATCTTTATGGATGGGCAATGAGTCAGTCACTACCATGGTCAGGATTTAAATGGACAAATGAATGTAAAATTTAAAAAAAAGGTCAATATTTCATTCTTGAGGTTGATTTAGAATATGCAAAATAACTTCATAAATCACATAATGAGTATCCACTTGCACCAGAAAAATAACAGTGAAAATGAATGGCTCTCTGAATATCAAACAAAACTGCTTGAAGATAACAGTATGGCAAATGTTGAGAAACTTGTACCAAACCTGATGAATAAAGAAAAGTATGTATTCCACTATATAAATCTGCAACTTTATAAATTCATTGATATGAAGGTTTTAATGAAAAACGATGGATGGCAGCCAAAGAAAACGAAACACATTTGAATACTATGAAATAGGAATTATAAGCCATTTACCCCAGCGTTGAAGTTTCGAACGCACCAAGTCTGTGACATTGACCCTGGGCTTAGCGGAGGCGGGACAAATGTGGATTGGTCACAGGGCGGTAGAGGACCATTGGAGCAATGTGTGTGTGAAATGTGAAGCAGATCCGAGCAAGGAAACAGAAATTATAAGCCATTTACCCGAGCGTTAAGGTTTCGGGACGGACGTACGTACGTAAGTAGTACGGACGCCGGTAGCACTATATGCCCCCCTAACCATTCGTTGGCGGGGGCACAACAAATAAACGTTGCCCACTACAAAGGTGCATTATTTAATAAACAGAAATACTCGCACAAAATGAATATGATAAGTTCCATACACCACAATATATATGGATTAACAATAAATTAAACAACAATCTCTCCACTAGATACTAAGCAATGGATAGCGTTTACCAGGTTGTTATAAATATCTTAAACTGGCATTAGGACAGACTGGATAATCCTTTAATTATTTTATTTCAAATTTAGGAGGTTTTGTTGTCTTTAGTACACTAAGTAGCCTCTTAATCCATTCTCTATTTCGTTTATGTGGATTGTCAATTTATTTTGCATACTGATACCAGAATAATCTTTCAGCCAGTGTTCTGTTAAATCTTTCCACTATAGCCTGATCTCTATGTATTTCTGTTCTAACTCTTCTTAGCTTTACACTATGTTTATCCATCAGTTTTCTAACAGATCCCATAAACTCTCGTCCAGGATTTACTTGTAATAATTTTGGATATGTTGAGTTTTCTTTTATAAATATTTTCAAAAGCTGAAGCAACTTCTTTACTCTCTGTTTAAGTAAGTGGTTCTGCCTCTTTAAATCTACTGACAATGTTAACTACAATGCATATGTATACGTTTTACTATTAACTGTATCATGTGGAAAGAATAATAAATCAGCTTGGTGAACTTCATTCGTAGTGGATACATCAACATTTGGCCGTACTATTTTCTTTGGTGCATGTAAATAAGACTGCCATATAGCTTGTTTCTTTACGAATGTCAATGCTTCTTGATTAAAAACGTTTGCAGCCTTTGATAATTTCTTTACTGTTGATAAACCTTTCCAAAATCCTTTGAGGCTGTAATACATTTTCTCCATTTTGTATGACTATTTAAGATATATTTATATAACAGTATAACCATAAAATGACACAATCAATCACACAAGCTACATTTGAAGATCTGCTCAAACAGCAAACACTGACACAACCAATCACACAAGCTACATTTGAAGCAGCAAACACAATATAGGACACTAAAATGGGCTGCGTATGATGTTAAAGGTACTGATTACGGTCAATCTATGGTGTTATCACTATCAGATGGTACTGAAGTATGGGCTCCATCACGTCTTAAAGAACATGTAGAAAAGGTGACTGATAAAGAACCACCATTTTACGTGAAACCATTAGGTTTGAAACCTTGTAAAAGTAATAAGAAAATCAAATATCATGCTTTTTATTTTTAGCCAGGTTTTTTTGGATTGGCGAAAGCCGGGCGGGCGGGCGGCGGGCGGCGGGCGGCGGGCGGCGTCCACAATCAATGTTAAGTTTTCGTGTTTAAGTCCATTTCTGTGGTACTGTATCACCTAGGACCACCAAACTTTCACAGCTTCATAATCAAGGGGTGCCCACCACATATCACTATCCAACATGTTACTTTCTTTGGAACTTGACCCATTCTTTCCGCGCAGTCGACTTAGCCATTTTCAATGTTAAGTTTTCGCGCTTACAATGTTAAATTTTCGTGATTAAGTCCATTTCTTTGGTAATTTACCACCTAGGACCACCAAACTTTCACAGCTTCATAACCAAGGGGGTGCCTACCACATACAACTATCCAACATGTGACCATTTGTTTACATTCACCTATTATTTCTACATAATTAACTTAGCCATTTTCAACGTTAACTTTTTAACGTACGTCTGGTTAAAGTTTTTTGGCTAAAACTTTTTCGTTATACTATATCTCTGCAACTGCTTCGCCCATTACCTTGAAACTTCACATGGGTGTTTATCATCATCCATATTTTGATTCTAACCCCCAACCGTGCGGCCCCTGTGCCCAATGTCAAGGTAAAATTACTTTGATTTTTTTGTTAAAGTCTTTTCGTGTACTATATCTCTGCAACTGCTTCACCCATTACCTTGATACTTCACATGGGTGTTTATCATCATTGTCGCACCCGCATGCGGAAAGCGCGATATCGTCGGCATTTTGGCATACGTCCGTCCTTCCGTCCGTACGTCCGTGTGTCCGGTTTTTTCGTTAAAGTTTTTCCATCTACTATATCTATTTTTTTAGTGTCCTTGCCTCGCCCCAAGGCGCGACATGCAGGCCACGGCCATCTAGTCTACAAAAAGTGGGTATAATTATGTTATCCAAGTGTCTATGCTTGGAAAAAACCTGGCCTTCGTGGCTTTGCTTCGTTTCTTGTTGTTAATAGTTTTAAAAAATATAATAATATAAGGGCGTTAATGCTCTATTAGAAACATGAAAGAAAATAATCCACAATACTATGTGAGACCTATTTAAACCATGTAAAAAACATTAAGAAAAACAAATATCATGCTTTTGATTTGTGTAACTAGTTTTAAATAATATAAGGGCTTAAATGCCCTATTTTGTATGCCATCGCACTAAAATTGAAATCAAAATTTACTGCCCATTTATATTTTTCAACATATCTGATTTGATGTGCTCTCTGAGCTGCTTTTTTTCTTCTTCATAAATTTCAAACTGTATAGGTGTTCTGACATCCGCTTTCATTTGTTGATATTTATCAATTTACTCTGTTATCAATTTAAATTCTACATCCGATACTTTATCATCTTCTGACGCAGTAGATACGTTATTTGCAATAGAATTAAGCTTTGCCATTGCCAGCATACGTATCTCATCATGTTTTTCAGCTTTCTGTAGTTTTCTATTAATAAATTTACTTGTAAATTCAAATGCACCACATATACTACCCGCAACGCCTATTCCTATAGAAACAGGCAGTCCAACAACAGTTAATAATATACCAGCACTTGTACCACTCATTACCTGACCAACAGTAGTTAATCCAGACTGAACACAATTTAATATGTTCATGGTCCATAATTATCAGTCTCAACTGGTAGCTCGGGATACGGTTTACTATTCATTTTTTTATATATTTTTTATATATCTAATTAAATTAACGCATTTACAATTGAAATTCGCTTCGCTATATGTTGTAAATGAAACAAAATTTAATACGCTTCCAGAGGCAAGTTCGATTGGAGTTTGAAATATTGTATATGCCGAACGCTGTCCTTTATGGTTTGTTAAGTGCCATTCACATTTAGAGTGCCATTAATACTGATCCCAATTTTTACCTCATCAGTTGCAAAACCATCTCTGGTGACGCTGCATAAATCCATTCGCAAAGCTATTCCACTACACATCATAGTATAACCACAATTTCCATGAGCCAAGCCGGAAGCACCATTTCCAAATGTAAATTCAGAAGAGCCATCACAGATTGCCCAGACTCTTCAGCCCACACAGTTATTATCCGTCTTTTATGTTTCTTGAACAACTTGAACATTTTTATCTCCGGCGTCTATATAATCCGTAAGACTATTTTCGTGTTCTATTATGTTATTATCAATGGCAAATTAAGATTGTCAATTACATTATTATTTTCATCTCTAATTTCAAGTCTCAATTCGTTTATATCGCCGATTTGTAGATATCAATATTCTGGATGTGCAAATTTCACAGTATCTGACTCTCCAAATGTCATTTTGCGAGCTGGTACATGTATAACACCAATAAAATTACTCCTTTTACCGTTGAGTAAATTACATGATGTATTTACTTGGTCAAGATAAATATATACAGATTTAGTCGGTGAGCCAGGAGGGGTCAACATTACCACTTGGGGGGAGGTGGGGGGGGGGGTTATTGGCACTATATTGTTTTGAAAGGTATATATACCAGCATATCATTTCCGCATGATAGAAATTTATAGGTCTTCGTTAAAGTTTGTATGCCCCTATAAGTGGACCCCCCTAAGAGCAACATGTCTACCCATACAAAGGGCTGTTTTGCAAACGTTCGCATACAACTGCCGCATACTCGCATGTACACGCTGTACTAAAACGTACTAAAAACATTGCAATTGGTATTTGTCATTTACATACAATCGAACTACAACATTTTCATTCACAATGGCCGACAAAATCCAAGATGGCAGCCAATACACCACTACCTTACCCCACCACACTAAACCATATATAAAACCATATATAAAACTAGTTTATATGACCAGTTATTGGTTTATTAGTATTGGATTATATTTTATAAGTGAAATAAAAGTTTATGTTACTTCAAAAATATTTATTACGTGGGAAATTATGAAAATAAATCCAAAATGGCCGCCAACAATCATAATCTCCTTTCATTTTCCCCGTGCCACTCATATATTATCATTTAACATTTCAAAACATACTTACGTACGATCATAGGTACACAGTAAATGGCCATGATAATAGCAAAACATACTATTTTGTGTACCAAAATCCAAGATTGACGCCAAATATAACGATTTATCATCAATTTACATCGTGTTATCTATTTGATGGCATTAATCACTTAAAACAAGGAAACAGTTTTATATTGACACGGTAAAACTAATGTAACACATCCTTGGATAAATGCCCAGTTCATCAAATTCTAAGATGGCCGCCATAAGTTCACATTGTACCGCAGCAATTTATTAGTACGGGCTATATACTATTGGATAAGACGGTTACCGTAATGTTTATTTTTCTCATGATTTTGACACGATTTATAATTTGGAACTTATTATAATATACCTGAGTAAGTACGGCATTTCTATGAAACAGACGTAGCCACTTTGTTACTTTGAATTTGGTATATTTGAATTCCCAAAGCAGTAATATTACGCAGGGATGGTGAAATATTTCAAAATATATATTTACATGTTCTTCAAATTAATATTTATGAGCTTCAACCTATAAGTTGCGCGAGATGACACCCAGTATATTGCCTTAAATCAAACATTAAACGTTGTTTTATTCCACTTACGTAGAAATATTGCAGAAATAGCTTCATACGCACTTTATTGTTAGCGAAGTATATATAATTAAGACTGAAACAACTCTACTCCATCAGACAATTTTCTGTTTTAACTGAGCGGATTTCACGAATATAATGTTAACAACATATATGTACGTGTATCGCATGCCAATACCCAGTTTTCGAATATCATAAAGCATTGTATTGTCACATGTTCATTATAATCTGAAACTCATTGTAATACTGCAATAAATATGTTATTTAATCACTAGTCATGATCTTATTTACACCTGTCGATTATAATCTTCCGATATATATATATATATTGTACATCCATATACGTCGTGTTGCTTAATGTGTGGGTCCGTCATTGATAAGCACCAGTGTTACATATTTCACACTATTTCGACATTCATTTAGATGAACCACACATATGATATATAAACACGAATATCTACTATGTTTTCAAAAAGCCACTCACGTACAGTCCAAGGAGGAACAAAACCGTTCCCTGTCGAATCTTCAGTGATCACCATAGTTCGAAATGACAGTAAACCTGGTTAGCATGGCGTTACAACGCCCGCACGACATGACAACATCTTTTTACACGAGCATGTCATAGCAACATTGTACTTCTCAACATATTATCAGTAGCGCTTAAACACTACATATATATATTTATATACTACCCATAACTGCATTTGACAGCATCCGCCTTCAGTACTAGTTGGCGCCAACAGAAATAAATGTCCTCATAGTAAGTAACTGATAGCCAATTCGAACATCAGGTGAAAATCCCCGCTCGGTTTATAGAATACACTTCAATGATTGCCATAGGCAGAAATTGTCGTCGACTATATGTCTAGCAGTGACTAACTTTAAGTTAGTACAATGCATTATCCTTTAAAATGGGGTGGTCAGTTGAAATACTTTCAGGACATGTTGTAGATTTGTTTCAATATCAGTTGAATTGTGTAAGAAGGAAATATGATTGAAAACAACATTGTGTGGCTGGTGGTGTAAAATGGCAAATATTAGCGTCCACGCTACATTGGAAAGTACATATTGTAATGCTAATCTGGTTAACCAAGAGTTTAGCGGTATGACAGTAGACAATTATTGCAACGCTTGCCAGTTACAATGTTTCATCGGTGTGAGTGGTGTACAGTTTTTGTAGCTATGCGTAACCAATAGACAGGGACATTGTCGGATAACATAGTGTCGTATGTTATGAAACAGATACGGTTCAATTTGAAATGAATGCATCTTTTATGTGTGGTTTGGATTTCTATAATTATGTATGCTCGGTGAGCCGTATAAACTATTGTCTGATATAATATAATACGAACTGTTCTGAATAAATTGACCTGTCCATGACATTTCCACATTGGCGTGGTAAATGCTATGCCACGGGGTAAACACGCGATAACGTTATATGGCGTGGAGCCAACGCAGCCGACACACATTTAGGCGTATGGTAGCCACGTACAAAGATCAAACACTGAGGTTTTTGAAAATATTCGTGTACAGATTTGTTCGATTTGGAATAATAAATGTGCCAGATAAGAAGATATAGGACATGCAAACTTATACGACGTCCGATTTCTCAGGGCCTGTAACATAATTAGTTAATATTGCCAACGTTTTATTGACGTATTTGTCATGTAGCTACAGTTTTCTATAAACAATCAGAAGTGTTTATCAATGGCATATACATGTACTTGGAGGTAATATATCATTGTAATCATAAAATAATGTTTTTTATGGAATAATAAAACGTGAAAATGTCATGTTTAAGCCACATTATATTTTTCCCATGCCCTGGCTCAAATATTAGTGGACTATAAACATATAGAAATTTGTGAAATTATGATATTCAAGGAGTTTCGCATGAGTCACAACTGGCTGACACGTTCAATACGGAAATAAAGAAACACTCACTTACATTATTAACGTAATAATGAAGTGAATAAATAGTATGTGCTTATTTTGTTGTCAGTCGTACATTGCTAGGTCTTAGAGTGTACATTGATGCACGTTGAAGCTCGCTTTTATGTATACTATTTGTATTTTATATAATCAACAGGAACAAATATTGACATTGCAGCGAGGAGTATGCCGATCATTAAACATAGCTGTCGTTCTGAAACTAGTAGTATGACCGAGATTCATTAAACTACTAGCACAGCTTTATGACGTGTACACCATGTCCATGACATTACACTAATAAATGATACATGTGGATGCAAACAAATACATTATATTGATATTAATAGCATAGTATATTAATTAAACACACATGCATAACGACTTCACTAAGAACATAGTAAACAGTAAACATGTACATATAAATGGTTTCGGAAATGCATGGCTTTATTCAAAATTGAAGCATAATACACAGTGATTAATTTACCAGTGCGTCGCGTGTCAAATACACACACGTGTTTGGCTTTGACACACCAATATTCAGATATATTTTCTTCCATACGATAACACATTAATTATTTCAGACGAGACAAATTTAACACATAAGCTCAAAATGGTAGACACAACACAGATACATGGTGGAATACTAATTTCGGCAGCCATCTTGATTTTATATATGTATCACCATTAAATATTCAAATGAAAGCTGGTTTTGTGGTTTTGTTTTTATGTGACAAAAGATAAACGTTTCAAGGCTACATATTCAAATGCCTTAACAGGGTATCCTAATCCAAGAATAACTGGCAATATTGATAACAATAATAAAGAATGTAATAACTGGATGAATGATCCAATGCGGTGGTATCAGAATCAATTTAACTTTGCCATATGGTGTGCTACCTGCGGATGAAGCGTTTCATATAACCAACATTTGGCGATGCTGGGTGACCCATTTTTGAAGTCATTATATATATTTCATATTACGCATCAAACAATTAGAATCTTGGCTGAAATGAAAGTCCCTTTACCAAGTGACCACAGTTATTGCTGGTATGATAATAATTATGATATTTCGACTTACCATAGAAAATGCACCGAATTTGGTATTTAATCCAAACAAGGATTTCAGACAAAAAATATACCATGTGAATCATAATCTTGGCGAATTTTCTGTGTATTTACAGCCAAGTGGGCCATATAGTATAAGTCACAGGGATGTCAATGCACCATTATTTAATGAAAATGATTATATCCAGCATAAAGTTGATATTACCAATGCCTGGTCCAGTTTTGTTCAAGATAACTCAGTTCAATATATTCAAGCCGGAGTTGAACGACTGAATGATAATATTAGAGTGTATGTTTGGTCAATGCTTGGAGCCCAATCACAAACGGGAACTTCTATCCTTGGTACTGCGACTGCTTTTGACGCACACAAACAGTATTTAGCCAATGATAATGATGCTATTAACAGAGCTGTAGACTTACCAAAAATAATTTATCAGAATGTTTTAAAATATGCTAGGTCAAATGCTGACTTTGTATATGCAATTGGATTATATATGGCACCAAGCGACATGGATTTGCAGATAGGAAGTATTCAAAATTATAATACTTTAATAGCAATAGTTACCGACAATCAATCGGTTGGTTTTAATGATAATGTAAATAGTATGCCAGTACACACGAAAGAGAAAAGTATTATTAAGCCACTAGGCACTGCTGCAGTATCAATGCATCATGTTCAATCTCATGAAATTAAAACTATACATGAAGCAGATAATCATGAAAATCAAAAGACCGCTCTAGTTACCGGTAATGTTATAATTGGTTTAGGAGTATTATTATTTTATTATCGAGATAGAATATATAATATTTAGCAAACATATATAGAAGTCCTGCAATTGCTATTATTAAAGCTCATAAATTATTTGCTAACCAACGGCTTTCTCTGCAGTTTTCAGCAACCAAGCTACAATAGTGCCAATTATTCCGGGTAATGCAGCCGTTGCTTTTCCAGCTAACATTGCAAGTAACGAGCCAATATGTTTTAATTGTTTCTTTATCCATTATTTAGCTCCTCCTTTTCCTGGTGGTTTTGGAATATTTGCAACACTACTTGCACCTTCAGTAATACTTAAAATTAGAGTGGACATTTTAAATCCAATATCGGATATACCTGAAACTATTGTTATTCCCTGTTCTTTGAAGAGAGTTTTTAATCTTTCTCGTAATGTGGTATCTTTATATAATACGTTTTCGATTGTACTTTTTATTCTATTTGTTTGGGTTCTTAATGTTTCCTTACCATTTGATATAACTTCAAGAAGATTGAACACCTGTAATTTGTTTTTCTATTTGTTGTGCCTCTGGATTTTCATCATCAAATGTTATTGCGGTTGATAACTTTAATTATGCGGCTTTCTTATTTTGTTAAAGCTCATCAACTTTTGCTATATTATTGGAGAGAGAGCCCTTCGTTTGTTGTAAAGCTTTGTTTAAAGCTTTAAGTTCTCTCAATGGTAACGTTTCAAAATCATCAGTAATCACTGTTGATGTATCTTTTGTTAATGTGTCAAGGATTTATTTTATTGATGTTTCTGTGTTATAAATAGCATTTGGTAACTTTTTCATTTCTATATTTTCGATTACTCTTGTGTTATCATTTAATTGCTTAGATTCCTGATTAAGTTCTGATATAGTAATTGATGTATATGTGATGCCAACCAACAGTTTAAAATGTTTCTTCCCTCTGCCATTAGGTGATTTTAAAATTGATTGACATTTCCTTTACGACTTATTTGTACATCATTTCAGTACAGTGTTTTATTGTCAATGTGCAGTTCTGGTCTCATTAAATAAAAATCCTAATCCGATATTCCAAAGCTGTTTTTGAATTGATCGTATTCAAAATTTAGGACTAAATAATTTGATTGTGCCCGGGACAGTTCGTTTAGCTTTTACAATGGCATTAACATCAACCGATGACGATCGCAGAGTGGTTAAACATACTGGCCGTGCGATTGTCCAGAAAACAACTATTAAAATATCTGGTAATGAAATTATGTCAATTGACGATTCAGATGTTTATTACATTTATCGTGACCTGAAAAACACTACCAGAACAAAATATTTTGGTTTATCAAGGCATAGATGACAGTACATCCTCAAACGTAACCGAATTAAGAACTGGAGCAGCAAATGCTAGTTCTAAAAATGCTGTAGATAAAGCTATTTCAGACACATTTGGGAACCGGTTCTATATACCATTAGATATTGAACTTATTGAAGCTCATATGCCATAGTATCACTCTGGTTTAGGGGACAGGCTCGAATATATATGAACTTAAATTTAATTATTATTCAAGGGTAATAATAGCTACAGGTGATTTGAATGCTAATTATGAAATTAACAATATAAGTTTAGAATTTGATATTGTCACGGAGCCTAATCTGGCAATAATGGTGAGCAATCACTATATGGGACAAATGTCAATATTATATGATATAATTATTCGCCATAGAAAGATTGTGAAAGATAAGACTGATACTTTATGGCATATAAATTTGAATACAACCGCTCGTTCTATGAAGAGACTGTTAATGTTATTTGAAGAACCACCAGCAGATTTTGCCACAGACAGTACAAAATTATATAATTCGAAAATAAATAAGTTGAAGTTACTATCGAGTGTGTGCCTAATCATCCATACAGTCAAGGGATAAAATAATATAATATGTGGGATGAAATATTAATACAGTTGCTTGCGGACATATTAATGATTCAATAGTGAACGTTATTAGTTAAGAATTGCATGTATCCAATGTAGCATTTGGGGGCTATCTTACAACCAAATATGGACTCTGACTCTGAGGGTATCACAATTCAGATTACTAAAGCAGCCAAAGCGGCTTGTACCGTAAATATATATGGGCCGCGCCATACGAAAACCGGGCTTAATGACAACGTCATGAAAAGCGGTAAACGACGTCGGAAAAACGACGTTTCAAATTGTCTAGCGTCGCCGTAAAAGTTCAAAGTTTGCCCTCCCATTTACGTTTACTGGTGTCAGTTAACATTAAGTGTGAACAGAAACGGAAAATGATAACTTTCACTAATATGAGACGCGATACCTTGTACCTCGGAACACATAGTATGACGTCACGTACTTGTGACGTCATTGAACGTGAATACATGTTTGACGTTATGGCCATGGTGTCGTGACAAAATATTATAGCAAGGATACTTGCACGAGTTCCTCGCAGCATCAATGACTTAGAAATGCTTCAGGCGCTGTACATTGTCGCCTAACTGTCGTTCTTTGACATTTTTACTCTTTTTCGTCGGTTGTCCTTATGAATTCAAAATGGTGAACCCATAATTTAACTGGCTACATATCAGCGAAGTCATGGCTTACACTGCACTTTGATTCCAAAATAATCTTAAATATGAATAACCTAGGGTATGCCAACGATATTACCGTCTATTATCTTGGTAAATTGAGACTTTTGAACAATTCTATCTAGTACTTAGCGAATGATATGCCATTTAATGCCACTCATTTCATCATAAATGGAGGTAGACACGCAGCTATATAATGACATAAATATCCGGGGTTTGTATTGAATTTAAAATAAATGCATCTACATATTAATTTGAAATGTGATGGTCATAAACTTGCTGTTGTAGTCGAAAGTGCTTTTGTAGTATCAAATTATCAGTTTATCACTTGACTGCATAATAATGTATATCAGGCGATGGTAATGCGATCCTCAAGAAAGACACACGGCGACAATTATAAGGTATCACGCTACCAAATCTGCCCGGTATCGTGTTTTATCACAAAGTCAATGTTATAAGCGGCCTACTGCCTACTTTAAAATATGTCGTCGCATACGAAATGTTAAATGATGTCGCTATTATTCCAAATTATTTCAGACAGCAGCAAACAACAGGGAAACGCCTCACTCTGCCTTATTTGCAAATTATTCATACGAAATTACGTTACTTGGGCCGCAATCCAAAACATGACGTCACATTAGCAACTGCAACACGAGCCATAAACATTATTTTCATACTTTGTCTTGGCCTAATGGGAGACACTTGGCCAGGCTACGAGATATCCAAATTTGGTTGACATGCGATAAAATGTGACAAATATATAGGACTTGTCCGGGTATTTGATCAACACCCCTTGTATACGCCGTTGATAAAAACGTCGTAATTTCGACGTCATTGATCTAAAATGTCATATAAGTTTTTACCACGCATCATAAAAATACTTCTAAAATAAAACATAATTGGGATACATTGATAATTTTGGCGGCATATGGCTTTTAAAAGATGTACAATTCAGAATACGCGAAAAAGTAAAAACTGAAAATGTTGTCATTAAGCCCGGTTTTCGCACGGCGCGGCTCATATGTATTTATAATTCAAGATGAGCAACTAAATATAGAAAATGGAATATATGTATCGGCGTTGTGTTTATTTGCCAAAGTATTATTGTCTGCGGTCAAACCGGATGTGGTAAAACGAAATGTGTCCTTGACCTACTTGAGCTTTTACAGCAACAAAGTTGATGTGCTGGAGTATTTGTGAATATAGTTATGCTTTGTCCAACTGTCGCGTGGAACAAGACTTATACAAACAGAAGTTGGATAGGTGATGTACCATACCCGAGTGATACAAACATAAAGATTATTAATCCTGTTAGTAGTAATGGTGAAGAGATGTGTTAAAATTATTTTTTTAATAAATATTCTGGAAGTCCTACATTATATATCATTAATGAATGTTCAGCTACAAAGCAAATAACTAAGAAAAAGATATGCTGTCTCAGCTCGCATTCTCTGGGCGACATGCAGAGTAAAGCGTTTGGGTTATATCACAGAGATATAAATCAGTCTTAAAATACTTAAGAGAACAGACAAACTGTCTGTCTATGTTTTATACGAAAGATAGAGATATTTTTGTGGACTGCTTGAGAGAAAATGATGTTATTCCAACACTGGAGGAAAGGAACAAAATAAGGAAAGAGTTATCGAACACAAAGCATTCTAAATTGCTTATTAAAAACTGATCAACCTACTGGTTATAACTTACTTAAACAATGCTGAAGATTGCTTAGTATTCATGGCTGTGTTTGGATTTATTCTAAAATTAAAAACATATTATATAAAATAAAAATGGAATGTGACGAGCTTATTGAGAAATTAATTGATGATGGGAGTACTGATAATGAAGCCAGTAAAGACCACATAAAACAACGATTATCTTCAATTATTTCAAGGAGGAAATCTGTTCAGTAAAAATATAAGTATTTCGCAGCTAGACGATATGCCGAATGAACAAGTTCTAAAACTGTACAGCATATATGAAACTAGGCTAGGTGCTACAATGACAAAAACGCTTGGGAATACTATATTAAATGTGTATGCTATGGTAGCTGGCAAAGTTCTACCTATACCGGAAGAAAATTAAAGCAAGCTAGTATCTGCCTTGGAGGATGACCCGTTTGTTGAACACGCTCTAACTACGACTTGCTGCGAATTATACTTTAAGTTCGATGCATTTCTGGCACCAATCACAACAATCATTACAACAATTAAATATTGTCAATCTAAAAATATAAATGATCTAAATATAAACAATGCAGAGCAATCAACACATAGCTGAAGAAGAAGAGCCAAAGGAGGAGATTAAACAAGTAACACATAATCCAAAACGGGTGGAAGCTGGAAAAAGTGGTGCAGCTGTGCGTAAAGCGAAACAAGACAGTTTAATAAAAATATTATATAAGAAAAAAGAAGATATAACACTTGACAAGTATAAAAATGAAGCCGTCAGAGTCATTGTCTACAAACTAAATCGATTTTAACATATGTCTTTGCTGCAATAGCTTTAACTGCTGGTGCTTTTCTTGGGTGGAAATTATGTTGGAAATTGGAAATCTTGTTTACCACGCTGCTGTTATTACAGCTTTGGAGATAGGATATGCACAAATAACATTATGAAACAAGCTGTGCTAAAACTACAGATTGACGGTTATAATATGGCAATGCTTTTGTTAGATACTGGACTTGCTATTGCTACAAGAGATATGTTAGTAACAGGGTATAATTCCAGACAATATTTTGAAGTAATACAATTATTATATAAAACAATGGCGTCAATAGCTATGATGGTTGGTGGTGCATTAGGTAATGCATTAGCAGTTACCGGTAGTAATTTCTTATTTCGTTCATTGGGTAGTAATTCGGCAAATAAAGAACTTAAAAGACATGATGAAGCCATAGAAAAATTACAGAAGGCACAAGCTCAATGAATAGAAAAAAGAACAGAGAGATTAGATTGGATTAATAATGAAATCAGAAAAGAAATCACGCTGCTAAGACGTTTGATGATGCAGATGAGGCTATACAAAAATATAATGATGTTACTGCTCCGGCACAACGATTACAATCGTTTGAGAGAGAGCCAACTTTAAGCGAAAACATATAAAATTATATATTACTAGTTGATATAGTGACTATTCTAATGAGGAAATTCGCCCTGGAATGAGCCTTCATGAATTAATTCAATGTAAAATCTGATTAAAATGAAAAATCATGTGGAAAATAATAATTAAACAATAAAAGTGAATTTTAATCAGCAGAAAGTGTAATATTTATAAATTTCATAGGTACGAGGCTACATTTTCTGAAATACTAGATATATATGGAGACTATCTATTGCATTTTTAATGACAGCCTGTTTATCTAGTTATCTTTCATTATACGTGTAGCCAATTTTGCACGGGAGATTTCTTACTGGTGATAACTTATATGCGCGGAATTTGAGGCTCCCTGTGGGGGCTTGCCGCTTTATCTATATAAACGTGTTAGTGTTTCATATAAATACACACATCTCAAAATGTGCGCTGGACAGCTTGTGTCTATTTCCAAATGGGCTCTATGTGAGATAGTGCTCGGCAGCTTGTGGGCGTTTTTTCCCAAGAACATAATATGTTGGTTAACTGTAAATAATATATTTATTATATGGTGATTTATTATAGGATATATAATCTAACACACTAGTGTTTATCGATATACAGGTAAATGCGTTGGGCCTGTTATATCGTGGTATTTACAGGTGCAAACAGAGATATAAAATTGGTTGCTCATGTGGTGATATATATTAAAATATTAAACTTTTCTTAGATGAAAGTAGTAAATAAAGAATGATAGAACTATAATATACTATGTGATTAATTTACCTTAATAGTGAAAAACATATGCTAGGTTAAGGTTATTAAACATTACGCAAAAACGTCTTATTTGGAATTAATAAATCACTGAACTACTTTCGGCAAGGGAGATAATTAATATCACGCAAACTATTTTCATACGAGCCAAGCGGATTGTTCTGTTTATGATTAGTATATATAGTTTTAAGCTATCTCCTGTGATATATAATGATACATTACTTTTCTATGTTATGGGTACTAATACATGTTGTTTCAATAGCGTATCTCTGTAACGGTATCGTTGTAGATGGAGTTGCAAATAATTATATAATTATTACGTTCAAATGGTTGCGTAATACTGATAGCACTTCTGTATAACTGTGATTGTCGTAAATGGCGCAATAGTCGTGAGGTTAAGGTCGCCGACTTCAATGATTTAATTACCGATTCCCGAAAGGGTCGGGGGTTCAAACCTCGACGTGGTATAACTTTTGTTCTCCATATATATTATTTTTGTGACTTTAATATTTTCACAATTTTATGATTTTAATAAAACTACCTATAAATTGATAGAAACTTACCAACAATGAAAGTGTCTGTCTTTAAGTAATATATACACAGACAGTTTGTTACTGTTTTTTTAAGTTTAAGTAAGTAATATATACACAGACAGTTTGTTACTGTTTTTTTAAGTTTGAGGTACTGTCTATACCATATAATGTTTTACTGTCCCAAAATCTATTTTTTTGGCTGTCACAATTAATTAATTTTCGGAGAGCAAACATTTTTTTATGAATTTGAAATAATTATTGTCCTCCATCTGCTCACAACACTGTTCGAACTGCGCCTGTGGGTACCACGACCAGAATTCACTGGCCGCAAACACAGTAGCCATCGGCGTCTATTTATTAAATTATTATTTTTTATTTTATTTGAATTCCGAGTGAACGCTGCATTTTGTGTAAACACAATTTACAGAAAATATTGGTCATTTTCTAAACGAAAATCGGAGAAATGCGGCTATAGCTTTTGTCAATTTTCAACACCATTTACGGAAAAAAATTACTGATTTTTTAAAACAATATCGGCACAACTAAATACGGTGATAGAATTTTTGTCAACTTTTCAATACCATTTACGGAAAATATTACTGATTTTCTGAAAACAATATCGGCGAAGGTGTACTGAACTACTATTTATTTTAAATAACCAGCCGTCTAATAGATCTGTGTATAATCGAGAGTATATCGTTCATTGTCATGTTGTCTCCGACAGTGAGGTGTTGCGGCACACATCAAAACGACACGTCAATTTCAAAACATTGCCTAATAGTCTAGGGTCCTGATATGGTTGAGTGAGCACTAAAATATACCCTCAGTTTGACTTCAGATATTGGTAGGTGGGTGGTCCAAGGTCTAAAAACAATTGGTCACGCGATCCAAGTCATGTGACTTTTCCCGCCATTTTGAAAAACAAATTGGCCGCCGAACCATTTTACTAAAATGTATATGTCTCAGAAGGCAAGGCATTGCGTATTTGTTTTAGCTTCAATCCCCCTAGAATATGATGCATATTATGCTAGATTGGTTTATAATACAGGAAAATACAACTTTTGATACTAGTATTGGATATTACTATAGAAAAAAGGAAAAATGTATAAGAAAATGCATGAAAAAATGCTGTTTTGTTCATATATGGGTTAATTTATATACATACCGAAAAAATAATACTATCAATATAGTGACATATTGTGCATTTTTTACTTCGGAGGGATGGTGTGATTGGGATTGGTGTTGTTCAATTCGCCAAAACAGCTTAATTTATGACAAAAATATGAAAACATTACCCCACCCACTTTCTGGACATGCATTGAATTACTACAATATTATTTGGATATATCTCGTTAAAAATGTTATCATTCGAGATATATTTATGGAACTTCACGAGATGAGAGCAATCGCTATGAGAAGCATTATTATGTATGAAACGTTTATAGCCATGAGTACTCGTTACCATGGTAACCGTTAACCGGACCAAAATTAGTGGGTTTTTTATATTTAAGTGATCTGTGCACGATTCTCACATACCTGTATACATATCTACGTGGTACTGATATCAGTGTCAGTAAGCAAGCAACGGGATTATGTGATTGGGATTGAGATGCGTCGATTCATGAAACTATATTTTGTGTGAATATAGTACATTAAAACATTACCCCACCCACTTTTAAGACATGCGTTATATTATTACTACACTATTCGGATATATCTTGTTAAAAATATTATCATTTGATATATAATTTTAAATGTTACAGTATGGTAGCACAATCTATAAGAAATATGTTTATGTGTGGATGTATTGGTGTTTTAAATATATTTAACGTTGCCATAGCAACCGTTTTTATAAAGGCCCCAAAACACAATTATTATTAAATTTCAAGCTTGTGCTTTTGCTAAACTACATGTACATATATTGGCAATTAAAAAGTATGTCAATTGAGTGACTGCCCGAGCAACACTCAGCAATCTACAATCAGCTGTATTTAAACAAGAATTATGGCGCGTTATCAAACGTCTGCGCTGTTCTATATACGATATTTGCACCAAATAATTTGTGGAAAATACATATTCGAGGCTCATTACATCCAAATATACGCCACCTTACCATATACATACATGTTAGGGATACATGAAATATAACACTTACGACAATTTTAAATGTTAGAATTATTTTCATTTTATAATTTGAAAGTAATACAACATGATGGTCCAGCTCTGGAGAAACCACTCTTTTGGCATCGCCATATTTCGCCGATAGCGATTTTGCAAAATCAAAAATATTTAAAATATGACATTGAATGCCGACATAAATGTTGAAAATTAACCTATTTTTAAATCAATATTTGCGAAATACGGCGATACCGTAAGAGAAGTTTCACCAGAGCCATGCCCATATATGAGACGTGTCATATGATTTTGTTCCTTCAAACAACTGCGATGTTTTATGACAACTATTTACAAAAACTGTGATACGTTATGATGTCAGATGAAGTAAAGACTTGACACAAATTGCAGAAGACGAATATAATTTCGCATGTACTTTGGAAATGGAAATTTGTCAACTTTTGATGTCATTCACGGAACGTATGAAACACTGCAGCTTGAAGTTACATCATTACAGTGTTTAATCATATGTTTCCTAATTTAGTTGTCTATTACCTAGAAACACGTGATTCATTCCGTTCGATTGTTTGGGTTTTGGCACGAGTCGGAAGCTTCACATTTACAGAATTCACAACAACTTAAGTCAGCTACACAACATGGAAACGCTCCAGAATGCACACACTTTCCACAGCGACATGGAATTGGAAAGTCATCAGGGAGTTTTACGCCTCTAGTAACAACTGGGGTGAGAACATCATCGCACAATCTGTACCCATACTCCTTTGGATCAAGCGTTCTCTCTTGACGACATGGTGCATATAACCATTGATGATTTTGGAAGTATGCCCTCTGAATATGGAATCTGATGCTCGCCGATGTCGGTGCCAGTCGCTCAAAGTTATTTGAAATGGTCTTATGGTGGTATTGATGGTATCTTAGTTCGTCAAATGTATCAAATTTGTCGTCTCCGGAAACAGCGCATACAAGGAAATGCTCGGCATCAGCCAGAATTCCTTCCGTTAGTGCTGTTTTACCAAAGTCTTTCAGCAGCTCTGGTCCGAAACTGTTTCCCAACTTCAGAACGGCGTGCTTAGTTGAAACTTTACTGGTAGAATCACAACCACTAATAAGGGAATGGATAGCTGGCAACACATCCACCATGTCATGGTTCAGCTTTGCACTCAGGGCATGGAGTGGTACTGACCTTGATGTTTTACCTTGTCCACATACGATCCAGAGCTCAATCAGTCCTAACTGTTTCCAGCTACTGTTGAAGTGATACAGCAGGCAGACGAACACTGTGTCTAGTGATGCTACTACAATCCGTTTGAAGGAACCAGTCGTCACTGCATGGTTTACGTGGAGTAATAATCTGTCATTGGCTTCGTCATGGTGACTGTGGAGACATAGAACATCAGTGACTGCCTCAGAGTCAATTTTCCACGCATTTCCAAACATCTTCTTCGTGTGAACCTCCACGGTAAACAACATGTGAACTGTCGATGTGATCCAGTCTGGTTTTGATTATCCATTTCGAGAAGAATGTTTCCCAGCGGATTTTGTTCACAGTGGATGCCCAAAAAGCTTCCATATTCACCATCAATGGTGTGTCATCTCGCTTGATAGTCACTTCAATGGGATCCGATTTCCTTCTTCTCATTCGTTCAACATCCTTGATTCCACCAGATTCATAGATGTCAAATAATATATCGATGCGCTTGGCAGACCTTGCGATTCTAGTGAATCTATCCCACAGGTTACTGGCCATATCGCCAAATGTTCTTAACTTTAGTTGTTTAACTGGTACGCTTCGGGAATGTGCCACGAAGTCCACAATCACGGCCGTCTCCTTAACATCAGATGCATATACATCGGGAAGCTGCGTAGACCCACCCAGGTTCTTCTCTATCTCACGCTGGAGTTCTTATTTCGGCGATTTACGCAAATAATCATCTTTCGTCAGATTGAGTGAGGTGGATGTTAGCTCGAACTTCAGTAGTTCAGCTACGTCATAGCTTTGACTTCTGGCAATGTCAATGTACCTTATAGCGTCTTGTGTCTCCTTCTGAATATTTACAGTGTAAACTTTCTTCTGTTTCCCTTTCCGATGCAACTTCGGTATTGGATCGGACAGTTGTTTTGTCTTCTGTTCAAACCGCGTTGAGAAAAAGTTCTGGTAAGCTTCATCGCCATCTTTCATGAATTCAAAAATAACTTTGCATCTCTCGCTGTCGGCTTGGGTTCCCGTTTCAAAGTTCTTCAAACTGCAGTCTCCCGAAATCTCAAAGGGATTCCCTCTCTCTAACACATATTGCACCATCTGCTGTATGCATTGCTCATCTCTCGCTGTTGTTTCATTGGAAAACTCGTGATGGAGCGAGTATTCGCAGTAGTGCCTCATCCATTGCGAGATCTGTGCTTTTTTATGTTTGACTAAGTCATGTTGAGCCACTGAATCTTTGCGACGTGTTATACCTATAACACCTCCCCGACACTTAGCTGGTTTGTTGTACATTTGTTCAAGGGCTTGATCCATGTCTGGCGTACAACAAAATGGCCTTTCAGGAACTCTGTGTGGATGGATGGAAATGACTGTGGCAGCTGAAGACAATCTTCATAGAATACTGAGCCCCATCGTGAGTAATGTGTCTTGTCAAATGCGAAGAATAGCAGCAGGCATCTGCCCAGTGCGGATATGTACAGCTCACAGCTTCCCTCCCTGTGTGATCTCGTCAAATCCTGTAAAAGAGGAACGAACATGGAAATAAACTGATTCCAGTACTTGAAACTGTTGCTACTCGTGACACCATGTGCAACAAAATCATGAAGGTCCTCTTTGAAGGTTTTAATTGATGCGATGCACTTTTCATATGATGACCTTGCTTCGATTTCGTCTCTTTGCTTGCAGACTGTCTGAAGTAACTCTATGACGTCGAGAAGTTCCTTATATCGCAGCATGTCACATTGGTTGACAAATACTAGCAGCTGGAGTCGCTGCATCACCTCTGAGAGCATATAAATTCCGTGCATCGCCCGTGCATATGCTGCCCTTTAGGATGCTATCCACTGTCGTTCAAATATTTCTCAATGCATGAGAGAAGAACTTTCGTCATGTGGAAACCGCCAAGACCAAGAAATATATTACCAAGGCGTTCTGGTGGGAGCAACAGTTGAAGTTCTTTGGCCGTATTGTAGACAGATTCGGCACACCAGAGAGAGCTACATGTTTGGCCTGCTTGAAGAAGTGTGTCCTGGAAATTCACCATACATGTGTATATAGTGTCGTACTCGGATGCCGGATATGGCAAAATCGGCGTGTAGCCTATCGACGTAGGTTCTGACTCATCAGATGATATCAAGCTGTGAAATGCGCTCCATGATGGCATCAATCCGTAGAAAACTACCGCGGCAAGGAGAATACTCAAAATATAATGATTTCCAGCAACTTACTAAAACATTAATTATATCGAACACCTAGGCATACCGATTTATATTTTAATAAAATCCTGGAAATACCGATTAAATGGAAACACACAAAAAACAACAAACATTGGAATCTTGGAGAGAGTAATCAACCGGTCTGCCTCATCTGGGCTATGGCCATATCTACAAACAAATAAAGTATTGAGGGCTAGCGTAATTATTGCTTACTCACACTAATATCCGTACCACTTAGATAGTAATACAGGTTTGTTAGAATCATAAACATGCAATTTAAATATAAAAATACATTGATTTCGGTTTGGTTAACGGTTAACATGGCAACAACTAGTCATGACTGTAAACATGTAAACATGTAAACATTTAATACATAATATTGCTTCTCATAGTCATTGCTCTAATCTTGTAAAGTTTCATGATTATATCCCAAATAATAACATTTTAACGAGATATATTTAAATAACATTGTAACAATAATAATGCATGTCTGAAAAGTGGGTGGGGTAAGGTTTTTTGGTTTTTCCACACAATATGCATTTTTCATACATTGACGCTCCCCAATCTCGATAAGAGAATCCTTCGGAAGTATTAAATGCATGATATGTCACTATATTAATAGTATTATTTTGTCGGTACGTATACAAAGTAACCCATATATGAAAAAACAGCATTTTTTCAAGCATTTTCGTATACATTTTTCTTTTTTTCTATATAAATATCCAATACCAGTATCAAAAGTTGTATTTTCCTGTATTACGAACCAATCTAGCATAATATGCATCATATTTCAGGGGGATTGAAGCTAAAACAAATACGCAATGCCTTGCCTTCTGAGACATATACATTTTCATAAAATGGTTTGGCGGCCATTTTGTTTTTCAAAATGGCGGGAAAAGTCACATGACTTGGATCGCGTGACCAATTGTTTTTAGACCTTGGACCACCCACCTACCAATATCTGAAGTCAAACCGAGGGTACATTTCAATGCACACTCAACAATATCAGGACCCATGACTATAAGGGTCACAGCTGTGTGGTGTCATCAGATCAACACCTCGTCACACACAACTACGCATTATCGATTTTTTTCCCCACACAAAGCGACGTGTATTTACAACTAGATCTGTGTAATGTGTCGGGTGTAGCCAAAGACCATACATAAATTCGTAATTAGTCACAGATGTAGCCTTAAAATATAATCGATTTCCTTAAATTACGTCCGCAAGTTGACAGATATTTCAGAGCAGACGTCATCGTAATTTGCCGTTATTTATTTCCAAAATTAGCTATATATTCTGTAAATGGCTTGAAAGTTGACAATAAATTAAGACCAGATCAGTACGTTAAATCGCTATCGACGACAACTGACGATCCGATGATGAGAGTAATACCGTTTACGCGTATCCAATGTTAAATATACATCGTTATTTTGTATGACTTTCGTAGTTTTTACCGAGAAATTCAAACCGTTTCCAATTATTGGGGAAAATAATATCGTGATTAGCACACCGTTTCACTAAGCAGCGGCTACTCAGGGAATGGGATCACACGGTCTATTGTTTACATTGGATTAATGACGGCCCCATGAGGTCTCGGGTAAATCTTATTTTTAAATAATACGACTGTGGTTTCTTCCTTTTAGTGATGACGATGTTCCAGCCGTTAACACTTATTTAGCAGCATTATTTATGTAGTTAGTCTGAACATTCTGCAGAGAAATTTGAATAGGACGGAATCGAGCGTTGTTTAAACTTAGTCCTGTTCATATGTACAGGTCAAAATATGAACTGAAAATGGCGCTTTGTGTGACAGAAATCCGTACGCGGACGAATAAAAAAATTTTTTGTTATAAATATCACATATAGCGAAACAGCGGTAGCATCTACTGTTTTAATAATATGCATACATATTGTAATTAATGTTTAATAGTGATATACTTATGAATAATATTCGATACTATGGTCTATACTCCAGTACTATGTTTTAAGGCTGTGTGATTTGCCTCAATATCAGCTGGATTAATTAATACTTATATTCATGCGCTTCATGAGAACATCAATACATTTAAAATATACAAATATTACTTAAAGGGGTATCGATATGATACATTTTAATAATATAAATATTGAAAATACACATTACAATCGCTTACAACATAAGTTATTGATCGAAAATAGTCACTGCATCGTGACCTATTTGACCGCATTACCTATTGCGCGGGCACCTCATCATACCCCTGTTTACATAGGTAACTGGGGGTGTAGTGAGGTATGCTCGCTAATACAATGTTTGCGTAATGTATGTGTGAAATGGGAAGTTCTGGACCAAGACCGAACGAAGTGAGGTGGTTCAGAACGCCCATTTCACATACATATTGCATCATTGCTCTGACGTTATTGGGTAGCGTCATCTGACGTCATTCGACCAATTAAATGTCACTTTTAAATTAGTTGCAACATGAATGTGTGTACCTAGTCAATGCATGATACAACAATGTATTAATGTATTGTCATCAATCCGTATGTATTATGACAATACAAAGCTTGTTACCGGATATATTGTAAATATACCGAAAATGTTGCATCTATGTATGATGGAGGATGATCACACACAACAAAAAAGAACTTACTTGAGCATTTTTGGTTTCAGATCCAGGTCGTACATTTGTGCTACACACAGGCGCGTATTGTGCGTCACGTTTTCTGGGATTCGATGTATAAATTGCATCTGAAACAGAAAAGAATATTGATGTGCCATGTGTCTTCGGTGTCCTCGTGTATAGAGGAAATGTGTTTACAGAGGAAAGGTGTTTATTATTTAAAAAGAAAAAAAAAGTTGTTGCTTGTGTTTTGTGTGCATATTAAGATGAACTTCCATAGTGTTATACCACAGTTTATTACATACCTTAGTGAGCGTTCCAGTAAATGTGCGTATCGGCATATTCTACGCACTTATTTTAGCTGATTATGCATTGATTATCAACAGTGGGAACAGTACAAAATACGCATAGCAATGTGAAAATACGCATTGATTTTCAAATTCAGTAGTGGAAATAATGTAATAAAGTTGAAAATTTACTTAGTTCAGCAGCAAAAAGCAAACACTTCAAACAGATGTTATCCAATATGGTTGTTTAGGGACAGTTCGTCTCCTATGCACACACACTGCTCATCACTTAGAAGGTGCAATATGGCATCATACAGCTATATAGTTGAAAATTTACTTAGTTGAGCTGCAAAAAGAAAATTTGCTTTTTGCAGCTCGACTAAGTAAATTTTCAATTGTTTTACAGTATAAATAAGTGAATAAGTAATAATGCACTCAAATAAATGAATGGTTAAATTTATGTTATGTTTAAATCATTTGTTCCCTATTTAGTCATGAAGAAAATCAATAATCAATTTGTAAAAATAAAATACGCATTTAATTAGAAATCAGTTGTTACAATACTCTTTAGATACAAAGCTTATCTGCAGCTCTGACCATACATACAATTCCATTCAATTCCCAGTGAGTTACATGTATGTCATATTTTTGTGGGCGATATTTTAACTACATTGTAGACACTTCCTATTACCAAACCGAAACACACTCTAACGGTGGCAGCAAACTTACTTAAAGCCACTGATGATGATAATGATGTTTAATACTGGGGCCCATCTGTTAGGTACAACATAAGTGTATAAGTGTGTAACTATTCCATCAGTTTTAAAAATTACGAATGTCCGCTATGTAATTGTTATGTATTTCACATGTTGCCATGTATGACACATACTAACACTACTTATATAAGCATGCTAACCTAATCGCTTTCACACATTATGGCAATCATCAGAGTTACATGTAACATTGTTACTCTAGGTAGCGCCACGACGTTAGTTACGCTAACTATTGAAGAATACGGACACGTGATGTAGTAACCATGTGCCCATTGCAATGCAAATTGCCATGTTTAGTTCCGATTTATTGACGGATAACATATTGAAATAAACTGAACGATTGTTATGTTTACTTCCGTTTTTTTGGGGTTGTGTCCTCACTCTATATAGTGGGACGACACAGCATTTTACTCCGTCGGTAAAAAATAACGTTAATCTCAGATCATCTGCAAAAGCAGTGAAACCGATTAGATGAAATAAGTAAATTAAAATATATATAAAGGTATAAAACCGACATGGAACAGGCTTTTATTTTATTTTTAATAAAAATAAATATAGATAGATAAGTATTAACTCTAAGTTACAGGTTACGTGACTTATTTAATACGTATTAACGTAAACCTTAGGCCCTACAAGTTTTCTTAGACTCTTCATGGGCATAAAGTATTATACTTAGGACAAAATGAAAAAAGGCCCTAATTAAGGTTTCCGTTGCACCCCCACCCCCACACCCATCTGCCCTCAATATTCCACTTGTAGCCATCTCCAAAGAGTGTCCCAAAGTCTATTTTTCGGACTATCTTAAGACATACCCATTTTTTAACAAATTACAGTAGTACATGCCTACATTTTGAAAACTAAACTAAACTAAAATGGCCGCCATTTTCCAATTAAATTGAACTGTACATATTTGTCAACAATTGGTGTATCTTTTTAATTTAAAAGTTATATTAACATTGTTTTATGTTACTTGATATGTATAAACTATAGTACAATAATAAATGTTACCCATGGTCATTTCATATCAAATATCGCCGCCAAGTCTGATATCTACACCGGCAGCTATGCTAAATTTATATTATTTTGCTTACAACTATGATCTCTAGTTTCTAATATAAACACCATTTTACTTGTTTTTATTTATGTAATTGAATGTTATTGTATAAAGGTGCATAGTTTGAGCATATATTGAGCTCCCAGTGGTAGTATTATATCCAAAATGGCTGTCAAATATGATTATATTTTCCTTCAATAATAGCCACGCCTGAGTAATGTAGAGTATTACCAAGTGATTGCTGCAAATCCGATTGATCTTTCGACTGTATATACTGTTCTAAAAAAGCTAGATCTGACAGATGTCGTTACTGTATTTATCACACAATCTATTCAAAAGCGTTTTGAGTTGTATGGAAGAATCTCTTTCATTTGACATCGTCGTACGGCGGATTTTCACAATGCTGTCTGTAATTGGCCAGATATTTGGAGATGTTGGCTTGCAATACGTACTCATCAAGTTGTTGAGACCGGGTCAATGTATGGTGTTCTTGATGGCCTACATTATAACACGGCATTATGTGTGCACAATATTGTCTGCGGCCAAATAAAATTGGAATCATATGACAGATTTGCAGTCAATTCCATTAGACCAGCATACAGTTATTGCTGCAGTCCAGTAGGTAAGAGAAGCATGCTCAGCTGAAATGTTTGAGAGTCCTACCCGATATCGCCAACTTGGTTGACTTGTATACTGACTAACGGTATATACATACTGATAATATGAACGACCCAATTGCCACGTTCTGGATTCATACATTAATATGGTCTTGCATATTTTGTGTTTCATCCGTTCAACACGCGAAGGAGATTGGAACGTGAACATTTGTAACTTGGTTCTTTGCTAACAATCGAATTAACTATGCTTGATATACTCATATGTACCTGCCATGCCATTGCACACCATGAAGCCCATCAAAACATGTTAAATGGCGAGTTCGCTGTGCAGCCCAGTATGTGCAATGACTTCGGACAAGTGGCAATCGATTAGACTATAGAGCGGATGTTGAACAGATACACCAAAGCCAAGCGTGGAATAATCAGCTTGAGTTTCAGAAAGCGATTGGTGACGGATGCACATACAAGAGCAGCATTTATAGTAAAACTGAAATATGAAGATAGAGTACATAAACAGGTGTCACAGTAATGGATTTATCAGGATGAAGCAGATGTTCAACATGTGCTATCAGTTTTCAAAAATTAGAAACATTTATGTGAACAATCCACTGAGTTGCACATTGCTGCAGTTGGTGTCATTGCAACTGAAAACTTGCGTGATGATCCCATATACGTATGTGCAAAGGGTGACCATCAAATGAATACAATTGAAGTTGAATGCATTCAAACTAAAACTTGAGTTCCGTGCTCCTCTCATTCAATTGAAGCTGAAAACATTCAATAGTGAGGCGCATTCAACTATTGTTAAGCTACCAGGCCGGGAAAGTCAGCTGATAGCAGACCGGAATGAGTTTGCCAGACTTCTAATAACTGCACAGACTTGCTGTTTGGATCTTTTGACAGCAATGGCATATGAATTCGGACCATAGCATCTGTCAATTGTCACTACTGATGGTTTATTGGTCAACACAATGATGGAGTTGCTGGAGAAAGACACTGAACTGATTGAAAATGTTCCAGCAAATACAGCTAGAATAATTGATGAAATGGTACTTTGCAAGCATTTACAATTATTCCTGTTTTGTTTTTCGAATTGGCGACACTAGTGTTTTGCCGTATCACTAATGGAATAATGACACAAAATAGTCAAGTGGACATTGTAATAGATGACTTTTCAGCAATTTCAATTAATAATATCGAAATGTTGGAACGTTCGAAAGGGGTATCTTGCAGTTTATAATTTCAAATGGTTGACAGAGGTCCGATTCAATAAAATAATTTTCTGTGTGATGGCGAAAATAAGACGGCACTTGTTGAATGCTTATTATGAGAATGGTAAGTCCTCGGTTTGCTGACACATTGAAAACCGTTAAAATTGATGTTGCACATGGAGATCTTTGTCAGTCACACTCCCAGTACTGTGGAAGAATATGCACACACGTATGACATTCTCAAGCTGTATTTGATGTAAGAAGTGGACACGGGTATCTTTCTGCATGAATATGCTACAGAACATGGACATGGCTGTATTGTAATAAGGACAGTTAACATTGGGGTAGAAATATTGGAATGCCATCTACAGAAACACATTCGAGTACACCTGTTCGTCCACACGGGGACAATGAATCGCACACGATATGCCAATATCCATGCAGTAACCGAAAACTTAGTGAATACGTGTACCATGCATTTCCAGGTCTTCATGCATTTACTGATTGCGATTCAACTAGCTCATTCACAGGCCAAGTCCAAAAGGGTCATTTGCATTGGTTTGTGGAAATAAAACGAAATGCGATAGAATGCAAGAGCTTGGTAGTTCTTTCAACGAGAGCAACAAGCTTGTGAAATATATATTGTGTTTTGTTTATACAATATATGGAAGCATTTCAAAACTGCCGTTAATGATATCCGGTACTCATTACTGTGTCAGAAGCATATTGAAACACATATGATTCCACCAACTGCATGTGCTCTTGGGACACATGAAGCGAGATAAATAATCAAGCAACAATTCAGAGCTGTTCTGTTGAACGAGAATCTAATGCTATGTACTAACACTTGTAATTGTGGTAACAATGTTGCCAAAATAAAGTTGACATTGTTACAAATTCCAGTCATGACTCCATTGAAGACTATGACTATAACATGGACATTTAGTTATAGTGATGGCGGTATAAGGTCCTCAGCTTGTTAAACCATCATTCCGTCCATTTATCACAAACTTAACGTATTCAGGAAGTGTATTGTCATTTCGCATATGCATTCATATACTGATTCTCCATAGCTTTTTCACCTAGTCGGTGTTATGGCCATGTAAATGGTATATTATAAAGCATCAATTACTGACAGATCTATTAAGCAATCCACCTTCAAATCAGTACATACTGAATACAAAATTGGTATTCATCGAAAAAAAAAGAAGATTATAATGGCCTACTATTAAAATCGATCAAGGCATTCACAAGTTATTATTACAGGATTATGCTTGGTTTCGCACTCCATGAATGCCGCAACAAATGGAAGGAGCGGTGGTACAGATGTATGGGGCTATGAGCATGATCTGTCTTTATCTGAAAAACAGAAATGCTTAAAATTAGACAAAAAGATATCGAGGAAGTCTTCACTCTTGTAACAGAGTATATCGACATTAAGAAAACAAACAAGAATGACATGACAAACAAATACCGAGGTATACTGCGACTAGACTAACTTAATACTTTTCCAAATAATGAGAAATTGCTATAATTATAGTTCAACCCTCATTGCGCATATATATTGAGTGGTAGTATTTTTCTAAAGCCAATTGGATTTTCTGAAATCATTCAAACACAAAGTAAAATTGATATAATAATCTCAATTGGCGAAAATGACTATTCTCACATGTGAATTTTTCGTCATTTAGTACTCACAAAAATACAAAGATTGTTTTCACTAAAAGCGGTATTATTCTTAAACATCACACAATAATGTTATAATAAGGATTCCTATGAACAATTTAGTTAGTATGATGTACAAGCAAAATAAAAATAAAAACATGCAAAAATTGCGTAACTTAAACAGTATATATGCTGAAACGATTTAAAAAAAATGCAACAAGGAGTTCAACATGTTATTTATTCACCCATTACATAATTTGGCAAAACATTTTACTGAAGAAATATAGCTATTTTATTATCTATTCAAATAATCCGGGATCGATACATGAACGGCACGTGGTGCACTGTGGTAACGTGGCTGATCATACGTTGATGTTCAATAACATGTCCACCTTCTTGTTGCGTGTTCATTACGCAAACACGTCTTATTTGGAATTAATAAATCACTGAACTACTTTCGGCAAGGGAGATAATCAATATCATGCGAACTATTTTCATACGAGCCAAGCGGATTGTTAATTTATGATTAGTATATATAGTTTTAAGCTATCTCTTGTGATATATAATGATACATTACTTTGTTATGTTATGGGTACTAATACATGTTGTTTCAATATCGTATCTCTGTAACGGTATCGTTGTAGATGGAGTTGCAAATAATTTAATAATTATTACGTTCAAATGGTTGCGTAATACTGATAGCACTTCTGTATAACTGTGATACTCGTAAATGGCGCAATAGTCATGAGGTTAAGGTCGCCGACTTCAATGATTTAATTACCGAATCCCGAAAGGGTCGGGTGTTCAAACCTCGACATGGTATACTTTTTTTTCTCCATATATATTATTTTTGTGATTTTAATATTTTCACAATTTTATGATTTAAATAAAAAATACCTATAAATTGATAGAAACTTAACAACAATGAAAGTGTCTGTCTTTAAGTAATATATACACAGACAGTTTGTTACTGTTTTTTTAAGTTTAAGTAATATATACACAGACAGTTTGTTACTGTTTTTTTAAGTTTGAGGTACTGTCTATACCATGTCATGTTTTACTGTCCCAAAATCTATTTTTTTGGCTGTCACGATTAATTAATTTTCGGACAGGAAACATATTTTTATGAATTTGAAATAATTATTGTCCTCCATCTGCTCACAACACTGTTCGAACTGCGCCTGTGGCTACCACGACCAGAATGCACTGGCCGCAAACACAGTAGCCATCGGCGTCTATTTATTAAATTATTATTTTTTATTTTATTTGAATTCCGCGTGAACGCTGCATTTTGTGTCAACACCATTTACAGAAAATATTGGTGATTTTCTAAACGAATATCGGAGAAATGCGGCTATATATTTTGTCAATTTTCAACACCATTTACGGAAAAAATTACTGATTTTCTAAAAACAATATCGGCGAAGGTGTACTGAACTACTCTTTATTTTAAATAACCAGCCGTCTAATAGGTCTGTGTATAATCGAGAGTATATTGTTAATTGTTATGTTGTCTCCGACAGTGAGGTGTTGCGGCACACATCAAAACGACACGTCAATTTCAAAACATTGCCTAAGGGTCACAGCTGTGTGGTGTCATCAGATCAACACCTCGTCACACACAACTACGCATTATCGATTTTTTTCCCCACACAAAGCGACGTGTATTTACAACTAGATTTGTGTAATGTGTCGGGTGTAACCAAAGACCATACATAAATTCGTAATTAGTCACAGATTTAGCCTTAAAATATAATCGATTTCCTTAAATTACGTCCGCAAGTTGACAGATATTTCAGAGCAGACGTCATCGTAATTTGCCGTTATTTATTTCCAAAATTAGCCATATATTCTGTAAATGGCGTTGAAAGTTGACAATAAATTAAGACCAGATCAGTAAGTTAAATCGCTATCGACGACAACTGACGATCCGATGAGAGAGTAATACCGTTCACGCGTATCAAATGTTAAATATACATCGTTATTTTGTATGACTTTCGTAGTTTTTCCCGAGAAATTCAAACCGTCTCCAATTATTGGGGAAAATAATATCATGATTAGCACACCGTTTCACTAAGCAGCGGCTACTCAGGGAATGGGATCACACGGTCTATTGTTTACACTGGATTAATGGCGGGCCCCATGAGGTCTCGGGTAAATCTTATTTTTAAATAATACGACTGTGGTTTCTTCCTTTTAGTGATGACCATGTTGCAGCCGTTGACACTTATTTAGCAGCATTATTTATGTAGTTAGTCTGAACATTCTGCAGAGAAATTTGAATAGGACGGAATCGAGCGTTGTTTAAACTTAGTCCTGTTCATATGCACAGGTCAAAATATGAACTGAAAATGGCGCTTTGTGTGACAGAAATCCGTACGCGGACGAATACAAAAATATTTTGTTATAAATATCATATATAGCGAAACAGCGGTAGCATATACTGTTTTAATAATATGCATACATATTGTAATTAATGTTTAATAGTGATATACTGATGAATACTATACGATACTATGGTTTATACTCCAGCACTATGTTTTAAGGCTGTGTGATTTGCCTCAATATAAGCTGGATTAATTAATACTTATATTCATGCGCTTCATGAGAACATCAATACATTTAAAATATACAAATATTACTTAAAGGGGCATCGATATGATACATTTTAATAATATAAATATTGAAAATACACATTACAATCGGTTACAACATAAGTTATTGATCGAAAATAGTCACTGCATCGTGACCTATTTGACCGCATTACCTATTGCGCGGCTACATCATCATACCCCTGTTTACATAGGTAACTGGGGGTACAGTGAGGTATGCTCGCTAATACAATGTTAGCGTAATGTTTACATCGTTTCAGAATATTTCTGACCTTAAATACGTAAACAAATTCATCTTTCTAAAACATTGTTTTAAAATGGCGTGTCCATGGATATCCAGACAGGTAGGCATACATGAAAAAAAAAAAAAAACAACAACAAGGTCATTGGCAAAGTAACTACATGTATTACTTGAGTTCATAAATTTCGATTTTCAGTGTTTGCAAGCAACTGGAAAATAAGTATTTTCACACTAATAACATGTCATAACCACTTCTTACATTTCAGCCAGTAGTTTACAGAAACCTAACGGTGAATTTCATTACTCGGGAAAAGTATTTTACACCACTCTCGTGTTTACTATATATGGAGATATGACGTCAGTAGCGTCACAATGACGTGTTTCCTTCGAATAATCAAATCGTGTTCTCGGACATACCCTCTGAATCGGGAGACAGTCATCGTCACTACGGCCCGCCTCCAGAAATTATTTCGCATAACTCTTGGCCTTCTTTCACTCTTGAGTCGCTTTCTTTTTATGAAGAAGCATGCGTGAAATGTAACAAAAGATTTGTTTAACAAGGTGAGCAGATTATCTTGAAACACAGTCCTCGTGATTGGGTCCAAACGCAAAACAAACTCGGATTACTATGCTCACTCGTTTGCGCAAGGACCCAATCATTCGTGCATTATTTCACGATAGTCAGTTCATCTTGTTAATTAAACGGTACGTATTCACCCATAAAATGACCAAAATCAATCTATGATAATCGTATTCCTTATAAACAGTTTTGCTATAGTAACATTACGCAAACATTGTATTAGCGAGCCTACCTCACCAAACCCGCGGTTACCTATGTAAACAGCGGGTTTGGTGAGGTTGCCGCGCAATAGGTAATGCGGTCAAATAGGTCACGATGCAGTGACTATTTTCAATCAATAATAACTTATGTTGTAAGCGATTGTAATGTGTATTTTCAATATTTATATTATTAAAATTTATTTCATATCGGTACCCCTTTAAGTAATATTTGTATATTTTAAATGTAATGATGTTGTCATGAAGCGCATGAATATAAGTATTAATTAATCCAGTTTATATTGAGGCAAATCACACAGCCTAAAAACATAGTGCTGGAGTATAAACCTAGTATCGTATATTATTCATAAGTATATCACTATTAAACATTAATTACAATATGTATGCATATTATTAAAACAGTAGATGCTACCGCTGTTTCGCTGTATGTGATATTTATAACAATTTTTTTTTTTTATTCGTCCGCGTACGGATTTCTGTCACACAAAGCGCCATTTTCAGTTCATATTTTGACCTGTGCATATGAACCGGACTAAGTTTAAACAACGCTCGATTCCGTCCAATTCAGATTTCTCTGCAGAATGTTCAGACTAACTACATATTAAGTAATGTTGCTAAATAAGTGTTAACGGCTGGAACATGGTTATCACTAAAAGGAAGAAACCACAGTCGTATTATTGAAAAATAAGATTTACCTGAGACCTCATGGAGGCCACCATTAATCCAGTGTAAACAATAGACCGTGTGATCCCATTTCCTGAGTAGCCCCCGCTTAGTGAAACGATGTGCTAATCATGATATTATGTTCCCCAATAATTGGAAACGGTTTGAATTTCTCGGTAAAAATAAAAACTACGAAAGTCATGCAAAATAACGATGTATATTTAACATTGGATACGCTTAAACGGTATTACTCTCTCATCGGATCGTCAGTTGTCGTCGATAGCGATTTAACGTACTGATCTGGTCTTAATTTATTGTCAACTTTCAACGCCATTTACAGAATATATGGTTAATTTTGGAAATAAATAACGGCAAATTACGATGACGTCTGCTCTGAAATATCTGTCAACATGCGGACGTAATTTAAGGAAATCGATTATATTTTAAGGCTACATCTGTGACTAATTACGAATTTATGTATGGTCTTTGGCTACACCCGACACATTACACAGATCTAGTTGTAAATACACGTCGCTTTGTGTGGGGGAAAAAATCGATAACGCGTAGTTGTGTGTGACGAGGTGTTGATCTGATGACACCACACAGCTGTGACCCTTAGGCAATGTTTTGAAATTGACGTGTCGTTTTGATGTGTGCCGCAACACCTCACTGTCGGAGACAACATGACAATTAACGATATACTCTCGATTATACACAGATCTATTAGACGGCTGGTTATTTAAAATAAAGATTAGTTCAGTACACCTTCGCCGATATTGTTTTTAGAAAATCAGTAATATTTTTCGTAAATGGTGTTGAAAAGTTGACAAAAATTCTATCACCGTATTTAACTGTGCCGATATTGTTTTAAAAAATCAGTAATTTTTTTCCGTAAATGGTGTTGAAAATTGACAAAATATAGCCGCATTTCTCCGATATTCGTTTAGAAAATCACCAATATTTTCTGTAAATGGTGTTGACACAAAATGCAGCGTTCACGCGGAATTCAAATAAAATACAAAATAATAATTTAATAAATAGACGCCGATGGCTACTGTGTTTGCGGCCAGTGCATTCTGGTCGTGGTAGCCACAGGCGCAGTTCGAACAGTGTTGTGAGCAGATGGAGGACAATAATTATTTCAAATTCATAAAAAAATGTTTGCTGTCCGAAAATTAATTAATTGTGACAGCCAAAAAAAAAAAGATTTTGGGACAGTAAAACATTATATGGTATAGAAAGTATAGACAGTACCTCAAACTTAAAAAAACAGTAACAAACTGTCTGTGTATATATTACTTAAACTTAAAACATCAGTAACAAACTGTCTGTGTATATATTACTTAAAGACAGACACTTTAATTTTTGGTAAGTTTCTATCAATTTATAGGTATTTTTATTAAAATCATAAAATTGTGAAAATATTAAAAATATTAAAAAATAATTTTTTTTTATACCACGTCGAGGCTTGAACCCCGGACCCTTTCGGGAATCGGTAATTAAATCATTGAAGTCGGCGACCTTAACCTCACGACTGTTGCGCCATTTATGACAATCACAGTTATACAGAAGTGCTATCAGTATTACGCCACCATTTGAACGTAATAATTATTAAATTATTTGCAACTCCATCTACAACAATACCGTTACAGAGATAAGCTATTGAAACAACATGTATTAGTACCCATAACATAACAAAGTAATGTATCATTATATATCACAGGAGATAGCTTAAAACTATATATCCTAATCATAAACAGAACAAACCGCTTGGCTCGTATGAAAATAGTTCGCGTGGTATTGATTATCTCCCTTGCCGAAAGTAGTTCAGTGATTTATTAATTCCAAATAAGACGTGTTTGCGTAATGAACTATTGAAAATACATTAATTGTTGCATAAATATTTGAAATTATTTAAAAAATAGTCTAAGAATATAAAATCTCCGGACATTGTACATGTATAATATGTTGATTTCTAATTATTGCACACAATATAGACAAAAAGTAGGTATTTTACATGAATTTATTATATCAAAGTTATACTACTAATACATTTTAGTATAATTGGTCAGAATGCAATAAATTTTAAAAATTGTTTTCTAATAACGTTTCCATAAAGATCCAGAAAGACATACAGTATTCATCCATAAAATTTCAAAAGCCAATCTCTAGGACACATTCCTCATAATAATCATGATATATGAAATTATAAAAATACATTGTTGTCGAAATATTTCCAATTATTGGACAAACGGTCTAACAAAATCTCTGCTATTGCATAACATGTATAACTTTTATTATTCCACAATATGATAAACAAGAGGGGTGGTATCTAAATTTATGACATGTATTAGTTATATGAAACTTTTATTAACAAACTTTATTAAATTTGGTCAAAACCACAAAGTCTTCCATCAAGGCAATGTAATATATCCATTTTGGCCTAATTATTTTCTTGTTTATTGTAAATAATGGATAATTCTATACCCAAAGATGTATGAGCACACAGAATGAAAAACGAACACATTATACCATAGTACATGTAACATGGTAAGTGTAAAACATTTATATGTGAAATATGTTTATCACTCAGGCTATCATTATTTTTGTGCAATATATCATATACGACTATGTGCTATTGAGTCATATATCTCATATACAAGTAGTTGTGGGACGTCGTAATTCGTAACAAATATATTAGAAAAGAAATGCCGTTCTGTTTTCATTATAACATTTTAACTCAATGTACTACATTTCACTAAATTGATAACAATGTAGTACTCATGGGTGTTACTATCTACCAGTCTTTTTATATATATTTTAACACTGACTCCACATAGTATGTACAGGCTGTGTGAGCTAGTTGATAAGTAGCTTATCAGGACATTATATCGATCATCAGGAATCTTCGATCAGGATATTTTGTCAGAATCAACTAGCTAATACATGTTGTCGTTAAGTATCATGCGAACATGCAGGTACTCCATTGACTTAAGTTATTTAAAGATGAAGATGGCTGAAAAGGTATGAACTATACAATTGATAAACAATGTTTTGAACATTTTGACAAATCTAAATCAGAAATAAGTACAGCAACTAACACAACTTAATGTTGAAAATAAAATTCTTATTTACTAAATTGAAAACGAATATATTGATGCTGATTAAAAACGAAATGATAAACGTGAAAGCAATGAAAATGACCAAACTGAATTTTCCCAATTTAAACTGACTTTTACCCAAACACAAAGAAAAGGTTTTATATTGTTACTCTTCCAATAACATGGTAGTCTTCCAAATAATCAGAAAATAGTTATTCCTATACATCGATAAATGAATAGGTCATACAAATATACGCAAACATGTATTAAAAATATATATCTTTCTAAAGTGCTTACATGTATATGACTTTATGTCACGTAAGTTGTCCGATAATGATACATGAAATTCCAAGGTGTATGTATGTATCTGCCTATAGTATTGCCCATGTGCTATTGTGATCTCATGAACATTTATATCTGACATATTATTTTTTTCAAAGGCAAAACACCCGTGTCAAATGCAATTCATGAAACTAGTTAAGGCCACTATGTGATAAATATGCACATTCTATATTTGTAATGCTTCAACATGTGTATGATCGATTTATAATTCACTAAGAAAGCCGGTAACCCACTGAAAGTCATTAAATAAAATAACTTGATTAGTATGCTTTATAATCTACTCTGACTATATAAAACTTGACGTTTCATTTTATTTCCGATTTGCGTAAAAATAATTACCATTCGATCATGCAGTTATCTCCCAAGAAAGATAGTGTTATTTAAATATAAATATGTACGTGGTCGCACCGTTGGCCCGGTGACAATATAAATTTGCCCCTGAAACATTTACTGACGAATTCGCGTGGCAAATGATTTCCACATGTCATAATTTGTCTGAAGCAAGATTATATTTTTTAGAAAAGTATGGTTACCTCAACAAATTCTAAAAGAAAAATAATGATACTAGTACAATCTTGATGCATTCCCTCTGACTACTAACATAACAAAATTTACCAAAATATTAACTGCGATTACTTAACTTGCAAGTAGGACAAATAAATGGAAACATCAAAACTACAATACGAACCGCATTGTTTCATCATATTTGTTATATAAATGACACTATCAAACATACGCATGCTATTTATCTTCAATTACGGCAGCAGTATTGCGTGTGATTCTACAAACAACAACGCTGGCGGAAATGTAGCTTTCTGATTTCAAGGTGTCGAAATAAATAGACAACAAATAGTTAATAAGTTGATTAAATTGGTGAAGATTAGGCAAGTATTATGGGTAAATATGTCAGCTAAATGGGTGAGAAATTTATGTACACATATCGTAAAATACATGTATTGCAATTTGCCACGTCGGGTAGTGGACATTTCGTTTTCAGTGGGCATTGTTATACATTTTATATCAGACGTAAATTTCTACACTTATATCAGGGGCGATAACCGTGTTTCCTTAAAATCTTAACCGACATTACTATTTATTATCTGTATTTATTTGTTGATGTGCAATGATCATACTTTATAATCTGTCGAAAATATTATTAATTCTGGAGAGGCATTTAATTAGTATAAATAATTAAAATATATCATGACTCATTTGCATATGAAAATAGCCTGATATCAACGCGAGTCGCTATCAGATATGTAAATAGATATTTGTTTATTTACGTCTCATCACATTACACAAAGTTATTTACAATTATAAATCAATCAGTACATGTGCCATTCTAATTATAATTACAAGAGACGGTATCACCATATATCAGTAAAATAAATATTACTAAATGGTTATAACTGTATGACGGGCACTAGTAATCTTTTACTGCTGGAATAGTGACACAATTATACACTTTTTAATTCCTATAAAGGACACGTTGTGCCTACTGAGTGGGCATGTACCTGTATGTAATAATATGTGTTACTACCGTATGTACCATATATACGCCGGTACGTACTACAGGCATGGACTATCGCTATATCCACTCATGCGTATCGGTGAGGAGATAATAGCTATGCTGAAACTTTCCATGGACCATTTAGACTGCATTTACACGATATCGCCACCGAAAAGAGGTAATAATACGTGCGTGATAGCCAGAAATCGGCACTTTCATCACGCTCCCTTGATTCAAAATTCATGTACAAAACTGTGTCGTGTTTGCAAGCGAATTATTCAGAAAATACGTTGTCATTAGTATCGTGAGCGTGATCGTTGGACATCATATTCATTTCTGCGTCTGTACATACCAGATACGTTGCTGATAATGTCCTGTAAGCTATAAAATATTAATTAAACTGACTCTTACCTGCTGTCATTCCGTTACGCCATTTTGGCGACCTGTCTGAACCGTATCACGGCAATTCCCCACCGTATCACAATACCGACAGTGTTCATTGCACATCAACAAATAAATAGAGAGAATGAATAGTTGTTTCCGTTAACATTTTCAGGAAACACGGTTATCGCCCATGATACCAAGAGTGACAATTGAGGTTTGCTATAAAAAGAATAAACATGTTAATTAACACGTCCGGTAATGGAAAACCAATGTGTATTGTGTCCAGGTTTAAAACATGATGACGTTAACTTCAAAACAGCATGGTTCTGTCCCGCCATTCTGAACGTCATTTTGAACATGTTCGTTGTATTCATTTAGCACAAAGTTTGCGCATAATATGAATACATAAATTAATTATGGTGATGTTGTCAGTCAATCAAATTCCAGACAGGTGTTATACATGTGTCACAATACGACATAACAATGTTGTTGTTTTTTGTGATAAACAGTGTTATTACACTGCGAAGGTTCATTGTTTTTTGAAAATATAAACATTATAAATTAATATGGCTCAGAACGGAGACACAGAGACTAGCTACTATGAATGAAGCAGAATATGGGGCAAAGGTGGATGCATCATGATACATTATACCTTTTCCAACAGGGCAGTCGTCAGTGATTCACCAAGTCCATATGTGCGTGACAGCAATGGAATCATTAGACATTTCAGTTTGACATATATGCATTCGAGGAGCACGTCTGCAGGTTGGCGTACATGTTCACTCGTGTCAGCGCTGTCTTCGTTGGATGAAAGTTGCAATGCGTCTTCAAGAGCACAAAAGTCCACAACAAACGCTCGTAGCATTGTGTTGACTTCATCTATTATACGCCTTTCAATTGTAATGTTATTCGCCGTGCACACAAAGCGGAGAAGATAAGAACGAATTATTTCAAAATCTTTAATCATTTCGATTTCAAGACATTCTGATATGACTTCACCAAATGTGCTTTCATCTTTATCTCGATTATTATTAATACTCAGGCAATCACGATTGGCACAAAGTGTGGCGTGATTACTAATGGAGCTATGAATGAATTTTATGAAACTTTCAAGTTGGCTTTGTTTCAAAGTATGGCGAATATTCACCCGGATGAACAGTCTGTTGGAGACACATTCTTGGTATGTCTCTGATTTGAATAAAGCCTTCAGGACACTATCAGTAATCTGAAATTGAAAAGGAAAACTGGGTGATGAATTGGTACATATGGTAAATAGTGTCATTGATACAAAAGAAGATAACTAACAAGCAATGTATATCGTTATCATGCCACAGGAGTGTGCTATTTTTCAGGAGCAACACTAGTCACACAGCCCATAAGGCCCATTTATCCAGCCACAACCATATACATCGTATATCCTTTATATATAGTTGTATAACATACACATTACCAACAGCTGTTCTATTGAAGACCATGATTACTCATTGATTGCCATGTGATTAACGCTCTACCATTGTATACGCTTACGAATTTGTGATAAGGCGTAAATAACGTGTTATCTTGTTAACTTTACTGTGGTCTTCGATCACCGTGCATATTGTATTTTGCATCGTGTTTATTACTTACAGGGCCCCACAAGTGACGTAGAATTCCTTTTTTTTTATTAATTCGTTCCTACGAAATAACAATTTGTTTCCTCAATTTAACAATTCGTTCCCACGATATAACAATTCGTTCCCAGGAAATAACAATTCGTTCCCACGGTTAGCTTGAGGGAACGAATTGTCATTTGTGGGAACGAATTCTTAATTCGAGGTTGTACCCTGCATTCAGTTTGGCGACAAAGCGTGTGACGGACGGATGGGTTGGAATGAAGAACGGACCAATGATTTATGGTTGTAATATGTCTCTGAACGAACCATTCTGTCCACTTCGTCATCTTTTCGCGTTTAATAGTCAAAAGATGGAGGCAAAGGATGACTCCGTCACCAAACAGGGGCCTTTTTGGAACGGAATTCGCTACAAAACTGAGGTCAAAACCGTGTATCCGCACGAAATAGTGCCGACTTTCTCGCGTTATTCTGCTCACTTACAGTCGTTTCTGTCAAAATGTTCCGGGTTTATACGTGTACAAAGTGTTGTGCGTTGCGTATCCGTGGAGTTTCCGTTAGTTGCGTTTCAAACCGTGTGTCGTCTACGTGTAATACGTTTTCGGTCATGCGTTGCGTTTCCCCACTCTTGCGCATGCGCGAAAGTCGAACAAACCGTGTTCAACGCATTGAGTTTCAAAAGCGTGTAATCCGTGTACAACGGTTGTAAACGTATACAACGGTTGCAAACGTATACAACGCTAAGGTAAACCGTTTAAACGATTTAACGCTTTCTTTGACGAACGGTCACACGCTTCTACATGTACACAGCACCGTACAGATGAAACCGTGTTATACGTATAACACGTTTCCACGGGTTTTAACGCATTACACGTTTTGGTATGCCAACCGTGTATCGCGTAGAATGCACATGCTCAGATCGTTCTTCGTGTGTGCATATATACTTATAGACAGCAGGGCTTCTAAAATTTTCAGTTTTCCGGTTAGGGACCGATTTTTGAACTCTCAGACCGATTGAGATTTGAAAACTAGTCTTAAAAATCGGTCCGAGAAAAATTGCCAGTCGGCTGCTATTTCGCTATAAACCTTGTAAATTTACCGGTTTTGGCCACCAAGTAATTTATGACACATATCCGCGGGGAATATCTGTGTTAAGCCAGTGTGCAGCTCGCTGTGTATTCAGTTTCTCAAAATATCGATTTATCTTAACACACGCGTGGCACAGGTGTATAGCGGATTAGTGACTGAAATAGACTGGCTTCAGCGTAAAGATACGAGAGTTCCTAGACTAGCCATTTCTGATGATGTTAAAATAAAATAAAGAAACCATGCACTGTGTTTATCTGTGTTCGTAATATTTAACCCCAAGTAACTGACACGGACTCTCGGCCCGGGTTATTCCATATTAAGTTAGGATCTATTACATTACGCTGTATTAGGGGTCATTTTTGTGTATATAAAATGCACATGTACGTAGGAATGCCGCAGATCCTGATGAGCCGGCTCACGTGATCTACAATTCGCAAACATTTTGATAAACGACAAGGTACATCTGTCGTGTTAAAAGCGTAACTCATTAGGCATCATGGATTAGGGATCAATTGAAGTGCTAAATCACACCGCCGATGTACTTTGAACTCGATCTGAGGGTATGTATTCGCGATATTATAAAAGGGACGAAACAAGGACGCCGCGAAGCGATCGGGGCCGAACAGTTATTCACGTTAAAACGTGTAACCGTTGTACACGTTTCAACGCTTTCATATAGCTACACGCTTCCAGGTAAAACGTTGTACACGTTTCAACTCTTTCACCTCGCTACATATGTATACGCCAAAGCGTTGGTATACGCATTGAAGCTAAACGTAATACACGCTTTAAACTAAGCGGTTTGACAATGTGTATTACACGTGCACGAACCGTATTATACGTTTAAACAACGTACACAACGCTACAGCAAACCGTTGCGTTCGCGTTGCGATCGCGTTGAGTTTGCAAGTGTTGTCTACGGTGGAATAAAAACCGAGACTGCAATGTATAATGTTGCCAAGATATTTAAATTTACTTATATTTCCTAAACACGCAAAATAGTAATTAAAAGAATATTTACATTTATAAAAAATGCTCTAAAGAGGACGTAAACATCACGGTTTATTCGTTAAGATCGACTGTGCGACTGATTCCCTGCGTTTGGCTTTAAGTTGTACTGGTTCACAGTGCTCGTCAACAAGCAAGCGGGAGCTGAAAATAGTTCAAGTTCCGCGATTGCAGAATACTACAAGCCTTTACCCAGATATTCCCAACGACAGACACCTGACCGATACACAAGTAGAAAGGTAATACATTTAAGTTAGTACTGCCACTAATTATTTGTTCGAAACTGCTGATATGCGGAATTTAATTCAGCATACACATAACATTTCTTATTTCCGACAAGAGGTAGAAGCCGGCAAATTGTTTCATAATTTGGCTAGCGGAAATGTTACAACGTTTAAATTAATGCACGGACCGTAGCGATGGATGATAAATGAGCAGTCAGTTGTGTTACGTTTCTGCAGTTCATTAATTGATTGATGTATTGGTGTTTAACGGCCTACCAACAGCTAAACATATGGCCGGGAGGGTGGACAAATGGGGCTCATGGGAGTTGTGACCAGTGTAGCTCCTGATCAAATTGCACGCTACTGTGGCCTGATAAGGATATATGTTGATTGTAGAAGCATTGTCGCGTGACACGTGCATTCTTGTACATTCCGAATTTGCGTATAATTGTATATTTGTGATGTGTGGTACTGTGTTGTATGGTTGTGCGTACTATTGATTTCACATACCTGTGATTCCACATACTTGTGATTTCACACACCTGTGATTTTTACATACCTGTGATTTGGCATGTACATTTGCCATGTACAATGTGCGTGTAATAACGGGGCTTATGTTGTATTCGTGGAAATACGTTTATGCGTGTCCTTTTTGCGGATTTAAATACACGTCCATTTTATGAGCAATGTTTTACTGATGTCACGCCATATTTGCCACAGATTATGCATGTGTGTGGTAGAGAACTCGTTGACTGCGTGTGCTGGTTTCGCTAGGGAAAATACCCCTTTTGGTATTACGGATGTCCACTATCCGTGCAGGCCGAGTTTGTCCGCGTGTTAGTTGTTCACCAGATAAGGGACCTTCTGTAGGTGAAGCCAGTATATAGCGCAGACCATACCATGGTCTGCCCTGTTATGTATGCTACGGGTTAGAGTTTCAACATAGCCTGGTACTGGCCAACACGGATATATCAGATCCCATACTGGTGAGACTTTGTGTCGTGATATTTCCGTAAATGACCACGATATTTGACTTTAGTATGTGCTACACTCTCATTTGAGTGTACAGCCCGTAGTACGAAAATGGGGTTTGGCGGGCCAAAAAGCGACCTTCGCATGTCGAGACCAGTCGAGTAGATTTCGGATTATGAGATCTGGGTCTATAGTGTGCAGATTTATGGTAGTGTGGGATATACCATGTTGGATGGTATTTATTCCACGAGGGCTGTACACTGGTTTGGTTGAATTTATGGCGTGGGAACATATATATAACCCACGGGTGAAATGGCAAAAGCCATGGTTTTGTAATATTTATGTGAGATGTCGAACGAGGGGTAGGCATATTCATTATTCCGTGCGTGGTTTCACTGGTGCGTATATAAGCGATGTCTCGCAATGTGTTGGTAGGACACATATTTTCTGGTAACAGAAGGATAGTACTATATTCACCAGTGACACGGAGGATTTTGGTATGAACCTACACCATTTTATTTCAGCTGTGATTTGCCGTTGTTCGATTCCCGTTTTAGTCCGTTGTGCATCCTGTCTGTCTGTCTGTGCGTATTCATCCAGTAATTGGAGGCTCATTTCATTTTGTAGCCTCTTGAGATCGCTCCAGCGAGCCACATTGGACGTTTTGGTCCACTCGTTGAGGGCAGACCCCAGTCAGTGCAGAGTACCAGGTCGTCCGAGTATCCGTACGTCTGTCTGGCGCAGTGTGTGTAGCAGCTCCGGGTACAGGCATGTATAGAGCAGTGTGTGATTGCTACATCGCGTTCAGCAGACAGTCACAGCCATATATTAGTGAAGTGAAACGCCATACACACATATCATATCATTATGCTACCACCGAGTTGAATGTCACCTAAGTGAAACTTTTCCCGGCGTCTTAGCCAACGTGATAATCGCCATTTGTATTATATCGGAACTTTACATCCGGTCTACCACTTCCGGTATCACAACCAATTGATTCACCATTGATACTTTACATCCGGTCCACCACATCCGGGTTGCTACAGTCGAGTGATGCCATAGGAACTTTACATCTGGTCCACCATTTCCGGAAATAATACTACCTTTGGAACTTTACTTCCGGTACCAGCTTCCGGAACATTATCGTTATTGATTATCATGTGATGTAACCACATGCGATTTTGACTTATGACATTCATACTTTCAGAAATACATTGCATAGGCAATACATATGTATACTTTGATAGTGTATGGTAATACTCCTATCATGGCATATCATGGCTAAGGGATTGTAGTAAGACTACTTATATTGTTTATGGATTAATCCACTTGAAGTTGGATAATAGCCATATTGGTGACTAGACCTCATACTGCGGGTGAGGCAGACCTTGGGACCTTGATACTCAGAGGTTACCACTATCTATTTAGATACGCCAGCACTGGGGTAGCTCAGATGATTGTTATTTGTCCTCCAATGTTCGTTCTGCCATGCTATACTTGTATGTTATTTCACTTTGATTAGCGATCATCAAAGTACTTGTTCATTCATACTATTGTCCACTACGGGACCATTGAGATACCACATACTGAGTTTATTCGTTTATAGCTTTTAAGTTGCGTTAAAGCATAACAGTCGATTGGCTTACAACCTTGTAATTGAATGGTATCATGCATAGTACAGTGATGTTCGCATATCAATGTATCATGTAATCCTGTGTGTTCCCCATGTAATATAGTTTACATTATAAGTGATTAAGTGACTACGTGTACTTATCTACTCTAGCCTATCCCTTACACTTCAACTGCATTGTTACCACGTTTCGTTCGTAAGATCAAGCTATATTGGCCATAACGTCATAACAATTAAAGTAAACTTGGTTCATATGATAATAGGGGAGACAATTTGTCTCGATCATTCCTGACCTTGGTAATGACCTTGACAAGCATAGCGGGTCTTTCATTGAGAGACTGGCAAGCAGTGTAGATCCTGATCAGACTGCGGATGCACAGGCTGATCTGGATCTACGCTCGTCGTAAAATCCGTAAGCCTCATTTCTCAAGTCCCAGTCACAAATTAAGGTTTAATCTATAATACTGGGATTTACGCCTGGTTCCATCACTTTCCATCACTAAGACAATATTGGGTAATCTGATTGCAATAAGGGTACCTGACACTGGATCGGGATATTTTGTTCTCGGTATGGAAAGGCTGATGGTGTAAATTGGCAGATATTTGCAGAATTAGCAACTTAGTTTTCTTACCGGGTGAGCTGATTATCTTGAATTAATACACATGCGTCGTGGGTTCTACAGATAATCAAACATGGTTTGATAAACTCACTCGTTTGATTGGCGTAAGGACCCACTCACATATGCATTATTTCAAGATAATTAGCTCACTTGGCTAAATAATGCTATTTAACACAAAAATACTATTTCTCTATGGGAATTTAACATGGAAATGATATACAAACTATAAAGAAAACGAAACTTAAATTTTGATAAAAGATGTTTCACTGTTATCCTCGTGAATGTTTAAAGGTACATGTACATGCCCACTCAGTAGGCACAAAATGTTTTTTTATTGGAATTAAATAAGTGTATACTATAATTGTGCCACTATTCCACCAGTTCTAAATATTATGAGTGCGCGCTATACAGATGTAATCATTTAGTAATATATATTTTACTGATAGTGACTCGTGGTGGTATCAGGCTATTTTTATAGGCAAATGGGGCATGATATTTTTTAATTATTTATTCTAGTTAAATGCGCCACCTGAAAATATAATACTTTCGACAGATAATAAAGTATGATCATTGCACATCAAACAATAAATACAGCGAATAAATAGTAATGTCCGTTAACATTTTAAGGAAACGCGGTTATCGCCCCTGATATCAGTGTGGAAATTGACATCTGATATTAAATGTATAATAATGCCAATCAATACGTGGGGTAATAGTGAAATAATGTTTATTTTGCCAGACAATGTCTCGGATTATGTTTGATATAAAGAACAGTTTGTGCCTACTGGGTGGGCATGTACATGTACATGCACCTTTAATCTCCTGGTAAACATCTTCACTTATATGAAACTATGATGTATCTATGAGGATTTAACATGCAGAAATGATTTTCATAATACAATTATTATTTCACTAAATTTTGTGAAATAAAAATAAGTCTCATTCTTACATTTTGATAAGTAGTAATAATAGTGGAACATTGTGGTTCGTATGGTGGCATATATTTTTTATCAAGATGTCGACATAATTTATCGCAACATGTTGACTTAAATATCATGACATGTCAACATAACCTGATAAGTTGCCACAACAAGTCAACATAATGCAAGTTATCACAAGATACCGTGATAAGTTTACACAATATGTTGACATAACGTAATATTTTATCCCAACAAGTCGACATAACGTGATATTTATCTCAACATGGTGACTTTTTTGAACGTGATAAGTTAACACAACATGTCGATATAATAATTTTTATTATGATACTTTTACACAACATGTCAACATAATGTGATATTTTATCTCAACATGTCGACATAGTTTCGCGTCGGCATCTCAACAGCATCTCAACAGCAAGTATATGCCACCATAGTTTTGCAATGTTTATATATTTAACCTTATAAGGTGGAAAGTTTACACAAAACTGACAGCAGTGCTAGTGTCCATGTATATCATGTATATAAGGCCATAGAAAATTTAGTTAATAAACTCTGGCATTAGGAGATTTATTTGCTCATCCAAATTGTGTGGGGGGGGGATTTCATTTTTTGTAATGACTGTGTAGTGTCAGATTGCTTTTGAAATGTTTTGAAAATAGATACATTTACAAATAAAATAACAATTTGGCAATTTATTTCAGTGATGTGTATGATCCCTAGTAGTATATAGGGAGTCAGTTCGTTACCGCGAAGTGTGGGGGAAGAATTGAAAGAAGTGGGTAGCCCCATAGGTACCAAAATAGTAAAATTTCCTGTTAATTTAAAGCGAAATAAATACAACCCACAGTAAAACAAATACTGTAGTATAAAATCTGTCCCCGATTTGCAGCGGTTTCGGCTACCCTATTTCAGCTACCCAACGAAATAGTAAGTCGATTTGCAAGGGTTTCGGCTACCCAACGAAATAGTAAGTCGATATACGCGGGAGGTCTCCCATATAGAAAGCGGAGATTTGGTCGAGGTTACCAAGGTTTCGGCTACTTTTGGAAATCGAGAAGTGGACAACATCGGGAGGCCACTGTGCGAACTACAGAATCCGCTTCGGTGTAGAATGGGGGGAGCCTCGCACTACACCCAACAAGAAGAAATCCAGATGGTTTGTCCGGTGGCAGTTCCCATTAGGGGAGGGTTCGGAATACTTCTTTTTCCAAAAGGGCTACTGCATGTAGAACGGGTCGCGACTACCAGAGTGCTGGTGTGCGGGCTCACTAGGAGTGTTTTTTTCATTCGGGATATCGGGCTGTTTGGCGGGGTGTACGAACTGGGAGTCGGGATCTGTTTTGATCTTTAATTTGGAACAAATTAGTCTACGGGACTCTAGAGCCACGACTGGAAACAGTATTTTGCAGGCCGTGTACGCCGCCACCACTGCACACATCCACCACTTCGTATTCTCTACGGTTCTCCAAATATCGTGCAGCTCCCTACAGAGCTTGTTTCTCTAGCGGTTCGCTCTATTTTAGTATCTCTAGAGAGGGCCCCCAATGTCTCAATTTCTTCCTCTAGTTCGTCACTTAGGGAAAGGGCTTCCAATATTCTGGTTTCCATCTCGTCTAAACGGGATTCCAAACGTCTCTCCATGTCGGACAGGTGCGTCGATTCTTCGAACGAGCTGGTGTTTCGCGCATCTTCTAGTAGAGCCGTGGGGAACTCGGTAGGGGGGCCAGGCGCGGTCACCCTGTGTACTACGGGGGTAGGGGTTTCTTGTTGGTCTGGGGTTTCTTGTTCTTCGGGTTTTGTACTACGTTCCGCATCGACGGCGTTCCATATTCTTCGAAGGCGAGTGGTACCGATTCCAAATTTCTTCTTCGTATTGTCTGCAGACTCGACACCTCGAAGATTGCGAATATCTTCTATATCTTGTTCGGACAAATTTCGTTTTTGCGGCATCTTTTTTGTAGGCACATACAAATATATTTTGCCCAATGTTCAACATGATTTGTCTGGGTAAAACCAGGCATACTAGCACCACAACTGGGCATACCAGTACCACAACTAGGCTTACTCGTTACCAGGCCTAGGCTCACTCGTTACCACGCCCAGGCGTACCAGCACCACACCTAGACACACCAGCACCACGACTAGGCATACCAGCACCACGCCCAGGCTTACGAGCACCTTGTAATGCATAGGCTGTGGAACTTCCCGTAGGATTTTTATGTGCCCTATGTTTGACACTGGATTCGTGAACTAGATCATGTACCATGTCAAAAAAACTTGGGTAGACATTTGGTACCCCGGCAACGAATGAGAAATCCAAGATGGCCGCCCGGCCATTTTGAATTAGTATCTCATTTAACTTTGCAACCAATGGGTCTAGAAACAGGAATAACACATCATTTCTGACTCATTTCAGGACGAGGAATCCATTAGTGTAGCTAGTTTCGCGATTGGAGATTTCCTTGACTTATTAATCCAAAATGGCCGCCAAATATTGTGCGGAAAATGCATGATTTGCTTAAATATTTGTGATAGTCATTCAAAATGAGTGTATATGCTATTGTATAATATGCATAGTATATTAACCTAGTTGGAAACATTTTGATGTGGTTGTCATGTTACCTTGAAGGTTTTCATGGCAACAGTTTACCTATATATTATAGATTAGTTCGAATGTACGTTTAGGTAATTTCATAAACATGGATTTGCAGATGGACATTCTACATGTTTTGTTTAACCGTTACTGTTTCTTCGGGATACAACATTATCGGCATCCAATTCTAGAAAGGAGCAGGTGATGAAATGGGGTTTAACGTCCGTTCAACGGCTCCGAAGAAAGGTGACTTACTCGCAGACTACAATGTATCTCCAGATCTGATAGCAACAAATGATGATATGCGCAATGAGTTGCGATGTAAGGACATTACTTGGCAATTAGAAAGATTGGGTCTTTACGAGATAGACCCCATGTCCATCACCATAAAACCAAACACACAAACCATGCCATCGTGGAGTGCGTCTAATTCTGTATGGACGAATGAGAATATCAAGTTGAAGCGAGTAGGGTTTCTACCCGTCCTGCCATTTCCAGTCACACAGTATGAAACAGTTTACACCGCAATGAGAAGTTTGCAAGGCGTGATTCACTACCTAAATCAGTCACAGCTACCTGGTACGTGCGATGCAGGAGTCTACCGCATCGCGCGTGAAATGCAACTCCATCGACCAGAAGAGTTTAAGGATATCATACTGTGTTTGGGGTCGTTTCACATGGCAAAGGTCATGCTTGGCTGTCTTTGGAAGTACCTGAAAAGAAGCGGTGCGGAGAGCATACTAGTTGAGGCGGAAGACCTCATTCGTAGTGACAGAGAAGGTAATTGGGAGCTACAGTTACATACAATACAGGCGTTACTGCCAATTTTTGCAGAATTTTATTCAACTAACTACCTCCGTTGGTGTTCGCTATATCTAGAAGACATGCGGAGGCTGCCTCAGACGGCACCTGCTATTCATATAGCTTTTCAGGTAGGAATATGTGTTGTGAAACGAACCGAGGGTCATTTCAAAGCAGTTGGTGCAGATATGGCACTGGAGCAAACCATCAACAAATCACAAACATGTAGCTCAGGCATAATTGGTAGTTCTAGAAAAAAGAAATGTGTTGCCAAATGGGAACTCATATACCATGAAATGTTGGCCATCAGCAACCTTCACAGTATATTAAGCGGGGCAAGAACCAGCGCGCATGACCTGACCGTGAATCACGAGTTCAACAGAACGGATACCATCATGGGCGAGAAGAATGTTCAGGCCATTCTGAAATTCATTGAGAAATATGCAAATCCATTCAAGGTGGACGCCGTTCAACCCAAACTCCACAACATTGTCACACAAGAAGTAATGGCAGACGATATTCGGCATCAACTATTGCATGTGACGACAATCGGAAATGCAGCATATAACACCCTGAGTAAAGGCCGTTTTGTGGAGAAGACAATGTTTCTGTGAAACAATCCATCGAACCAACATGAAGACCTTTCGAAGTATACATCATTCATCAAGAGAATGCAAATCATCAGTCAATATATCACAACGGAAGGAACGAGGGCAGCAACAGAGACTTCTTGAGGTAGCTAGGGTACGGGGAAGTGCAATGGAAGATCAGTTGCAGTATGACGTCGCACCAGAATCATGTCTCTTTGATCAGGAAGGTTTAATGACAAAGGCAGTGAAAAGTTCCATTGTGCAAGAGCTGGAACATGAACTTACTGCAGATGATCGGAAATTCCCAAAGAGAACAGACATGACACATTGCACACAACGTTTGTCGTAGACATGATGGGTAACATTAAAAAGATAAGGGCAAAAGGAATCAAAGACTTTGGCGAACATAGCAGGCGCGGATACAGAAATAATTGCAGAGGAGTCTGTAATTAAAATTCGGCGTACCCGACCTCCGCGCGCGCGAAATCGTAAAGTCGGGGGGTCTGGGGGTCCTCCCCCAGGAAATGTTTAAATTCCAGAACGCCGCAAATGCGATTTCCTGACACCTAGGCCACGAAAAAAGTCATCCAACTATTCGAGTATTGTAGATTTTCTCTTTTTTCCTTTTCCTGCGGCGGCGGGGGGGGGGGGTTCCAGACCCCTGGACCCCCCCCCCCTGTGGTGTCCGCGCCTGCATAGCAACATAATATTTTGGACTATCTTACGAAATCAACGATTGGAGCTGATAGAATTGACTTCATCTTCGATTCCTACATCGATAAATCAGTTAAAGACTCGGAAAGGAAACGACTTGTCCTATTGAACTGAATATCAACAAACAAACATCACTACCAGTTGAAATGGAACGATTTTGGTCTTCTGGTAGTAACAAACGAAAGCTGCAGCTGTTGCTTCATCAGCAAATTCTTGATGGACAAAATGACACACAGTCATCATTACAGGTTACTGAGGTATTTGTAAGCAATATGTCAGGAGAACAAACAGTTCCGTCTATCTGTGTTTCTGGGGGGAAATCACAGGAAGTACCCGAAGTACACAATGAACTGGAAGAAGCAGATACCCGGATTGTACCTCATGCTATGAATGCCGTGAACAATGGAACCAAGCGAAGTGTAGTCATATCGTCAGACACCGATGTGTTTATACAGATGATGTACTGTTGGAGCGAACTCAGTAAACAAAAGCTTCATGAACCCATCCATACATTGGCAGATAGAGTTGGAGAGTATTTGTGTAGCGTACTGCCAGCTGTTCATACTATCACAGGTTGTGATTACACCAGTAAACTGGGTACTAAACATGCAAGCTTGAAGTGTAACCCAACTGTGCTTTTGAAGGACTTTGGTATACATCCTAACACTTCCAATATGGACAATGTAATGGAATCAGCTGAGTTGTACCTGGTCCAGGTGTTGAAAGGGGGTAGTAAGTATACCACAATGAATCAGTTACGGACATACATGACCACCACAGCAAGGGACTATCACTAGACCAGCTACCTCCAACTATTCATGCTATTAGGGGACACATTCTCAGGGCATTTTATGCAACATATCAGATGACATTTCTGCTTTGTATGGAATCAGAGGTGTTGGATCCAACTCAGTACGGGTGTATAGATGTAGAGGAGTTGTTCATGCCCGATGTATGTAGAACACCGATTCCTGATACATGTGCACAGATGTGTACAGGCACAAAGTGTGCAAATATCAGATGTACATGCAGAAGGAATGGTGTTCCTTGTTGCAAGTTTTGTAAATGTCAATGTATCCCAGATATAACGATGTGTAAAAAATCCATCAGGATGTGTATAGATTATATGATGTGCATACAAACGTTTAGGATCTTAGTGTTAAAGTGACTGTCTCAAATAATCAATATGCATGTGTCTCATATAAACAACAGTAACATACACCATTCTCTTTTGTTATTCGAGGCTCAGGTGCTTAAAGTATCAACATTTATTGACAGTTATAAGTGTTTCCTAATATAATTATGGATGTAATGAACAGTATACAAAGCTTTAATACTCAAACGTACACATATTACAGGAAACTGACACAAACAGCCAATTAATAGGTGATACAGCATGCCAAAACGTACTCTTGGCATTTGGGATCAGTTTAAATTATACACAATTTGCCAAAATTAGTAAAGTGGACACTGCCACATTGAATGCAATGAAATTAATTGCCGGATGTATTAGACTGGTCCCAACTGACATGTTGTCCATTTTAGCATACAGCCTCATTTGGTACATAGTTATGTGTCTTCATATACATGTAAATGATACTAATAGTTTGACTTAGTTAGATAATAAATATTACTAACAATTGTGTAAGTTGTTATATTTTGTTGACCATTATATCATTTACATGGCAGTAATAATGATGTCAAAATTACAGATTTAAAATACTACAACCAGAAACTGACATTTGTAAATTGAATTTGCCATTTTAAGCCTTATTAAGACAGTATAATAAACATAGGAGTGCATATAAACACATTTCGTTAGAATTCAGAAACATTTCAAGCAAATTATACATTTTTAACAAACACATTTGGCGGCCATCTTGGATTTCTATATCAGGGAGATCAACAATCGCAAGAATAGCCTTACTAATGCTAATGGACTTCCCGGCCTGAAATTAGTCAGAAATGATGTGCTGCTTATGTTTCTAGACCATTTGGTTGCAAAGTTAAATGCGACAATAATTAAAAATGGTCGCTGGCGGCCATCTTGGATTTCTCATTCGTTGCCGGGTTGCCAAATGTCTACCCACGTTTTTTCGACATGGTATATGTTCTAGTTCATGAATCCAGTGTCAAACATAGGGCACATAAAAATCCTACGAGAAGTTTGTCAGCCGATAGACTATTGGGAAAGACGGGCATTTTTGAGCATTTCGAACAAAGTTTCTGCCCTCATAACAATTAAAAATCCTACTTATCGAATAAAAATATTGAAGAAATTGTTTCGGCGCGTGCCTGCGAACGCTATTAAGAAAAAGTATGAGATCGGAAGTGCGAGGCTTAAAAAGCTGTGGAAAGATAAAACCACCTCTGGATTGAATTTATCTTTTTTCTAAGGAGGTGTTAACGATCGGTTGATTGGGGGGAAATTATTGATAAACTGCATTATGACAGATGGATTAATTCATCATCTTTTCAATGTAGAGCTTTTTAAACTGTTTTATAATATTTCTGTAAGGGTTTCCAGCATTGAATCGTGGTAAATCTCAACAGCTTTTGCTTTCACGGTTTCCATAAATATTATCATAATTATTTATTTCCAATTGAATTAATTAATGTTAGACATTTATATGTATATATATATATATATATATATATATATATATATATAATATATATATATATATATATATATATATATATATATATATATATATATATATATATATATATATATAAAAACCATGCCTAAATCGGTTATTACGCAGGAAGCGCTGATAGATATTTTGCAGTCCCGTGGAATTGTTCCTGCCTATGAAATTAGAAAGAAGCACCATATTGGTCCCAAACGCCTTACATATCTGTGGAAATATGATAAATTTATCATGGGACTTTCTAGAGATGATTGGCCAAAAACTCCGGAAACCCGTGATAAGCCCCCCGTTGGAAGACCTAAGGTGTGTAAGATACCTTCAAAAATTGAACAGGCTGCATAATTTTATTTCATGAAAGTTTAAAGGGGTTCTGTATGTATCCCATCTTCTAAAACCCTTCTCTTGTCATAGTAAGCGGACAGTCCTAATTTATTTTGGGTATATGTTTTCATAACACCATTTCTCATTCTAAACCCTCTGTTTGTTCCTCTATCCGTTCCAACCTGGTGTAGGGCCTCCATATACCTTCTCGATGTAAGACTATTTTTCCTGGCAGATAACCCCTTTGCTGAATGTTTTAATTCATTATTTTACTGGATAGAGCTATTGCACGATCTCCTTGGAACTCTCTTTTGAATAGCCCTGGTTCTCTATTACTCCATTTATCCCACGCTAGCCACTCTTTTTTATGTTTTTTAAAATCGTCTAGCATTTCTGGTTTTATCATTCCATCTAGCTCTCCACCCTTCATACTAACCCCCATATACAAACTATCAGTATCCATCTGTACTAGTTAAAAATCTGCTCTATCTACGTATTTGTCCATAAAATCGTAACAAAATTCTAACATTCTTTGTTTTGCATATTGGTATACAGCAATCCCACAGTGAAATGGACGAGTCATATTGGCATTTACTTTTCTTGAGGATATTTCGTAAGAATCTCCTATTTCCTCTAAATCATCGAAATACGCTGATCTTAAAGTTTTGTCCACACTTTTTCATATTTTGTATACGTTGTGTTGAGGTGTTTTTCGGGGGTTTCCTATCATTTTCCCGCAACATGAGTTACCTAATAGTTTCATTATATCTGCAATTGGGGACTTGGAGCTATCAACATCTCCGGATCTCCTGGCTGAAGTAACTTCTTTAACAAACCATTCAAAGGGCTTACCTGCTGTATAATTTATTACTCTGTAAATCCCTGTAATCTCTAAACCATGCTTCAAATACCATTTTAATAATGGGGCAAATAGTAATACTTTTTAGCAGACATTGCACCTACTAGTTTTCTACCATCTCCTCTTGCACGGTTAGTTTCTTGTAAATACTGTAACATCTTCTCTGGAACTTCCTCCTCCTCTACAATCCTATTTATAAATATTGGGGACATTTCCGAATACTTCTCTTTTAAACTATTGGGAACCTCTATATCTACTTCAGCAAAGCCAAACCACTTATCTTTTAAAACCGCCTTGGAAAACTTATTTATTTTAATAGGGTCGTGAGGGCTGCTTTCCTCGTGTAGTTTCCTTTCGCCACATGGCATATGTTTGCTTAATGTTGATAAATATAGGGCGTTTGCATCAAAACCAAGTACGGCTTCGCAAAGCTTTCCATTTCCATCTGGGGCTGACCTAATTCTCGTAACACCTGCTTCTACATATCTTGTAAACACTATTGACGGACCTCCAACTAATGCTCCTTTTAACATTTCATATATTTCCTCACCAGGGGCATACAGTGGTGGACATATCGCGTCTGCTATCTTACTCTCTTTGGTTTGATAAGGTTTTATATGTTTTTTTATCGTTCCTCTGAGAATGTATTGTAAAGCAACTCCTGGTAGGGTAACTGCATCTTTAAACATATCTATACTTTGTTTGATAAAATTTTGATATTTTTTCCGATATCTTCTAAAAGAGGGGCCAACATCCAAGTTGTTATAATATTTTAACCAGTCTTTGAAAGACTTCATATTTAATCTGTTATAAATGTTGTTTCACTCTTCCAACTGTTTTTTGGTTATCATTTTATTTGGAGTTAATTTATTCGTCCAATTTTTAAGCGGTGGTAGCCCTCATAAGATAGTTTATCGGGGGTAATCGAACCATTCATAGGGGAAGAAGGATTTTTCACCTTCGCATCCATAAGCCTTAACCCATCTATCGTAATCGATACCAGGGTCAAGATACAATTTTACATCTAAAAACCTAAATTCTTGGGTAAATAGAAAAATGGTTGTATTAGCTTTCTTACCTACTAGTACCTTAGAGGTTTTATCCGTTAAAACGTCAACTAAATGCTTCTTTATTAAATTAAGATCGTAATTACTGGAATTGAACCCAATTACTGGGACTTGGGAAATCCATCGGGTGATTTCTCGCTGCTGAGAAGTGTAAAGATACTCCATGTCTGCAGGGTACCCATATGTATTGCTACTCCCCACTGCCTCTCGGATATTATCTCCCCTCCTCTTTACATCTTCCATAAATAGGGTTAACTAATTGTTTTGGAGTAGTATCACATATGTGAGTTATTACTGTTGGATAGAGTATCTCCTATACTAACACTTATTGGGACATGTTCGTTTATAAACTCTAGATCTTTAGTTGTGTTACGCTTTTCTTTACTTCCGTCTAAATATGACTCAAAATCGTATCCTATATGATATGGTAAATCACTGTAGGAGGCTTTTCGAGTTCCTTACATCCTCAGGTTTACAAATTGCATCATACTCGCATTCAAAAATTGTTACTAATTTACACTTACCCTCAATTGCTTCGTCTCTCTCGTTGGATCTTCTAAGCTTATTTTTATAATCTTTACAATGTTTGGGACACCCGTGCCAATAACAGCCGTGAAATTGATAAACCGTATCAGTCATAGGGCAATACCCATCCACTGGGGCTCCCGCAATTATTCTTTCGCCACCGTGGCCACATACTGCAGTGTGAATGTGGGGTCCTGGCAAAGATTTTATCCAACTAATTGATTTCTTGCTACAACTGGGTTTTGGATAGAAAGCTCTTTCGAACGCTGATACTGGTCGATCTATTTTTTCCCCTTTACACGATACTTTGGTTAATCCCTTCATACAAGTCAATGCGTGCCGGGTTAAATTACTGACCTTTGTAAAGCGTTGTTTGCAGTCGAAGCAACAATAATTGTTTTCAGCGGCTTTATTCATATCTGTAATAAGGAAGGCGTGATCGTTATAGATGCCTCTTTTCATCTTTTTATTACCAATCTTGTCGTAATGAGCTGCTACTTTTCTTAAATACCATGTTCCCTCTTCTGTAGGTTCGTATGCATCAATACCTATTTTAAAACACTCTTCTATTTTCTTGATATCTCCAAATAGTATGGGGCCTTCGGGTTTCGGTAATTTATGGGTTTTACAAAACTGCAAATACTTTTGCTGGAGTTCTTTGGTCAATGTCAAGCACCTATCGGCCCTAAGCTTCGAAGTGTGGAGGGGCAAGCATCTAAATAAACAAAGATCATCATTGAAACTATCCGGGGCTTCATCCCTTTCTTATAACGCAACCACTCTGGCATTCGACCTCCTGCCACTTTTTCGGATTGCATTCCAGCATCACCTTTGGGTGATTTCATACCCCTTTAAAGCTGTTCCGTATACTATTTTAACGCTGACACCCATCCATCTTACAAACCTCCATTTTGTGCTTGGCCTATCTATTTTATCTATGTTTAATCTATGCTCTTCTTGTTTATTAATCCACTCTTCAACCTCATCGTAACCCCTAAACCACGGACTTCCGGATAAATTTTTATAAAATACCAACGTTGTCGGCTTTCCTCTTGCGTCTCTCTCTCTTGGTGAATTAATTTGTAAGAAAAGAGAATCTTAGGTAAAAACTGTCAGTTAACAAAGGCTCTAACTCGCCCATTATCCTTTTGCTGTTATTTATTTGAAGTTTTCTTTTCAGGGTTATTGTAGTTATCCTACGCCCTTTACTATTTATTTTTCTTTTTGTTTATAATCTTCTAATATTTCGCTACCTTCCTCTATTAACTGTTGTAATAAACGCGCTTTCTGCACTCGTTTTGGAGGTTTGCCGAATGTTCCTGCTTCTAAGACTGAGGGAAGCCTCATCAGCATATATTCTGTGCTATCTTTCCTATATTCTTTTTTTTCATTCCCCCTTAAATACCCCCGAGACATTGCGCGAGCCATTATTTTCATAAAATTCATCATTTGTTTCCTTATTTATTAGTGTAGTTAACCCCCTTTCCCTTAACCTGTTTGAAAAAGGTGTACCCATTCTTATTAATTCTGACCTTAATTCCCGAATCCTAGAGGAAGAACTTTTAGATGGATTTACACCCCTTTTATCGCTAATCCTTGTGCGAGTTAACTTAGGGCGAGGCCCTCTCGTAACTTTTTTACGTATATCTGTCATTTTTCTAATCGTGGAAATTTATTGTTTTATATAAATACCTGTATGGCTTATGTTCAATAGGGTGTTTTTTTCATGTTTGACAATTAATTAATTATAACACCTCATACTACAGTATGGAAGACACATATTTTGTCAGGGCTAGGGGGCTTTCTGCTAGTTTTCTCGTGTTCAATAGGGTGTATTAAAACATTCCCACAGTATAAAATAGGGCACAGTTCGTACGCTACCCAAAGCCATCTCGCTCCGTTTTCGATATGGACTAGAAAAAGAGCGGCCATTCCTATATGGGAGACCTCCCGCGTATATCGACTTACTATTTCGTTGGGTAGCCGAAACCCTTGCAAATCGACTTACTATTTCGTTGAAATAGGGTAGCCGAAACCGCTGCAAATCGGGGACACATTTTAACAAACTTTGGTGGTATCATTTTGTTTTACTGTGGGTTGTATTTATTTCGCTTTAAATTAACAGGAAATTTTACTATTTTTGGTACCTATGGGGCTACCCACTGCTTTCAATTCTTCCCTCACACTTCGCGGTAACGAACTGACTCCCTATATACTACTTCCCTACTAAAAATCTGCAAATGAATTTTCTCCAGCATGAACTAAAGTTGATAAATACATGTATCATGTATCCTGTATGTTTTACAACCTTTTTGTATTTTTCCTGGCTTCTGCAGATTTTCAACCCACAGACACATTGACCGCCTATACTGGGACACCTGGTTTGCAAGCATTTACCAGTTGTGGAGAGACAAATAGACAATAAAAGTAACAGAAAATACTGAGAAGGTATGATTTTTGTCGCGCCTACTTTAGCAGAGGCACGACTGAAGTCGGCACTTTTTCCGTCGTCGTCGTCGTCCGCGTCGTCCGCGTCGTCCGCGTCGTCGTCGTCGTCGTCGTCGTCGTCGTCGTCGTCGTCTGCATCGTCCGCATCGTCCGCGTCGTCCGCATTAATATTTCACATCAATGATGCTTCACTACGCACACCCCCACATCCAAAGTATCAAGGTCAAGGTCATTTATTTACTTGTAATTTTCACCGGTTTTGTAACAGAAATGCGTTAATGTTATGGTTTTTAACAATATCTCTTTAACCCCTTGCCAGACTTTGATAATATTTCACATCAATTTTTGTCTAGGGATGATGCTTCATTACGCACACCCCCACATCCAAATTATCAGGGTCGAATTCATTTATTTACTTGTAATGTTCACCGGTTTTGTAACAGAAATGCGTTAAAGTTATTGTTTTTTTCACAATATCTCTTTAACCCCTTGCCAGACTTTGATAATATTTCACATCAATGTTTGTCTAGGGACGATGCTTCATTACGCACACCCCCACATCCAAATTCTCAAAGGTCAATGTCATTTATTTTCTTGTAATGTTCACGGTAAAATGACTCGGCAGGCGCGACCCCGCTTCCGTAGCGGAATTCTTGTGTTACTATGCTGGAAAATAAAATATCTGTGGTATGAATTTAGGCCAGAAAACATAATTCCGCCGTGTCAGAAAAATATCTGTGTGTCAGAGCTTTTCATGGGAATTTAGTGTTACCCTTGTCCGTTCCGTCCTTCCATCCTTGTAGCTCCTAAAACTTTTAAACCATACTAGCTACATGTACAAACTTTAAACTTAGTATGTACATGTAGCTTCCTTACGATGAGTCGACTTTTGATTTGACCCCCGGGTCATGGATTATCTCCCACTTTTTTTGCTTAGAATTTCCCGATTTTGCATTGTAACTCATAAAACATTTAAACCGTACTAGCTACAGACCTGAAACTTGGTATGTAGCTTCCTTATGATGGGTAGATGTTCAAAAGTTTACTTCTACTTTTTATTTGACCCCCGGGTCATGCATTATTTCCCCCTTTCTGACTTAGAAATTGGCAAGTTTGCATTGTAACTCGTAAAACTTTTAAATCGTAATAGCTACAGACCTGAAACTTGGTATGCAGTTTCCTTATGATGAATACATGTGCAAAGCTTATTTCAATTTTTGATTTGACACCCAGGTCATGGATTATCTCCCACGGGACAATATCTGAAAGGATAGTTGACAAGTTGGCTCCGATGCTGACGAGCAACTTCTATCTGAGATACTCTTTTTCTTACAAACTAGCACATATAGAGGAGAAAGCCAGTCGTGGTAGAGCGAAAACTATAATATTTTACAAAGACCTCAGAGGTAGCAAATGGATGAGTTCTTACGAGGAGGTACGTACATGGGTGAAGAGCCAAGAAGAAACTCGTATGAACCTGGATAAGATAGACAGACCAAACACGAAATGGACGTTTGTCCGGTGGGTAGACGTATTCGTAAAACTAGTTTTTGAGGACATGAAGAAAGTGGAGGAATGTTTCAGTGTAGGAATAGAAGTGTACGAACCAATGGAAGAAGGAGTGTGGTATTTGAGAAAGACACCGGCACTCTACGAGGAGGTAGGAGAGAAGAAGATGACGATAGGATTGTTAAAAAACCACGCGTTCCTCGTGACAAACATAAATAATCTAACAAAACTCTACTGTTGCTATGACTGCAGACAGACATTCACCAACGCCAGCAACATCAAGAGGCACGCAGCAACATACGTGAGGGGAGAGACCGTAGTCGTGTGCAAAGGTAAGATGATAGACAGACCAATGTCCGCGTTTGAAAAAGCCTTCTACCCAAGATCGCACGCCAGCAAAATGTCGATAGACTGGATACAATCTTTAGAAGGCAATCACATACACACCGCCAGGTGTGGACACGGAGGAGAAAGGTGGGTTGTAGGGGCTCCGGTCGACGGATACTGCAGGGAGACAAATACCGTGTACCAATTCCACGGCTGTCACTGGCACGGATGTCCACTCCACACAAGGCGCATGGGTAAAAAGTATAAACAAAACTCTCGATAGGGACGCGGCAATAATCTCAGCCGGATACACAATCGTGGTTATTTGGGAGTGCGACTATAATTCACGAAATCATCCACAAGTAGAACAGACGGTCCCGGAGACAGTGTTGTACCCGCACCAAATAGTGTACGACTTTGAAGCTTACCTAGACGTCAACGGAGGGGAGGTTGCCCACGTTCATATAAGTGTTTCAGTAGGCGACAGTCTCTCAGGAACGACAACACACATTTGCAAGAGAGATCCTGAAGTTTTGGTATCAAAGTTCTTGAGGGAGTTGAAAAGCAGAGGTAAAAAGATCAAAATCGATGTACACCGCAAGTACATGCCGACTGATATGGACAAACTCCCAGAAACACAAATCAAAACTATAAAGAGGTGGATAGAACAGGTTCCCGTGGTAGGATTCAACTCAAGTAGATACGACATAAACCTGATAAAGAAACATCTCGTTGGGAAACTGGCTGACACAACCGATAAAGTTATGGTAGGTAAGAAGAGAAACACGACAATATTTCTGTTCACTCCGGAATTGAGGTTTCTAGACATTGCTCTGTACATGGGACCCGGAACTAGTTACGACAAGTGGATCAAGGCATACGACTGCTCGTTGCACAAGTCTTTCTTTCCCTAGTGGTTCGACTCCCCAGAAAAGTTGGACAAACTGCGAGGCGGATACCTTTTTACAGAGAGTGAGCTAGAAGCGTGCAACGCGATCTACAAAGAGAAAAACATGAAAACTTTCGCGGACTGGCTGCGATACTACAACGACCTGGACGTCGCACCGTTCTTGGAAGCGGTGGGAAAAATGTGTAACTTTTACAAAGACAGAGGAGTGGATATTCTTAAAGACGCAGTAACGCTACCCGGTGTGGCTCTGCAATATTTGTTGCGTGGTGGAACCATCAAGGAGGATGTGAAAAGCTACAGAACAAAGGAAAACGCCGCCGCATACGCAAAATGTCCACCACTGTACGCACCCGAAAAGGAAACTTACGACATGCTGCAGGGAGCTCTTGTCTGAGGACCGTCTATAGTGTTTTCGAGATACGCGGAAGCCGGAGTATTCTAACATCCGCACGAATAAAAATAAGAAATGCGGAGCGGTGCTCGGTTACGACGCTAACGCACTGTACCTGTCGACTCTGAAGAAAGTGATGCCTTGTGGTAAAGAGATCATCCGACACGTTGGAGAACCTACAAACCAGATGGTTGTGGACAGATTCTCGCAAAGAATTTTTAAGTCCGAGTGGTTCGGATTTGCGGAGGTTGATATCGAGGTGCCGAAAAATTTACGAAAACTCTTTTCGGAGATGTCGCCGCTGTTCACAAACAGGGTTGTTAAGGAAGAAGAGGTTCCAGAGCACATGTTGGTTTACCTAGAGAATACAGGTAGGAAACAGGGGCCGGAGGACGGTAAGTAAACTTAGTGGGAACTCTGTCTACAGAGAGACGTTGCTGTACGCGCCGTACTGAAGTGGTATCTGCGACACGGATTAGAGATAACTGCTGTGTACAGAACTTTGGATTACCAAGAAGGAAAGCCGTTCGAATGGTTCGTAGACGAAGTAACCGCAGCACGTAGAACAGGAGATGTCGACAGTAGCAAGGCCGTTGTGGGCGAGATATTCAAGTTGGTGGGCAACTCTTGTTGCGGAAAGATGATCGAATGTTCCGAGCGCCATCTAAAGACAACGTATACTAACAATGAGAGCTGCATTGACAAAGCATTGAGATCCGCATTCTTCGAGGATATCGAGGAGATTGGAGACGATTACGACATATCTAGCAGGAAACCGAGAGTAGTAATGACTAGACCGTTTCACTGTGGGATAGCAGTTTATCAGTTGGCAAAGATGAGGATGTTGGAGTTCTACTACGACTTTCTAGATAAATACGTTGACCAAAGCGATTTCGAGTTGATACAGATGGATACAGACAGTATGTATATAGGAATTTCCAGCAACAGCCTGGATTCTATAATAAAGTCGGATATGATTGATTCTTTCGAAAGAGAAACGAAATTGGATAGCTTGGGATAAGTGGAGCAACCAGGACTTTTCAAGATGGAGTTCCGCGGACACCGAGCGATTGCCTTCATTACGCAAACACGTCTTATTTGGAATTAATAAATCAGTGAACTACTTTCGTCAAGGGAGATAATCAATATCACGCGAACTATTTTCATACGAGCCAAGCGGATTGTTCTGTTTATTAGTATATATAGTTTTAATCTATAACCTGTGATATATAATGATACATTACTTTGTTATGTTATGGGTACTAATACATGTTGTTTGAATAGCGTATCTCTGTAACGGTATCGTTGTAGATGGAGTTGCAAATAATAATAATAATTATTACGTTGAAATGGTTGCGTAATATGATAGCACTTCTGTATAAATGTAATCGTCGTAAATGGCGCAATAGTCGTGAGGTTAAGGTCGCCGACTTCTATGATTCAATGACCGATTCCCGAAAGGGTTGGGGGTTCAAACCTCGACTTGGTATATTTCTTTTTTTCCATATATATTATTTTTGTGATTTTAATATTTTCACAATTTTATGATTTTAATAAAAATAGCTATAAATTGATAGAAACTTACCGACGATGAAAGTGTCTGTCTTTCAGTAATATATACACAGACAGTTTGTTACTGTTTTTTTTAAGTTAAGTAAGATATACACAGACAGTTTGTTACTGTTTTTTTAAGTTTGAAGTACTGTCTATACCATATAATGTTTTACTGTCCAAAAATCTATTTTTTTGGCTGTCACAATTAATTAATTTTCGGACAGCAAACATTTTTTTATTAATTTGAAATAATTATTGTCCTCCATCTGATCACAACACTGTTCGAACTGCGCATGTGGCTACCACGACCAGAATTCACTGGCCGCAAACACAGTAGCCTTCGGCGTCTATTTATTAAATTATTATTTTTTCATTTTATTTTATTTGAATTCGGCGTGAACGCTGCATTTTGTGTCAACACCATTTACAGAAAATATTGGTGATTTTCTAAACGAATATCGGAGAAATGCGGCTATATATTTTTGTGTCAATTTTCAACACCATTTACGGAAAATAATTACTGATTTTTTTAAAACAATATCGGCACAACTAAATACGGTGATAGAATTTTGGTCAACTTTTCAACACCATTTACGGAAAATATTACTGATTTTCTAAAAAAAAAAATATCGGCGAAGGTGTACTGAACTACTCTTTTTTTTTAAATAACCAGCCGTCTAATAGATCTGTCTATAATAGAGAGTATATCGTTAATTGTCATGTTGTCTCCGACAGTGAGGTGTTGCGGCACACATCAAAACGACACGTCAATTTCAAAACATTGCCTCCAGGCTACAGCTGTGTGGTCAGATCAACACCTCGTCACACACGATTGCGCATTATCGATTTTTCCCCCACACAAAGCGACGTGTATTTACAACTAGATCTGTGTAATGTGTCGGGTGTAGTCAAAGCCCATACATAAATTCGTAATTAGTCACAGATGTGGCCTTAAAATATAATCGATTTCCTTAAATGACGTCCGCAAGTGGACAGATATTTTAGAGCAGACGTCATCGTAATTTGCCGTTATTTATTTCCAAAATTAGCCATATATTCTGTAAATGGCGTTGAAAGTTGACAATAAATTAAGACCAGATCAGTACGTTAAATCGCTATCGACGACAACTGACGATCAGATGAGAGAGTAATACCATTTACGCGTATCCAATGTTAAATATACATCGTTATTATGGTTTATACTCCAGCACTATGTTTTAAGGCTGTGTGATTTGCCTCAATATAAGCTGGATTAATTAATTCTTATATTCATGCGCTTCATGAGAACATCAATACATTTAAAATATACAAATATTGCTTAAAGGGGTATCGATATGGTACATTTTAATAATATAAATATTGAAAATAAACATTACAATCGCTTACAACATAAGTTATTGATCGAAAATAGTCACTGTATCGTGACCTATTTGACCGCATTACCTACTGCGCGGGTACCTCATCATACCCTCTGTTTACATAGCTAACTGGGGGTATAGTGAGGTATGTTCGCTAATACAATGTTTGCGTAATGTTGTCTAGCAAGTTTTATATTGTCGAAAAAGTTCCCGAAAAAGGAAGTCGGGAAGAAGAAAACAAAAAAATTAAACCGGATGATTTTATGAAACATTCCGCCAAAGGTATGTCCAAGAGAACAAACAGTCTGAACTGGGATAGATACAAGAAAGCGTTGGAGGGTGGTCTAGACATTGGAAAAAACAGGGGTTTCAGAATGAACAGTGGAGTTATGAAGACTTACTCGCAGACAAAGTTGGGACTATCCGAGTACTACGATAAGAGGAGGGTGTTACCCGACGGTATCCACACGGAACCGTTGATGTAATAAAGCGAATCAAGATTTAAATTACTATGTGAAATGGTAATCCGGAGGCAGCTGGGTGTCAGAAGGCACCGCAAGAAGTTCTTCGCGAACAAACCCGCGCGATGGACCATCATCCAAATAGTAGAGCACGGGCTCATCAGGTTTGGTAATAGATCGATCCAGATGATATACATTGAGAGACCACACGGGATCAGTCGCGCGGCGGCGGCCACCTTCGAGCTCTCCCGGTTGATAGAGATACCGGACGGTAACATCCGATGGAAGCCGTTTCTCCGCTAAACCAACGGGTCGCCCGTGCGAGACTGCGGATGGTTTGTGCGACACCATTTTCGCCTGGATAGCATCTACAGGCTTCTTACCGATCAATCTGGTCACCTCACCATTCAGTGCCGAGACCACAGCGGGCAGCCGGGTCACCCACTCGGTCAATCGCGAATGAGGGTCTACAAGCTCTTTGGCATATTGGTGCCCGAACAGTCTCTCAGCCAGGGTTCGATTGAACCGCTCCACGATCCCCTGGTCACGGTGGATGTTGACGCGGCCGCGTCTGACAGACACTTAGTGTTTAGACAATAGATGAGATACCGCGCCCATGAACTCGCGGCCGGGATCGACCTGGAGAAGTTTCAGCCATTTGAGAGGACTCCTTTTATATATTCGGGAAAGAGCCTCGGCCACCTCCTCAGACATTGTAGTGGCCAACGGCTCAGCCCCCTTATACCGACTCGCTATGTCAACGATTGTCAGTGCGTACTTGTACGTCTTGCGACCGACGTCATCGTGAAGGAGAACTAGGAGGTCTGCTTGGTGGACTTCGTTCGGCACCGGCACGTCGAATTTCGGGCGCGGAATATTGTGAGGCGCGGGCAAATAGATCTGCCAGATGGCCTGCTTCTTGAGCCATTCCTTGGCTGCGTTTTTGGAAACCTTGGTCGCCGCCGGGAGGTTCCTGATGGCCGCGAGCCCCTACTAGTAGCCGCGGGGGCTGTAGTATGTGTTCGCTAACTTGCGCGCTAGGCGAACCGATAGTTTGGTATTAAGTTTGCGCGTGTCCATCATATGCGAGGTATTCTAATAGATCGGACAATCTCCAACATGCCCTCGCCAGATCGTACGGTAACTGCGTCGGCGATACTAAACCTTTGTTGGAAGTCCAATCGCGATTGGATTTGAACTGGAGTGGGAACTCGGAGGAATCTAACATCCGCTTTGCGAAAAGGGTGGCCGCTTTTTCATCCTCACTCCACGTCTTGGGCCAGACGGATCAGACCCTTTGCACCAACTAAGCGGTGTTTAAGGGCCGTGTAGCCTACATCGATCAAAGCGTAATAAAGCTCGTCAACTAATATCGTTCTATATATATATTTTTTTTTTTCATTATTTTGTTTTAATTAATTATTGCTTTTTGCTTATTGCTTTTCCAATGTAGTAGCTGACGAGACCCGTTACAACCATTCCCACGACGACGAACACGATCTCTCGGTCTTTTTGGCCCTCTGATGGTACATAGAAATCTGAAAGCTGGGGCTCGGGATCCAGCGGCGCGAGACTTTTCTGCGGATATGCCCGCGCGTACTCGTGGATGCCGTCGTCAACGTTCCGGAAAGTTTGCACGGCGTGATTCTCGCGACGAAGATCTTCGTTGATCCAGTCCAGGCGGGCGGTTCGTTTTTGCGACCATGCTTCCTTTGCGCTATTGATTTGTTCTACAACTATATCGTGACGCTTGCGCTCCTCATCCGCGTCCGAGCTTTACATTGTCGAGAATAGAAAGTTGCTACCGCTGAACGCAAATGCGTTCACCACCGCGCCTCTTATCATCATTGCGATCGCACTAGCCATTTTATTTCCATATATTAGCGGGCAGAATTCCAGCTTTAATTAGATAATCTCGGGTCCAAATTGCGAGCGCTACATTAAAGGTCACGTTTACTACGTCTTTCGCAGTAAAGTCCAATTTGGGAGAGGGCCCTCCGAAGGCCATCTTGAATAGTTGAGCATGTCCGATACTGAGACCCGATATCACCACGGCGTGATAAAACGCATTCACGAACAGTTTACCATCGTGTTCAGCCATTATTGATAACTATAATTATTGCATATAAAATGGATCGCGATTAATGTTTAAATGGGGGGCAATCGGTTTCGTAACTTTCTTCTGAACCGCCTCCAACAGTGTTGGGGGTTGTCTCGAAATACATTTCCACACACACACGGTGCCCATAACTGCCAGACCACCACCAACAACCCACGGGATGATTTTCCAATCTGGATTGGGGTAGGAGCTACACCAATCGGGAACTGCTCTTCCAAACTGGAGCATGTTGGGGGGGGGGGGGGGGGATGGGGGGGGGGGGGGGAACAGCTGCCTTCGGATGTGGAACCACGGGTGTTTTGCTGTTGAAACAGCAGGAACAAATAACGACCGTTTGGCCTCTCGAAGCTCGGCGAATATTTTATCTTGTTTAGCTTTTCGGGTGGCAGCCGCTGCACGCCCAGCTACCTGTCTTTTTGGGTTTTTGTGTCGTGCAACCGGATCTTGCTCCTGTGGAGCTTGGTCCTGTGGAGCTTGTTCATGTGGAGCTTGTTCCCCCAACACCGTTGGAAGTGCTGCAATCGGGTTCAACAGTGTTGAGGGCTGTTCCGTCACTCTCGCAGGTGCGTCTCGTTCATCATTTATAATATTAATATTAGAGCTTATAGTTCGTGGGCATATATGTCCAAATTGACAGTGTTTAGCCGTGGTCAACGCGGTTGTCAGCGGAGCTAAGTACATTCAAAACTTGTGATAAATTGAGCAGCACGCTGTTGTAAGAGTGTGTCCTACAAAAGGATCAGTCTTTAAATCACTAATCAACCCCGCGATGTCAGATATAGGGATAATTGCACTGACAGCGGTAGCGTACAAATGAATAGCCGCCGCCCCAAGAGTTTTCGTCATCTCTGCCCCCAATTTAGATTCGTATCGTGCATACATTTTATCAACCTCGACATCTAACATTTTATGCACCTGACAAACTGAGAGACGCCTACCGAAATACTGCTCCGATTGTCCTCCAGCAACCAGCGCAGCTAGCCGCTCGCGTCGCGTCATGTTTTCATTTTCTTTCAGGAAAGATACCGCATCGGCAGCCGGGTCTGACTAGTCTCATAAGTCTAATATCAAACTGTTGGTAATTAATTTTAAGAAAATTATAAAATTAATTATGAGTAACAGCATCAATCCAATCGCTCGCGATTGGAAGAATTGAAGTTGCGAATAATTCAGTAACATTTAGTAGATTATTAAATTTTAGTAAATAATTCAGTAATTCAGTAATAATTCAGTAATAATTCAGTAATATTTAGTAGATATTAGTAGATATTAGTAGATATTAGTAAATATTAGTACATATTAGTAGATATTAGTAGATATTAGTAAATATTAGTACATATTAGTAGATATTAGTAAATATTCAGTAATTAATTGATAACTTCATAATTTGTGGGTTCATCTGTCTTTAACAACAGCTTGGCGTGCTTAGTTTCCGAAAGCATATGTCGAACCTCCAGTCGCTCATCGCGCGTTGGAATAACGTCGTTCCCTCGAAGACAGTCATCGAATGAGTCTCGGTCCTTGCAGTGAAAGAGGGTGACTCATTTCGTTTGCTCGCGCAGATCCTTGAGGACGGCGTTGTACTTTTGAGTGGAGATCCATACGCTTTGCCCCGCATGGCGCCCAGAAAATGCGAGCTCGGAGAGCATGTCCTTCTTTTTGGTCATCGCCGCCTTTGCCGAGCGGTCGTCAATCACGTATAGGGTTGGCTCTCCCTAGAATATTTGGCATAAACCACGCAGCCAATCGTGAAGCCTGTCGCCGGGGTCAATGACGTATACCTCAGGGTCGGTCCATATCCACGGGCGCCGCTGATAAGTCTCATTGTGCCGCACAGTGGGACACAGGATCACAATGTGTCGAAAGGCATCGCGGTAGGAGCCCTCGAGCAAGTCCAGGATGAAAACCGTTTTTCCGCATCCTGTCTGCCCACATATTATGGCAGAGTGGGCATCACCAATTGGTAAATTGGATTTGTTTCAAAGGTTTCAAATCTTTAGATTTATATTGATTTATTAAATCAGTAGAGTGCTGAGACGTATCGGCCATCTTCGATGTTGAGTTGTGCGTCTGTGATTATATATAAATACACGTTTTCGGGCTCTTGCGCCGTCTTCCACAGGTCCTGATAACAATGGTAGACGTCGCTGTCATCGATCCACACCACCTCATTACCAGAAATCTTTATCATGGTCTTCTTGACGATGGCGCGACCCAGGTTCTGAACGACGGTTCGGTCCGCGTCCGTCGACGTCAGCGAAATAGTGAAAACGAGGCGAACAGTCCCCGGCACAATGAGATCGCTAGCTCCGAGGTTGGGGAAGCGGAGTAACAGCTGCTGGTTCTGGTCGATCGTCGATGGGTTGTTCGTAATAACGACACTCTGTCTCACGCCTTTCGCCCCAAGGGGCTCCCGCAGTCTGCGGTATGGATTGAGTTTGCGACCGTATTGTCTCGAAGATATATTTAAATACTCTATTAAACCCGTATGGTTTTTTCATTAATACATAATTATAAATAATTAAAAGATGGATGATTTTGATATGGACGAATTCGGCAGAGACGATGTCCGATATGATGACCTCGATGATGATGACATGGATGATGATAACGAAACGCCCTTCATGGAGACTCCAGTTCCAATCCAATCGCGATTGGAGGAAATAGGTGGCGCTACCAACACCATGGTCTAAGTCGAGAATTACTCGAGTCAGCTGTAGACGACTACTACAACAGTTTGGCAGAAAAAAGTGTGGTTGGTCCCTTCTCTCGGCCGCGACTACTCCCAAGTTCGAATTGGATCTGCGTGGTAGGTTGCGACTAAAAGCATCAAATATCGAGCTCGTCAACATGAGGACCGGAAAACTCCTATCGCTGAACACCATTGCTGGATCCCGGGGCGGTGGCGAAATCATAAAGAACGAACTAGGATTCGTTGATTGGGCGCGTGGTAAAACAATTATGCCCGCCCGCGCTGTAGAGGCCCTACAGTCTACCGACGAAACGATGGCGAAGTCGGCCGCCGCGATAGAAACTGTCGAGCTCAGCGAGGTCCCTCGAGTAGCCACCGACGCTATTCGCGCAATGGAGCTCAGCGAAAGCGAGATAGACGGAATACTCAGCACGATGGATGACCCACCGTTACCTCTTCGCGAACTCCGGGGACTCGATAAGGCTATGCAAACAGTCCGGGGCGAATTGGTTCATAGCAACGCCAAACTCACGGCGCTGGATTAACATATCACGCTAGAAGAAATGAAACTGGAGGAAGCCCGTGGCGGTAGAGAAACAACCGAGCAAATCACCGAACGCATGCGGTCGTTGCGGGATGAAAGAGCAATTCGCATGGAGGCTGCCTCGACTAACTGTGAGGATCTCCGCACCCAAATAAGTCGGATCCGCGAAACAATCTCGAGGGTTCTGCACGAGGACACGACACTCGATGAGCGTCTTTGCACTCTGTTCAGAGAGCAGGGTGTCACGATAGCAAGCATCCTCACAGCTATCGGCATGACCATATCGAACATAGTTCTAGTTTGCACTGGTGGTGCGGCGGCTGCACCCAACACCCAATCGAGATTGTATGAACCCGACCGTCTTGGGGGTGTGCTTGATGATATCCGTGTTCACGTTACCGTTATGGCCGATCTTTTCTTTGGCGGTGGCGATTACGATCTGATTATTTTAACCGTCAACCCGATCGTCTCGTAGTATCATATTGCTCGGCGCCATATAAAGACCTATTCTAAATACATAGTCTACTGGGGTGCTGGCATTCTGCAAAACGTCTTTATACCGCCTGATCGTATCCGGGAGGTCCACCGGAGATGAGATGGAGTCCTCGACATTTGCCAAGAACTGTTTTTGTGCGTCAAACGCCTTCCCGTCTCCTATTATAGAACTACGCGCTTGCGCTTGTGCGCCGAGGACGGCCCAGACTCATGTGCGAATGGAGTCGTTGAGGCGGGTAACCCCTCCCTGCGTAAACCCCAGACCTTTATCTAACATAAATGTACCCCAAGCGTCCTGGACCGCAGCAGCCTGCTGTATGTAATCGACGTGAGCTCGTTTCGGAGGTAACCAATTGCAGGATGAGAAACCGCATTGCCGACCTCCAGACACTTCCGGCCCGAAGGTCATCGTCGCAGGGTCAAAATTCCCGGCGTTCCGACTGACAATGCGGTCGCCGGAATTATCGTGTCTAAAATCAGTCTGCGTCCAATTCCCGGACTGGCCCCTAATGAGAACGTCCCCGAGTCCAGTGCGGTTAGGAAATGTTTTCTGTCTCCAATCCGAATCTTTAGAAACGTTAAATTCGTTACACAGTCTTTCGAACGCCCTATAGTCGTATGTGTTGGAAATGGGATTCCACCCACCGTCTTGAGGTAGTGGAGTACCTAGTTCCTTTAAAAGTATTTTAATGGTTTAATACACATGAAAATTGTAGACACTTCGGAGCATGACATTCTTGGATGTCAGATGGTCTTGATGTGAAACTCCACATCCGGTTGTTGCGCACCATACAGCGAAATTTAGCTGATTCTGCCAAAGCTGCATCGGTGTTGCTTTCCACCCTTTCACAACCTCTATGGTAGTAATCTTGGGCAGCCTATATTGTTCAAACATGTTAGGGAAATTGGCGGCAAAGGCACTGTCCGATCTAACTGTTACAGTTGGGTGTACAAGGGGGTTAACAACAGCTTTTTGCGTGTATTTACCTCCGACCGCGTACTTCGCATTAGAATTAAAGCTAAATGCCTTTGTATCCATTGAAAGATATTGTTATTATGTTTGCTACTATCACTAATGTTCAAAAAGAGAGTTGTGAACTTCAGAAGTCAATCGACAACTGCTGCGGAAAACGCAGGGTAGGCCTCAGATCAATCACCTTCACGGTTGGGTGGGAGAATGTGGGGAAGAGTGAAAGGTTTGTGTATGTGAAGGATGGACGCTCAGTAGGTGTAAAGCTGCCTCCCGGACTGTGGAGTTTTAGACAGGTCAAAGATGTTGTCACCTCAGAGCTTGACGGTAAAGCCAACTTCACAGTATAGAAGGATACCGGACTCGCAACAATGACCATCGGCCCAGACAGCCAGTAAAGATCTCCCCGGTGTTGGGTATTGTATTCGGTTTTAGAGAGACATACGCCGTAAATAAAGGATTGTTTGCCCCGGGTGAGTACGTCGGTGATAACCCGGTGGACTTCGCCTTCACGAAAACTCTCAGGGTGCACCTGGATCGGGTGAACACATCGTACAACACGGTAGACGGATCTCCCAGCACATTACTGAAAACCGTGCAAGCCAGTGATTGTTTCTTTGGGGAGACTGTGACCTTAGACTCCCATGCCCCGAGATGAAAGTTTTAGAATCGGGACATATCCGCGAATTTACGATCTCTATTATAGATCATCAAGCTAGGTAGTTAAAGAACTATTACCCGATTTCGGTCGTCCTAGAAATTTCAAATTAATTAATTTTATAATTTTTTAAAATTAATTAGAATTAAACGCATGTTCGTAATTTATATATATATATATTTTTTTGAAAATGAGTATATACGGACCAGGTAGTTCTTCAGATTGGGTGACAGATTCAAAGAATTTGGAACCGGCAGAAGGGTGATTCAGCGACTTTTTAACTACCGGAAAAACCAAGGCCCTGATCAATAAAAGTATATCGGGCCACGGACGAGATTCACAAGAGTCTACTATCACAACTTAGAGTATATACCCTGGCTGTGACTGCACAAGTTCGTGAAGAAACACATACAGAACTAAACGATCTAGGTGGGAAAATAACCGAATTTCGGGAAGAGGCCCGGGTGGGAATTGAGGGAGTCCGAACGGGTATTGAGAAAGACCAGGCGACCCTTACGGAGGCGTATAGGGTGTTGCGCTCAGAGGACTCTCTCAACAGAGAAGCAGCACTTACTGAACTAGGCGAATAAATAACAGAATTTCAAAAAGAGACCCAGTTGGGGGTTGGGAGTGTCCGAACGGGTATTGAGAAAGCCCGAGAAGACTACCAGGCGGCCCTTGCGGCGCATAGGGTGTTGCGCTCAGAGGACTCTCTCAACAGAGAAGCAGCACTTACTGAACTAGGCGAAAAAATAACAGAATTTCAAAAAGAGAACCGGTTGGGTGTTGAGGGAGTCCGAACGGGTATTGAGAAAGCCCGAGAAGACCACCAGGCGGCCCTTACGGAGGCTTATAGGGTGTGCGCTCAGAGGAATCTCCCATCAGAGAAGCAGCACTTAATGAACTAGGTGAAAAAATAACAGAATTTCCGGTAGAGGCCCGGTTGGGGGTTGAGGGAGTCCGAACGGGTATTGAGAAATTCCGAGAAGACCACCAGGCGGCCCTTACGGAGGCATATGGGGTGTTGCGCTCAGAGAGCTCTGCAGCACTTACTGAACTGGATGGAAAAATAACCGAAGTTTCCGAAAAACTGAAACGTGTTCGTAGAGCCGCGAACAAACCACTTGAGGATACCTCTGAAAAGATTCGTGCTGAGGCCCATACCTCTATCGGGGTGCTTGCCGGACTGTTGAAAACAATGAAAACGCAAAAACGTGTCATCACAGTTTGGGCTAAGAAGCGAGGCCTCTTGAATGAGGGGCTCTATGAATATTCATTCGGTGCCAATGCGAGCAATAAATATGGGGGATACGCGATGCCAGCTACAGGTACACTTCTCCGAATGGCTGTCTGCTCAGTTAATGCTAATGGTAAATCTGTGGGCGCGGTGATGATAAATCTTGTAGTGGATGGGGAAGAACGGGGGGTTGGAGTCAATAAACTCGCTGGAGATATTTCATCGGTGGTTTTGTTCGCCGGTGACGATCAAATTAGACTTTCAGAAGGTAGTGTTATTAACTTTGTTACGAAAATCGCTGACCCAGCAAGTTCTTCCACTATTGTAACATTGTTAATTGAACTTGATTTGTAATCATGAACGAATCACCGCTTCCAATTGTCAATACCAATCCATCAGCACTGTATCCAATTGTCAATACCAATCCATCAACACTGTATCCAATTCTCGAAAGATGTTTAGATTTCAGGTTGGATAATATCGTCGTTATGCAGGATAGTTTGGTTAGCGAATGTAAAAATAGAAAAAAAATCGCTTAAAAATATAAGCGTGTTGAAAATTTAGCAGAGGCATCTAGTACGGTTCTGGCAAGTTTATCTGTAATGAGTGGTGCGGGGACTGCCGCAACGCTATCTACAATTGTAACAGTTCCAATTGCAGGGGTTTTGAGTGGAATTACAGTTATATCTGGAATACTTTGTATGTTAATTAGGGTGGCTGGTCGAAAACTCGAGAAAAAATGTAGAAAACATGATAGAATATCCGTTCTCGCTAGGTCTCAGAAAAATAGCATCGACGTTATAGTGTCCAAAGCTTGGGCCGATAATGAAATATCAAATTTAGAGTTTGAATCCGTTGTGGAAGAAATGAGGAGATATGAAGAATTAAAAAATGATATTAGAATCAAAGTGAGCGCGCGCGACCATGCCCAAGATTGAGAGTACTTATTGGGATAAATTGAGGGTAAAACTTGGAGATAAAGTCGGAGGAAATGTTACAGCACCACCATCCCGGAAATTTAATAATTAATTTTTACAAAAATTATTAATTATATTGGTGCAGTAAACAATTTAAATCAGTAAAAATTTTAAATTATCTGTAATAACGCGCTAAGCCAAAAAAAAAAAAAAAGTTTTAGGTCCCGCCGAGGCTCGAACTCGCGCCAGCAAAACCCTTCTGGGTCCACCTCGCTAAGCCTTCGCTTTAGATCTCTTTTCTTCTCTGTTTTAGGCTTAGCGAGGTGTGCTACGCTCACATCTCCTCCAACCCATCATTGGACTGTCACCGCGGACCCCTCCTTCTCATTACCTCCATCCGCTAGAATGCGTAGGGCAGCCAGAGTGAATTTATGTGGCGAAACCTGTCTCACCACTGAGAGTATCGCTGGCGATCCAGCAATATATATATGTGTTTATTTCTCGTATATAAATCTAACTTTTGTTGGTGGAAATGTATGGTATAAAAGAGACAACTCTGACAAGGACGGCCCGTTTTAGAAGTACACAGTTGTCTAACTTGGCTCTGTATTCTATAGGTGGTTCGCACTTTTTGTCTATTCAGCTTATGCACAAATTCGAGGGGTGTGGGACTGTAGATGGAGCGTAGGGGAGGTGTGTAGGTTGGTGGTATCATTTTAACTCCCTATATACTACTGCAAGACATTGTCATAGCAGAAATAGACAATGAACTAAATATTACTGGGATCCACCAAGCCTATTGCCAGTCATGTACATGGACCGTGTCAAATTGTTAAAGTTGAAGTTATTGAGCCTAGCACCATAGATGAATTCCTTACTGTGTATTGAAGAAACTGATCAGACACAGTATACACAGTGCTTATGAAGTTGTTTTGACTGCATAGATATTCTGGTTACAAGACAGTGATTTTGCCATCCATGATTTAGCAATGCCACAACCATTCTGAACAGCAACAAGTGACAACAGTGAATGAAGTATAGTTTCATCATAACTTCTATATTCCTTAAAGAATTACTTAAAGATTTCAACAGAACATACTTGTGGACAAATGCCACACATTCATGCTGCCCTTAATGTGTGACCTTGACCTGTTGACCTTCACAACTTTGAACTTGTTCACACATTAAAGGTACATGCCCACGCAGTAGGCACAAACTGTTCTTTATAGGAATTAAATAAGTGTATAATTGTGTCACTATTCCACCAGTTCTAAAAATTACAAGTGCCCGCTATACAGATATAATCAATTAGTAATATTTATTTTACTGATAGTGATGTGCGGTGGTATCAGGCTATTTTAATATGCAAATGAGGCATGATATGTTTTAATTATTTATATTAATTAAATGCGTCGCCTGAAAAATTAATATTTAAGACAGACTATAAAGTATGATCATTGCACATCAAAACATAAATACAGAGAATAATAGTAATGTCCGTTAACATTTTAAGGAAACACGGATATCGTCCCTGATATAAGTGTGAAAGTTTACGTCTAATATAAAATGTATAATGATGTTAATCAATACGTGGAGTAATGGTGAATGAATGTTTATTTTTTTATTTGCCAGAAAATGTCCCAGCTGATGTCGCTGATATAAAGAACAGTTTGTGTCTACTGAGTGGGCATGTACCTTCAAGTTATGACTTTATACACATTTATGACTTGTTTCAAAGGCAATACCTTACATGTGGCTGTGACTGGAGAAATGGGGCTTATGGGTTTGCGAACAGTCTACATCCAGATCAGCCTGTGCATCCGCACAGTCTGATCAGGATCTGCACAGTTTCTCAATTATGTCATAACTTATTTATCCCTTGATGGATCACTATACTATTTCAATACATCACACTTGTGGACATATGCCACGCATCCATGCTGTCCTTAATATGACCCTGACCTTCACAACTTTGAACTTTTTCACACACGTTATTTATTTTACCGGAGTTTACACAAGACCTGTGCACAAATGTCACACATCTGTGCTGCCCTGTCTATGACCTTCACATTTTGACCTTCACACCTGTGTTTAGGAATACTTATCACTTTTGGTAAATTAACCTTTGCCACAGTTTATGCCAATCTGCCACCGGGGGCATTCGTGTGTCGACAGGCCACATTTTCTTGTTTTTAAGTGTTGTAAAAAACGATAATTAATGATTTTTCCTCAAATATATATAAATAAAAGATTAATCTGACATTATTTTGTAAGGGGCAGGTGGGGATGATATTCAGTAATTTAATTTCATGTGAGCCTTAGCTGGACGTAAAATTTCAAAATAAATACCAATTACCAATGGAATGAAGCGGTCAAAATGTCCAGATCAAAATTTGATTGATTTTTGTCTGATGAATTTAAAAGTCCAGGAGCCCGTTTCACTAAACTTTTTACGACTAAAATGTTCGTAAGTGCAAAATTATGATAGTCAGTAAATTTCACATTAACATTGTTTTCTTGTAAATAATTATTGGATTTACATTTATTGAGCCTATGTTCAATAAATGTAAAACTTTTTTAAAATGAAATTATACGGTCCATTACGCAAACATTGTATTAGCGAGCATACCTCACTATATCCCCAGTTACCTATGTAAACAGGGGTAGGATGAGGTAGCCGCGCAATAGGTAATGCGGTCAAATAGGTCACGATGCAGTGACTATTTTCGATCAATAACTTATGTTGTAAGCGATTGTAATGTGTATTTTCAATATTTATATTATTAAAATGTATCATATCGATACCCCTTTAAGTAATATTTGTATATTTTAAATGTATTGATGTTCTCATGAAGCGCATGAATATAAGTATTAATTAATCCAGCTTATATTGAGGCAAATCACACAGCCTTAAAACATAGTGCTGGAGTATAACCATAGTATCGTATATTATTCATAAGTATATCACTATTAAACATTAATTACAATATGTATGCATATTATTAAAACAGTAGATGCTACCGCTGTTTCGCTATATGTGATATTTATAACAATTTTTTTTTTTATTCGTCCGCGTACGGATTTCTATCACACAAAGCGCCATTTTCAGTTCATATTTTGACCTGTGCATATGAACAGGACTAAGTTTAAACAACGCTCGATTCCGTCCTATTCAAACTTTCTCTGCAGAATGTTCAGACTAACTACATAAATAATGCTGCTAAATAAGTGTTAACGGCTGGAACATGGTCATCACTAAAAGGAAGAAACCACAGTCGTATTATTTTAAAATAAGATTTACCCGAGACCTCATGGGGCCGCCATTAATCCAGTGTAAACAATAGACCCTGTGATCCCATTCCCTGAGTAGCCGCTGCTTAGTGAAACGGTGTGCTAATCATGATATTATTTGCCCAAATAATTGGAAACGGTTTAAATTTCTCGGTAAAAACTACGAAAGTCATACAAAATAACGTTGTATATTTAACATTTGATACGCGTAAACGGTATTACTCTCTCATCTGATCGTCAGTTGTCGTCGATAGCGATTTAACGTACTGATCTGGTCTTAATTTATTGTCAACTTTCAACGCCATTTACAGAATATATGGTTAATTTTGGAAATAAATAACGGCAAATTACGATGACGTCTGCTCTGAAATATCTGTCAACTTGCGGACTTACTTTAAGGAAGTCGATTATATTTTAAGGCTACATCTGTGACTAATTACGAATTTATGTATGATCTTTGGCTACACCCGACACATTACACAGATCTAGTTGTAAATACACGTCGCTTTGTGTGGGGAAAAAAATCGATAATGCGTAGTTGTATGTGACGAGGTGTTGATCTGATGACACCACACAGCTGTGACCCTTAGGCAATGTTTTGAAATTGACGTGTCGTTTTGATGTGTGCCGCAACACCTCACTGTCGGAGACAACATGACAATTAACGATATACTCTCGATTATACACAGATCTATTAGACGGCTGGTTATTTAAAATAAAGAATAGTTCAGTACACCTTCGCCGATATTGTTTTTAGAAAATCAGTAATATTTTCCGTAAATGGTGTTGAAAAGTTGACAAAAATTCTATCACCGTATTTAGTTGTGCCGATATTGTTTTAAAAAATCAGTAATTTTTTTCCGTAAATGGGGTTGAAAATTGACAAAATATATAGCCGCATTTCTCCGATATTCGTTTAGAAAATCACCAATATTTTCTGTAAATGGTGTTGACACAAAACGCAGCGTTCACGCGGAATTCTTCGCCTGTATCGCGTTTGTGTTTGTTCCGGGATTAAATTAAATTACTATATTGTGTTTCATTTTGTAGAATAAAAGTAATTTGTGCTTTCTTCTTCGCTGTGCGAGGCTCTCCCATTGGGTTTCTGTGTAAAGTGTGTCTATACTGCATAGTTTAGTGGCCCCAGTAACAATAAGTGCGACATCAATTTGTATGGATTCTAGTTCATTTTTTAGTTTTATTGAACAATTATCCCAAATACTATCGCTATTTTCGAGCAAGCGGCGTATGATGGAGAAGTATGCTTTTTCTAGAGACTTTATATTTAATGTAAATTTTAAACAACGAAGCAATCCAATGCGTTGCCAGGCGCGACTAATGACCGATTAAATGTGAGGCTGCGATTTGCCAGTATCGGAAAATACGATACATAGGTGCTTACGAGTTTCAATTTATTTTACTACGGTATTGTTCATAAGAAGGGAAGGATGAAGTCGTATATTTTGTTTTCTGGATATCAACATAGCCTCTGTTTTATTTGGGTTAAAGTCTACAAGCCAAATCTTCGACCGGTTATGTATGTTGTCAAGGTCGTCGTTTAGAATACGCGAAGCAGTGATTGGTTCCTCAATTATAAAATAAAGACTTGTATCGTCCGCGAATAATCGTATGTTGGAATTAATCTCATTAACTATGTCATTAATATAGATGAGAAATAAGAGTGGCCCTAAGATTGAACCTTGTGGTACACCAACATTAATATTTTTCCACTCAGAATGTGTGTTATGTATTACTACCAATTGATGAGAGTTTCGCTAGTAATCCCCGATGCCAAACTCGGTCGAATGCCTTTGAAATGTCACAAACTACCCAAATTTCTTTACCTTCATTTATAGTTTTGCAAATATCGTTGTATATGTAAGCAAGTTGATTAGTTGTAGAATCACCACGTCTGAAGCCCGATTGATACTTGGTTAATATGTTGTTGGCAATTAAGTAATTATATAAGTGTTTGTGGATAAATCGTTGCTTGATTTTACCAATACAATTAAGTAGCGATATTGGTCGGTAGTACGTGGGATCCGCCTGGTTGGATTTCTTTTATATCAGAGTAACATTGGCCATTTTCCATGCCAGTGGGAACTGACACGTATAAATCAATGTATTAATAAAGTTTGCTAGGGGTTTTGAACGTTGGTTTACTCTTAACAGTCGAGGGCTTATTGCGTCGGGGCCGGATGCCTTTGAGGAGTCCATTTGCAAAATTGCATCTTTAACTTCCGGATTTGATATAACTATAATTGGTAGTGAGTTATTAGTATGTGTTGTTGAATGCGGTGGATTTTTGTTTTTATCATCTATGTATGATTGTTTACAAAAATGTTCATTCAACAAGCTTGCTTTGTCTTTATCTACAGACGCGGTTGTGTCGTTCTGAATTAGTGTTGGAATCTGATTACTAAAATTAGCACTGGTTATTAAGGATTTAGTAATTTTAAACCAGTTTTTAGCTGTTATATTGTCTTCATTAATTTTTTCAATTATGGATTGTTTATAGTCGTGTTTGGCTTTTAGTATATGTTTTGTAACTTCATATCTCTTGTTTCTGAAAGTTTGCCAAGCTTGTTCAGTGTTGAGGTTTTTTGCTTTTTTGTGAAGTCGTCTTCGTTGTCTGATTAGTTTTCTTACATTGCTCTTCATCCATGGTATATCGTTAGGGCGTATGGTTACTATTTTATTAGGCATATACTGTTTTGCTGCGTTTATTATAGTAGAACTGGTGTTGCTGACAGGCGTGTCTATGTCATTTATTGTTATTTTGCTTTCCCAGTTTGTATTATGCAGTTGCTGTAGATATTTATCAAAGTCACGTTCATCATATTTCCAAATGTGACGTTTGAATGAGGTGGGCTTAGGTTTAGGGAATGTGAGAACTACTACTATAGGCGAGTGGTACCTTATAAGATCCGGGACGAACGGATCCTTGACAGAACTCGTGAGAACGGTGCGTGGATTCTTTACGATGATGAGGTCTATTAGAGTCTGTGAGTGTTCCGTGAAATGTGTTGGTTCGTATATTAGGTGGGTAAAGTTGTACTAAGCAACACAATTGTCTATCTTAGATGCCGATTGATTGAGCGTATTTATATAAAAATCGCCAGTGATGATGATGTTGTTAATTGATGTGTTATACCCTCTGTCAAAACTCTCTTCCAAGAGGGACCAGTAATTATTGTTAGAGTGCGGTGGGCGATAAAATCCAGCTATGAGAATATTTTGATTGTTATAGTTTGTTTCGACCCACAGTGCTTCGAGACCTGGAATGGATAAGTCGTTACTGATTAATCCGTGCGTGTTTTCTCTCAAGTATATTGCAACCCCCCACCCCCGCCTGATCTGTATCGTCTATCACATCTAAAAGGGCATCCAAAGTTAGGTATATGTATGTTATCGTCAGATATGTCTTGTGATAGCCATAAATATAGAAATAATGTTTACACTACTTAGACTTTTACACCAATGTTAACACAAGAAATCAGTAAAACTGATGGAAGTACCCTATATAACTTAATGCAAAAACACTTTCAATATGACTTATGATTATACAGAAATGTGGCCTCTTGGTGCAAAATATCCCTCCAATGGCAGGCAGCCGAACACAGTAATATTTTAATTAATAATACCCCCCCCCCCATATGGCAGATTAGAGAAACTGTGGCAAAGTTAATTAATCAAAAGTGATAAGTATTCATAAGCACATGTACAGTTATGAATGTCAATATCATATTATGGGCAGCATGGATGTGCGACAATTGTGTACAAGTCTTGTGTAAACTCTGGTAAACTTCTTAATTAGTGAAAAGGTTTCAAAGTTGTGAAGGTCAAAAGGTCAAGGTCATATAAAGGGCAGCTTGGATGTGTGGCATTTGTCCACAAGTATGATGTATTGAACTATTTAAGTAATCCTTCACGGGATATAGAAGTCATAACGCAATTGAGACACCGGCAAACTTGTTAATGTGTGAAAAAGTTCAAACTTTCACGGTCATATTAATGGCAGCATGGATCAAAAATAAAAGTAATTGTCCATATAAGCAGAGCTCTGTATATAACCACTTTAAATGAATGTAGCTGTCAATTAGCCAATTTAGACAACATAGCTGCCAAGTAGCCAACTTAGAGCATCTCATATGATGTGCAACACACATGCATACCTGAACTTACACATTATCTAGTATGTTCTTCTTAGAAATATTAAAATCAAACTTTTATCAATTAAAAAGATTTGTATGAACCCAATACGTACTGACTGATAACATAATGTCGCAGCAGGTATTTACATGATCAGTGGAATGACACAACGTGAAATAGTCCAGAGTTCTTTTCAACAAACAATATTATCGCCTAACATAACACGATAACTGATAACGTTCGGCTCGGAAATGGCAGGAATTCCTAGCCTTGATAACTTGATATCAACAGACACTAGGCTGGTATTCTCTATTTACCAGGGTGATAATATGAAGCATCTTATGAGACCAAAGGTCAGTCTTAAACAAATGTTTGTTTCCTGTAACACGACTCGAAATGTTAGGATTGGTTTAGGCATGAAACGTGCACTCAACATTTATTTTCGTCAGTTTTCTGTTTTAATCGTGCATGTACCATTGTTGAATATGTATCGTAATTTTTTTTTAACTTTTTACTGAGCAAGGTATTAACATATAAATAGACAAGAATGTGGCCTGTCGGCACACAAATAACCGGTGGCGGATTGGAGAAACAGTGGCAAAGTTAATTAACCAAAGTGATAAGTATTCACAAGCACACCTATGAAGGTCGAAAGGGCATGGTCAAATTAAGGGAGGTGTTGATGTATGGTATTTGTCCTCAAGTATTAAATATTAAAGTAATCCATCAAGGGATATATAAGTTATGGTAGAAATGAGAAGCTCCGGCGGACTTATGTGTGAAAAAGTTAAAAGTTGTCATGGTCAAAAGGTTAAGGTTATATAGAGGGCAGCGTGAATGTGTGGCATTTGTCCACAAGTATGCTGTGTTGAAATATTTCAGAAATCCTTCAAGGAATATAGAAGTTATAGCAGAATTTCTAAATTCCGTCAAACTTCTTAATGTGCCAGACACACGGACGGACGGACAGACACACGGTGACACAGTCCAATACTGTATACATACGGCTCTACAGATGGAGATAGTCGTGTATGGCTGTTGAATTAACAAGTTTATGAAACGTTTATGAAATTAAGTACTACAATTGAAGTTAGTGGTGAAATATGTACTGTATCATATGGAGCCCCACAGGGGACGTAGAATTCATTTTTGTTATTAATTCGTTCCCCTCAATTTAAAAATTTGTTCCAACAAATTAACAATTCGTTCCCTTAATTTAGCAATTCGTTCCCACGAAATAACAATTCGTACCCACGCAAACGAATTGTTAATTTGAGGGAACGAATTGTTAAATTGAAGGAACGAATTGTCAATTCGTGGGAATGAATTGTCAATTCGTGGGAATGCATTGTTAATTCGGGGGAACACATTGTTATATTGTGGCAACGAATTTTTATTTCGAGGGAACGAATTGCTAAATTGAGGGAACGAATTGCTATTTATCGGGAACGAATTAATAAAAGAATCATGTCCCCTGCGGGGCTCCGTAATATCAGAATCTAATTTCATCACTGAAAAATATGTTTGGGGGTAAGATACTCTTTAAGGCAAAACATTATTGGAGCTCTGTTCTCTTGCATGCACTAAAATTGGCAGCATAATAGTAAAATGGTCATACGTTGTGTGATAGCAGCAGCTATATTATATTATCAGTTGGTAGTTTCAGACGCGTGGATAAACATAATTGATCGATCGAGTTTGAACTATTCATTTAGTTTAAAATACTGCACTCATTGTGACCATATTTACCAAATCAGCAATAATTTAACGTACATATACATGCAAGATTCACATTCTAATGTGTGTGACTTTCCACTTTTTGACATCTGCAGGAACAGGTATAGCATATGCATACCACCACTATACTAGTCGCATGCATACTATTCATGCAGCCATATAAAATGTTTGATATGTGTATCCCTTGTCTAGAGCGATGATTGAATCGATTCGATACATACTGCTTTTTTTTGCAAAATGCTATGCTTTATTACATGTATCAGATGGGACATGTTTCAACTCGTTCTGGTATGCATACATATTGACGTATGACATTTCGGTACACAGAAGACAAAGGAAAATAAGTATAAACATTATGTAACATTAAACTCGTGTTTTTTGGACCGTTAGAATGCTATATAGATATATTGATTAATTGTGTTTAACGGGCTGTCAACAGTTATGGTAATTTTAGGCACCGATCAACAAGGTAGATCCCGTATTTCATCTGTAAAGAGGAATCCCAAAATCAGAAGTCAATATTTGCATCAAAAATATATATATTCAGCTCTCAATTTAGAATACCCGGATCTGGTGCCAGGTCCTCATTGCATAAGAGTCACTTAGTCCCAGCACTAAACGTAATCGGAGTACATTAATCTTACTACATGCAATTGGGATAACCAGATTCAACACTCACGTACAAGAAAGTAAAATTGTAACTGAGGGCCAAACCAAGGATATCGTGATTTGGTAAGGATGACCCGCACCGCTAACCCGTCTCATGCTCCCAGCCAACCGCCCACAGCTTGTCAGTTAGTGTAAACATGTTCCCAAGGACAGGTGTCTATTTATACGTCGGTTGTCAACATCAAATGTCAAGGGAATGAGACATGGGCAGTGTGTTACATGCTTTCATAATAAAAGTTCAGTCTGGTATGTTTCTAAAAGTGTGTAATTATATAATGTATGAATTTCCCTGGAATCCATATGCATTACACAAACTATATAACTTGTACCATCTGACAATATCATAATATAACCTGCTAATGCATTGAAGGTAAGCGTACATATTCATGCATACAAATATAGGCTAGCAGGCAAAATTAAACAATTTTCTTCACAAATAATTATTTATTTCACATTTCACATGTGTACTTTATGTTTATAATGTACTGGTACATAATTGTAATTACGGTAAAATGAAGATACTTCCGATACATTATACACAGTTTGTTACTGATCAATATATAATAACATTAGCTGGATTTGTCAGTCATATTGGAGGCCACATTGAATGAGCTGGATCTTACATACTGTATTGCAGTATGCTTTATTGTATCAACTTTATAGTTGATGTGAATTAATTTCAGAAGGAAGACACATAAGTAATTGTTTATCGAGCCCATAGTGGAAAGAGAGGCATAGTAATCATGATGACATATGTACGTCCGCCCGTGTGAGAGTCCGTCCGAAATCCGAAATGCACATCGCATATATATATGCAATCATAATCCGATTGCGTTTTAACGTTTTTCACAATTTTTATATTTTTTTTAATTTTACGTAGATCTTCAACGTTAAAGTCGCGTCAACTTGAAACGCCAAAGTTTGTTTTTGTTACCATCCATACATTTCATTCTGTAGACCATCCATTTGGTCTTCCTACACAAGGTCAATGTCAAATTACATTGTGCTAACGGTTTGACGAATTTTTAATTAAACGTTTTAAGTACCATATACATGTATATCTAACCACATATATACATCCCGATACAATCTATTAATTGAGACTATCACTACACCCTCGGACCAGCAACAGCCTAGGTGGGCCCTACATGCGGGCTGCGACCTTCTGTATGCATATTGGACAACGTTTTCAAGTTTTTGGCGGTCATATTAGACGCAATATTATTTAAAATATAAATTATTGAAGCCTTAATAATAGAAAATGTAACTACAAGACAATTAAAATTCAATTCATATATATTGTGAAGAAACTATAACTTTTACATATTGTGTTGGCAATCTTAGCAGCCATCTTGGATATTTGAAAGGTTAAGACTCATGCTTATTGGAAATGTTAATATATGTATTTTTCAGTGAGATGCTGCAACCCTATGTGTGAATATGTTCATAATAGTCACCTTAATGGGATTAACAAATTTAGTACAGCCATCTTGGACGCCATTTGAAATCCTGGATTAAGCTCCAGTGGGATTCATGGGGAGTTTTGATATGTTTCTCCTAAGGCTATTTATTACAGACCTATACTGAAATACTCAGCTTTGGCTTATCCGATCTTAGGCGATTGTATTGCTAATACTATTCGCCTAGTAGCGCTTTTATGCTGGTTACATATTTGTATATATAATACTCGTATAAATATCGCATATATGTATAACTTTGGAACATTGCATATTTCAAGAGCATATCGCAGTATCGTATATTATTGGTACAGTTGTACCATATCCAGGGGTGTAGCAAACAATTATTATGTATTGGTGCAACATGTATGTTTGGAGCCGATGTATACAACCAAGTACAATTATTATGGATATATCTTAAATTTTGATAAATCATCAACATCTTGTTGCTACGTGCAAATTATGTTTAATATCAGGATGCAACACAATTTTAAGTTTACAGTAAACTGCCTCACTGTGCATGAGCTCTTCATGTAGTTAGCGATATGTGCAGATATAGTTTCTAGACTCGATACACGTAGCCGCTGCCCAGACAAAACGGGTTCTAGTGTACCCAGCCACAATGAGTCACGTCGTTGATTGAATAGTCACCTGATTTATCAAGGGCATATTGTGTTACATGACGAGCCTATGTCACGTGAGTTCATTTAATGTGGTATGTGACTGAAAATACATGTTTCAGTTTCCAATTTCACCAATACATCAGTTTTGATGTATTTACTTAAAATGTATAATGAATACAACGCATTGAATTTCTTAATATATGCTATCCCAGTCACAGTGTATGATATGGTGATTTGTATTGTCACTTTTTTGTTCCTGATGACACTGATTGCAATGTAGAAGGTCGCGCAAAGCGGATGGGGCAAACGAGGTCACTATTCGTTAATGTGTACGCGTGTCAGTCCCTCCATACTTCAACAGTTATCCAGTTTTGACAACGTTGATAAACATATTACTCAAACCTGTCATACATTTCTGTCATCCACCCAAATTCCAGCCACCACTTCCCTACACCAAACACAGCTCATCGTCTCCTTCCAGAAACCTATACCCCACCTAATTCACACTGCCACATTTCAAAATTCAATCACCGTCTGTAAAATACCCATTCGTTGACTGTTTTACAAAGCCAGCCCAAATTTCACGGCTATATAAACAATGTAAAACAATACTTTTAATATTAATTTTATCAAAATATGAGAATGAGCCTTCTTTTTATTTCGTGAAATTTGGTCCAAGATTGATTTTATTGCGGAAAAAAACAACAATTTCCCCATATCATTAAATCCCTATGAGTGATGATGCCTATTATATGGTATAAATTAACGTGGGATGTTTTTTTACTAATTTGAGAAATGGTAGACCGATTTTCAAAATTTAACTTTTGTTTTTTAGTGAGACCATTTCCAAGCTACTTAGCCAGGTTTTAGAGTCCATTTCCGTTTTTTGTCGCGCCTGCTTTAGCAGAAGGCACGACCATAGTCGCCGCTTTTTCTGTCGTCGTCGTCGTCCGAAATGTTCAAAAGTTTGTACACGCTTCGTCATCATCTTTAATATTACTTCTATTTTCTCTTTTTGACCGATTGCTTCACTATTTGGACACTTGATACACGTGAGAATTTCGGAACACAATCTTGCCGCCATTAACAAGACCTTGAACTATTTTACCTTCACATTTTTTGCAGAAACACTTAGTCATTGGTTTGCGTAAAACAGTTTGTATAAGCTTCTTCATCATGGTATAACTTCAATATTACTTGACGGATTGCTACAATATTTGAACTCTTGATATATGTTGGAACACACTCATGCCGCCATTAACACGACCTTGACCCATTTAACTTCACATCTTTGCAGAAACACTTAGCCACTTTTTTCTCCCCGTTTGTACATGTACATGAACAGGTATATGTACTTGTACATGTACTATATGGTGTTTAGTACTAAACCCAGTAGTATATAAGAGTCACAATGATACCATCACCCTCTGGAAGGCACCGGCTACGCGCGGCGCCCCCCACCGCATGGTGGTATCATTGGTGACTCTTATATACTACTACCGCGAGACCATATATTTATGACATGAGAAGATACACCCTATTAGAGATAAAAATTCATATGTTATACTCAGTATATATATATAACATAATGGTTCTAGTTAAGTGTGCGTGGTTGAAGACAGGTAGTCACGAGAGATGTTTTCGCACCGGTATTTACGAATATTGCAAACATCACCGTGCATGGATGCGAAGAGGTTCCGTTTCGCCTCGCCCATGTCGGCATTGTGGGGTAGGGACCAAAGCTGAGTCACTGCTATGTCCACCATGCGGTGGCACTCAGGCTACTCATCGAATGGTTAACAGGGGATTACGTGCTCGCAAGTATTATCGTTTAGTAATAATTGAAATCGGAAAGTCAGTTACAAAGATAGAATCGATCTAATAAGTCACGGTGTTTCTACAGCATTAAAACACTGTAAAAAACATTATCAAACTAATTTTATAAAATTAGAAAATTGAACAGAAAAAAACAAGTACCAATATTATTAGAGAAAATGGATAATACAATACAATTGGAATTGAAAGTTTTTAATGCCTGGGTTGAAGAAGTTTACGAAGAATACGGGGGTTATAGTTCTATATATAAATTCTATAAAATGAGAACACTAGGTGATATCGAATACATGAAATACCAGCGTAATTTATTACACTCCGATAAAAACGTTGCATTTACAATATTATACCGGCAATTATGTCAACTATACAAGAGGCAAATACAAACATTAAGACGGATAATGCGTATCGGATATGAAACTAAGGTGTATTATATAAAATTATTAAAACCCAACGATTCGTTTACGAATGTACATTTCTACGATATCACTTATAAAGATATGTTGTAATCACAACACCAAGCAGACGACAATGTTCCAATTACACGCGTTATGAAAATCTAAATTAGGTGTCCCACCTTGCACGTATATTAAGTGTCCATTTATAGAGATGTTTACACGATTACGTCTTCTGGGATGGAAAATAAACACACTGTAATATATATTACACACACGGTTATTTATAGCTTTATCGATGGTATGTAAACGGGCTATCGATTAACACAGGTGGTGTACACAGTTTATAAACACTTAGTGAGGGTTATATAGTTCACGAATTTTCGGGATGGTTCGTTATTTAATTAATTTTAATAAAATTATAAAAATATTTATAATTTAAATAAAGCTAACACCCCCTATTATATAGAAAACATATTAATTAATATAATAAAATAATTAATTAATAATAAATAACTATTTTGTTATTTCACCAGCAAAGTTAAGTTTACATACGAGAAATAAACACAGTTCGGTGTCGGGACGCCGGCATTAATATCTCAACAGTGAGATAAGTTTCGCCACATGTACTTCACTCTGGCCGCTCTGCACATTATAGCGGATGGAGGTAACGATGAGGTGGGGTCCGCGGTATCGGTCGAATGATGGGGTGTAGGAGATGTGAGTGTAACACACCTCGCTAAGCCGAAAAAATAGAAAAAATAGAAGAAATTTAAGCGAAGGCTTAGCGGGATGGACCCAGAAGGGTTTTGCTGGCGCGGGTTCGAGCCTCGGTGGAACCTCAAACTTTCTTTTCATTCTTTTCTTTTTAAATTGTTAATAATTTTCCTAAAATTAATCAATAAATTGTTTACTTCACCAATATAATTTTATAATTTTCTTTAAATTAATTATAAAAATAATTATTTTATAAAATATCACAATGGTGCTGTAACATTTCTTCCGACTTTATCTCCAAGTTTTTCCCAAAATTTATCCCAATCAGTACACTCAATTTTGGGCATGGTGGCGCACGCCTTGATTCTTATATCATTTTTTAATTTTTCATATCTCCCTATTTCTTCCACCACGGATTCAAACTCTAAATTTGATATTTTCTTATCGGCCAACGCTTTGGACACCATAACGTCGATGGTATTTTTCTTCGACTTGGCGAGAACAGATATTCTATCATGTTTTCTACATTTTTTCTCGATTTTCCACCCGACGCCCTAATTACCATACACAACAACCCAGAAACGGCCGACACCGCACATAAAATCCCCGCTACAGGAACCGTTATAATGGTGGATATAGTTGCAGCTGTCCCGCCCACACAACACAGAAACACTCGCTAGAGCCGTGCTAGATGCTTCAGCCATGTTCACCGCGCGTCTATATTTTTTAGCGTTTCTTTTTCTATTTGTATATTCTCTAACTAAAATATCCTGCATAGCGACGATATTATTCAACCTAAAATCTGAACTTCTTTCGTTAATTGTACACAGTGTTGATGGAGTGGTATTGACAATTGTAAGCGGTGATTCGTTCATGATTTTCAATATATTAGTATTTACAAATTAAGTTCAATTAACAATGAGACAATAGTGGAAGAACTCTCTGGGTCACCGATTTTCGTAACAAAGTTAATAACACTACCTTGGGAAAGTCTAATTCGATCATCACCGGCGAACGAAACCACCGTCGAACTATCTCCAGAGATTTAGTGACTCCAACCCCCCGTTCTTTCCCCATCTACTACAATATTTATCGCGACCGCGCCCACAGGTTTACCACTAGCATTAACCGAGCAGACCGCCATTTGGATAACTTCACCTGCAGCTATCATAGCGTATCCCCCACATTTATTACTCGCTTTGGCACCGAACGAATATTCATAGTGCCCCTCAACCAATGGGCCCCGCTTCTCAGCCCAAACTGTTATGACACGTTTTGGCGTTTTCATTGTTCGCACTGTTCCGGCAAGCGCACTGTTTGAGTTATATGCCTCAGTACGAACTCGTTTTACTTTATCATCAACCGCAACAAGTGATTCATCAACGGCGCGGATAGCTTCAACCACTCGGGCTCCTAATCCCGCAATCCCCGTCCGATCCTCTGAGCGCAACACCCTATAAGCCTCCGTAAGGGCCGCCTGGTGGTCTTCTCGGGTTTCTCAATACCCGACCGGGTCTCTGTTTGAAATTCGGTTACTTTTTTTGTCTAGTTCAGTAAGTGCCGCTTCTCCGTTGGGAGAGTCCTCTGAGCGCAACACCCTATAAGCCTCCGTAAGGGCCGCCTGGTGGTCTTCTCGGGCTTATTCAATACCCGACCGGGTCTCTTTTTGAAATTCGGTTATTTTTTTGTCTAGTTCAGTAAGTGCCGCTTCTCCGTTGGGAGAGTCCTCTGAGCGCAACACCCTATAAGCCTCCGTAAGGGCCGCCTGGTGGTCTTCTCGGGCTTTCTCAATACCCGACCGGGTCTCTTTTTGAAATTCGGTTATTTTTTTGTCTAGTTCAGTAAGTGCCGCTTCTCTGTTGAGAGAGTCCTCTGAGAGCAACAACCTATAAGCCTCCGTAATATCCGCCTGGTGGTCTTCTCGGGCTTTCTCAATACCCGTTCGGACTCCATCAAGATCCAACTGGGTCTCTTTTTGAAATTCGGTTATTGTTTTGTCTAGTTCAGTAAGTGCCGCTTCTCTGTTGAGAGAGTCCTGTGAGCGCAACGCCCCATAAGCCTCCGCAATGGCCTCCTTGTGGTCTTCTCGGACCCCCTCAACCCCCAACCGGGTCTCTTTCAGAAATTCGGCTATTTTCCCGTCTAGTTCAGTAAGTGTAGCTTCTTTACTGAGAGAGTCCTCTAAGAGCAACGCATCATAAGCCTCCGCAATGGCCTACACAAGGTTCGACTGGTGGTCTTCTCGGACTTTATCAATACCCGACCGGGTCTCTTTTCGAAATTTGGTGTTTTTTTTATCTAGTTCGGCAACCGCCGCTTCTCTGACGAGAGATTCCTCTGAGCGCAACACCTCATAAGCCTCCGTAAGGTCCGCCTGGTGGTCTTCTCGGGCTTTGTCAATACCCGACGTGGCCTCTTTTCGAAATTTGGTTATTTTTTTATCTAGTTCGGTAAGTGCAGCATCTCTAATGAGAGAGTCCTCTAAGCGCAATGTATCATAACCCTCAGTAAGGGCCGCCTGGTGGTCTTCTCGGACTTTATCAATATCCGACCTGCTCTCTTTTCGAAATTTGGTTATTTTTTTACCTAGTTCGTTTAGTTCCTTTTCCTCTGATGACAGAGTCCTCTGAGCGCAACACCTTATAAGCCGCCTGATCTTTCTCAATATCCGTTCGGACTCCCTCAATTTGTGCAGTCGCCGTCAGCACTTCTACTCTAACATCTGATATACTCCTGTGAATCCCGTTTGTGACCTTCGATATAGTTTTATTTATCAGGGCTTGGTGGTTTTTTCCAGTAGTTAAAAAGTCGCCCTCTGTCGGGATGAATCCACCTTCTGCCGGTTCCAAATTCTTTGAATTTGTCACCCAATCGGAAGAACTACCTGGTCCGTATATACTCATAATAAAATTAATTATAATATTGGGCACCTATACTCAATTAGAATTTTCGAGAACTACCGAAATCGGGTAATCGTTTTTCAACTTTCTCGCTTGATCATCGAGAATAGAGACCGTAAATTCGTGGATATGTCCCGATTCCAAAACTTTCATCTCGGGGTGTGGGAAGTCTAAGGTCACAGTCTCGCCATAGAAACAGTCGCTGGCTTGCACGGTTTTCAGTAATGTGCTGGGAGTGCCGTCTACCGTGTTGTACGATGTGTTCACCAGATCCAGGTGCACCCTTTTCGTGAAGGCGAAGACCACCGGGTTATCACCGACGTACTCACCCGGGGTAAACACTCCTTTGTTTGAGGAGTATGTCTCTCTAAAACCGAGTTGAATACCCAACCCCGGGGAGACCACTACATTATTATCAGTGCTGATGGTCATTGTTGCGAGCCCGGTAGCATTCGATACTGTGAGGTTGATTATACCGTCAAGCTCTGAGTTGACAAAATCTTTGAGCTGTCTTATTCCCCACAGTCCGTGAGGCAGCTTTACACCTAATTGTTGTCCATCCTTCACATAGTAAAACCCTTCGCTCTTCCCCACATTTTTCCACCCGACCGTGAACGTGATTGATCTAAGGCCTACCCGGCGTTGTCCGCAGCAGTTGTCTATTAATTTTGAAGTTCACAACTCCCTTTTTGAACATTAGTGATAGTAGCAAACATAATAATATCTTTCAATGGATACCAAAGCATTTAGCTTTAATTATAATGCAAAGTACGCGGTCGGTGGTAAATACAAGCAAAAAAGACGTTGTTAATCCCCTTGTACACCCAACCGTAACAGTTAGACCGGACAGTGGATTTGCCACCAACTTCCCCGACATCTTTGAACAATATAGGTTGCCCAAGATTAATACGATGGAGGCGGTAACGGGTGGAAATAAAAGCAACACCGATGCAGCTTTTGCAGAACCAAATAAATTTCGCTGTATGGTGCGCAACAGCCGGGTGTGGAGTTTCACAATAAAGACCATCTGACATCCAAGAATGTCATGCTCCGAAGTGTTTACAACTTTCACACGTATTATACTATTAGGAGGATTCTCAAAGAACTAGGTATTTCACTACCTCAAGACGACGCCTGGGATCCCATTTCCAACGCATACGACCGTATGGCGTTTGAAAGACTGTGTAACGATTTAAACGTTTCAAAAGACGCGGACTGGAGACAGAAAGCATTTCCTACCAGCACCGGCCTCGGGGACGTTCTCATTCGGGGCCAGTCCGGGAATTGGACGCAGACTGATTTTAGACACGATTACTCCGGTGACCACATCGTCAGTCGGAACGCCGGGAATTTTGACCCCGCGACTATGACTTTCGGGCCGGAAGTGTCTGGAGGTCGGCACTGTGGCGTGTTTTCTTGTAAAATGTTACCTCCGAAACGGGCTCACGTCGATTACATACAGCAGGCTGCTGAGGTTCAGAACGCGTGGGGTACATTTATGTTAGATAAGGGTCTAGGGTTCACGCAGGCCGGGGTTACTCGCGTCAATGACTCCATTCGCACATACGTCTGGGCCATCCTCGGCGCACAGAAGCAAACTCGCAGTTCCATAATAGGAGTCGGAACGGCGTTTGATGCACAAAAACAATTCTTGGCACTTGTAGAGGACGCCATCTCAGCTAGGGTGGATCTGGAGAAGGCGATCCAGAATTATCAAGACGTTTTGCAGAATGCCAGCACCCCGGTAGACTATGTATTTGGAATAGGTCTTTATATGGCGCCGAGCAATATGATACTACGAGACGACCCGGTTGACGGTTACAATAATCAGATCGTAATCGCCACCGCCAATCAAAAAATCGGCCACAACGGTAACGTGAACGTGGATATCATCAAGCGCACCCCCAACATGATCGGGTTCAACAGTGTTGTAAGTGGAACCGATTTCATAAAACCCCCAAAACACAAAATGGATACACCTCCCTCAACACAATCGAACCCAGTACCCGCAATTCGTAAATTGGATGCACCATCGAGTTCCCCAAATCCAATCATCAACAATGTTGAAACACCAATCGAGATTGGAAGCACAACACACGAGGAGGAGAAATTAGGGCTCGTCGTCGCCCTCGTGGCGATCGGATTATTTACGCTTTGGTTTTAGGAACTCTCTGGCGAAGAATAGTAGGAGACCGGCGATTGCCACGATTAAAGCCCAAGTATTTTTAGCGAGCCATCCGGCCGTTTTTGATAATATAGATAGCAAGTAAGAAACGATACTTCCGATCAGTCCAGGTAGTGCGGCAGCCGCCTTTTCTACTAATTTAGCCAGGAGACTGGCGAGGGCTTTTAGTTGTTTTTTTACCCACTCCTTGGCTGCGCCGGATGGCGTGGGTGGTGGTGTGGGTGCTGGCGCGGGTGGTGGCGCCGCACCACCAGTGAAAGCTAGAACTATGGTCGATATAGTCATGCTGATAGCAACGAGGATGCTTGCTTGTTTCGCGGATCCGACTTATTTGGGTGCGGAGAGCCTCACGGTTAGTCGAGACAACTTCCAAGCGAGCTTCTCTTTCGTCCCGCAACGACCGCAGGAGTTTGTTGATCCGCTCGGTAGATTCTCTATCGCCACCCGCTTCCTCCAGTTTTATTTCTTCTAGCGCGATATGTTCATCCATCGACGAGAGTTTGGTGAGGTTAAGGACCAGTTCGCCCCGGACCGTTTGCAGAACCTTATCGAGTGCCAGGAGTTCGCGAAGAGGTAATGGTGGGTCATACCTAGTCCTGATTATTTCTTCTTCTATCTCACTTTCGTTGAGCTCCATCGTGTTAATAGCGTCGGTGGCTATTCTTCGCCATCGTTTCGTCGGTAGACTGTAGGGTCTCTACAGCGCGGGTCCGCATAATTTGTTTACCCTTCTTCCAATCTACGAATCCTAGTTCGCTCCTTATGATTTCACCACCGCCCCGGTTTCCTGCAATGGTGCTCAGCGCTAGGGGTTTACCGGTCATCGTGTTAACTATCGGGACATTTGATGCTTTTAGTCGCAATCTTCCACGCAGATCCAATTCGAACTTGGAGTAGTCGCGACCGACAGATGGGACCAGACCTTTTTCTGCTGCCAAACTGTTGTAGTAGTCGTTTACAGCTCCCTCGAGTAATTCCCGACTTTGACTAATGGTGTTGGTAGCGCCACCTAATTCCCCCGATTGCGATTGGATTGGAACTGGAGGCTGTATCAAGGGTGTTTCGTCATTATAATCATCATCATCACAATCGAGGTAATCATCTCGGTCGCCCGTAGTGAGATCGTAGTTGTCCATGTCAATATCGTAATCAGCCATATTTATAATTTTCTTAAAATTAATTATGTATTAAAGACAAAACCATACGGGTTTAATATAGTTTCACTAAATTATGTTTTCGACTCAATACGGTCGCAAACTCAATCCATACCGCAGACTGCGTGAGCCCCTCGGGGCAAAAGGCGTGAGACAGAGTGTCGTTATTACGAACAACCCATCGACGATCGACCAGAACCAGCAGCTCTTGGTCCGCTTCCACAACCTCGGAGCTAACGACGTCATTCTGCCGGGGACTGTTCGCCTCACTTTCACTATTTCGCTGACGTCGACGGACGAGAACCGAACCGTCGTTCAGAACCTGGGTCGCGCCATAGTCAAGAAGACCATGATAAAGATTTCTGGTAATGAGGTGATGTCGATCGATGACAGCGACGTCTACCATTGTTATCAGGACCTATGGATGACGGCGCAAGAGCGCGAAAACGCTGTCTATCAGGGTATTGACACCAGCAAAAATAAGAACGTAACCAAACTTAGAATCGGGTCTGCTAACAAGATAGATAACGTCGCGAGCGACAACGCGGTCGCGGGCGCTTACGGCAACCGCTCTACATCCCGCTCGACTTTGAGTTGCTGGAGAGTCACATGCCCTAACTATCAGAGCGCTTTGGCTGACCGCCTCGAATACGAATTAACGTTCAACGACTCCGGCCGAGTTCTCATAGCCAGCGACATGTTATCGACGTATACGATCGATAATGTTTCGCTGGAGTACGACATGGTCACGATGCCCGAACTCGCGCGATTGATCAGAACCCAGTACGCCGGGCGCGTTGCCATAGTTTACGACCGAGTTCTTCGCCATCGCAAGATGACGAAAGACAAAGGCGACACATTGTGGAATATTAATGTCAACGTACCCGCCCGCTCGATGAAAGGTATATTGATGTTGTTCGAAGATGCTCGGTTCGCGTTCGGTGCTAGAAAAACTGACAAATTCTATAACCCCAAAATCACGAAGGTAGAGGTGACGATCGAGGGAGTCCCCAATCAACTCTACAGCGCGGGTCTTCGCGCGCACCAGCAGTGGGACGAAGTAAGAAAGCAGTTTGCTGCCGGCTCTAAGCGCTCTCCGGAGGTTGCAGCAGTTGCCAAAGACCTGCATCTCTCGGCCGTCTCCCTCGCGGAGTTTCTGAATACCAAATACGCGTTATGGCTAGACATGCGAGCCAGCGACGACGACCAAATACACGGCAGTGGACGCCAAGTTGAGAACGCTAGCGAGGGTGTGACGATCCAGATAACCAAAGAGGCGGATGGAAATGGCGCAGTGAACGTGTACTTATATATAATTGCAGACGCACAACTGAACATCGGAGATGGCCGATACGTCTCAGCACTTTACTGATTTAATTAATTTTAAGAAAATTAGCAATCATTCTAACGATTTATTAATTAATAAATTTGAAAAAATTAAGAAAATTAGCAATCAATACCAATTCACGATTGGAGATGCCCACTCTGCCATAATATGTGGGCAGACAGGATGTGGAAAAACGGTTTTCATCCTAGACTTGCTCGAGGGCTCCTACCGCGATGCCTTTCGTCATATTGTGATCCTGTGTCCCACTGTGCGGCACAACGATACTTATCAGCGGCGCCCGTGGATATGGACCGACCCTGAGGTATACGTTATTGACCCCGGTGATAGGCTTCACGATTCGTTGCGTGTCTTCTGCCAAATACTACAGGGTGAGCCCACCCTATACGTGATTGACGATTGCTCGGCCAAGGCGGCGATGACCAAAAAGAAGGACAATCTCTCCGAGCTCGCATTTTCTGGCCGCCATGCTAGGCAAAGCGTATGGATATCCACTCAAAAGTACAACGCCGTCCTCAAGGATCTGCGCGAGCAAACGAAATGGGTCGCCCTCTTTCATTGCAAGGACCGAGACTCATTCGATGACTGTCTTCGAGAGAATGACATTATCCCAACGCGCGAGGAGCGCCTGGAGGTTCGACAGATGCTTTCGGAAACTAAGCACGCCAAGCTTTTGCTAAAGACTGATTAACCAACTGCTTACGAAGTTATCAATTAATTTTACAATTAATTAGCAATTACTTAACGCTCGTTAGTAATTGCCGAGTAAATGCTTAACAATACTTAGCAATTACTGAACAAATGCTGAACAATGCTGAACAAATGCTTAACAAATGTTGAACAAATGCTGAACAATGGTTAACAATGTTAACAATTTGGTGCTCCGCTGCGAGCTTTTTTTGCGAGCATAATGGTGATCATAAGTATCGGGTGGTGCGCTTGGCAATATGTTAAAGTGATGAGACTTGTTAGAATAGTTAAATTAATTTTAAGAAAAATGAACTGCGACGAACTTCTCGATCAGCTAATAGAAGAAACCTCAACTCCGACTGCCAACACAGATAATGATCCGACAGAGCAATCGGAATCAACTCCAACGGCGGTTGGTATTGGGTTGAGTGCAACGACTCCGAATGAAAATGAAAATGCGGCGCGACGAGAGCGGCTAGCTGCGCTGGTTGCTGGGGGACAATCGGAGCATTATCTCGGTAGGCGTCTCTCAGTTTTTCAGGTGGATAAGATGTCAGATGCGGAGATCGATAAAATGTATGCGCGATTACGAATACGAATCTAGGTTAGGTGCGGAGATGACAAAAACTCTCGGATCGGCGGCTATTCATTTGTACGCAACCCCCGTTAGTATACTTCTCCCTATACCAAACACCGCGGGATTGATTGACGATCTAGAGTCTGACCCTTTTATAGGTCACACTCTTAGAACAGCCTGCTGCTCAATTCATCACAAGTTTGGAATGTACTTAGCTCCGCTGACAACCGCGTTGACCACGGGTAAAACCTGTCAATTTGGACATATATGCCCACGAACTATAAGCCCTAATATTAATATCATAAATGATGACACAAGACACACCCGCGAGAGTGACGGAGTTGAACCCGATTGCTCCAACCCAATCGAACCCGAGTGTTACTCCGCCACTGGATGACATACCGCATATAAAAAATCCCAAAAGACAGGCAGCTGAGCCACCCGAAAAGTTAAACAAGATAAAATACTCGCCTAGCTTCGAGAGGCTAAACAGTCGTTGCAATCGTGGACGGAGACAGCAAAACATCTGAAGACAGAGTTGAGTACAACAACACCCTCAATTCTAGAATTGGAAGCACACTCAACACCCAATCGAGGTTGGGCGAATCCGATTGAACACAAATTCGTGAATTTGAGTTGGGTTGTTGGTGGTGGTCTGGCAGTTGTTGGTGCCCTGTGCGTGTGGAAATACCAATCGCGATTGGATGCGCCCCATTTAAACATTGATGTTAGTGAATGCGCTTTATCACGCCGTTGTGATATCGGGTTTCAGTATCGGGTATGCTCGACTATCAAAGATGGCCCTAGGAGGATCCGCTCCCAAATTGGACTTTACTGTGAGAGACGTAGGGCTCGCGACCTTAGATGTAACGGCCGCAGTTTGGACCCGAGATTATCTAGTTAAAGCTGGAATTCTACCAGTTAATATATGGAAATAAATGGCTTCAATCGCAGTAATAGTAGGTGGTGCGCTTGTAAACGCATTGGCGTTCAGCGGTAGCAACTTTATATTCTCTAAAATGAAAAGCTCGAACGTGGATGAGGAGCGTAAGCGTCACGATTTAGCTGTAGAACAACTCAATAGCGCAAAGGAAGCGTGGTCGAAAAAACGAACCGCCCATCTGGACTGGGTCAATGAAGAGCTTCGCCGCGAAAATCACGCCGCACAAACTTTTCAGAACGTTGAAGAAGCCAACCGCGAGTACGCGCTGGCATATCCGCACAAAAGTCTCGCGCCGCTGGATCGCGAGCCCCAACTTTCAGATTTCTTTGTACCGTCAGAGCCCCAAAAAGACCGCGAGATCGCGTTCATCATCGTGGGAATGGGTGTGGTGGGGTTCGTCGGCTACTATATTCAATCGAGATTTTAAATTAATTATTTTAAATAACTTTTTTTATAAATATATATATATAGAACGATGTCAGTTGACGAACTTTATTTTGCTATGATTGTAGGCTACACTGCCCTTAAACACCGCATGGTTGGTGCAAAGGGTATGATTCGTCTGGCCCGATATTCTCTCGAGACGTGGCGGGAGGACGAAAAAGCGGCCACCCTTTTCGCAAAGCGGATGTTAGATTCCTCCACCAATCCTGGGGGATTAGATTTTCCCAAGTTCCTTCAGAACTTAACCCCCAATCGCGATTGTACTTCCAATAAAGTTTTATTATTATCGACGCAGTTACCGGACGATCTGGCGAGGGCATGTTGGAGATTGTCCGATATATTAGAATACATCGCATACGATGAACACGCGCAAACTTAATACCAAACTATCGGTTCGCCTAACGCGCAAGCTAGCGAACGCGTACTACAGCCCCCGCGGCTACTGGAAGGGACTCGCGGCCATCAAGAACCTCGCGGCGGCGACCAAGGTTTCAGAAAACGCTGTCAAGGAATGGCTCAAGAAGCAGGCCATCTGGCAGATCTATTTACCCGCGCCTCAGAATATTCCGCGCCGAAATTCGACGTGCCGGTACCGAACCAAGTTCACCAAGCGGATCTCCTGTTTCTCCCTCACGATCGCGTCGGTCGTAAGACGTACAAGTACGCACTGACAATCGTTGACGTAGCGAGTCGTTATAAGGGGGCTGAGCCGTTGGCCACTAAAGAGTCTAAGGAGGTGGCCGAGGCTCTCTCCCGAATATATAAGAGGAGTCCTCTCAAATGGCCGAATCTTCGCCAGGTCGATCCCGGCCGCGAGTTCATGGGCGCGGTCTCTCATCTATTCTCTAAGCACGAAGTTTCTGTCAGAGGCGGCCGCGTCAACATCCACCGGGACCAGGGGATCGTGGAGCGCTTCAATCGAACCCTGGCTGAGAGACTGTTCAGACACCAATACCCTGAAGAACTTGTAGACCCTCATTCGCGATCGACCGAGTGGGTGGCCAGACTGCCAGCCGTGGTCTCCGCACTGAACGGAGAGGTGACCAGATTGATAGGTAAGAAGCCTGTAGATGCTATCAAGTTTAAAAGGGTGACGAGCAAGCCCTCTGCCGTCTCGCGCGGGCGACCCGTTGGTTTAGAGGAGCAACGGCTTCCATCCGATATTGACGTCCGGTTCCTCTATCAACCGGGAGAGCTCGAAGGTGGCAGCCGCCGCGCGACTGATCCCGTGTGGTCTCTCAATGTATATCATCTAGATCGATCTATTACCAAGCCCGATGAGCCCGTGCTCTACTATTTGGATGATGGGCCATCTCGAGGGTTTGTTCGCGAAGAACTTCTTGAGGTGCCTTCTGACACCCAGCTACCCCCGGATCGTCAGAGTCTTTAGTATTCTCTCCTTTGTTCAGAGTTCTTTTTTTTTACCTATCCTATAGGCTCGGTGTGTAACCCGTCTTCCATCACTCTCCTCTTTTCGAAGTATGCCGACAACCCCAACTTCTCCTGCTTGTACGTCTTCATCACCCCGTTAATCATTCGGAATCCCCTGTTCTCCGCCATATCCCTACCCCCTTCGAGAGAACTCTTATACCTTCCCCAAGTCAGATCGTTAGATCTCTTCGACATCCCCTTGGCCAAGTGCTTAGATTTTCCATCACCACTCACGTAGTAACACTTGCTACACAGAGCGATGGCTCTATCCCCTTCGAATTCCAGCTTGAACAGTCCCGGAGTTCTGTTGCTCCACACGTCCCACGCCAACCACTCGGTCTTCTCCTTATTAAACTTTCTCTTCATATTCTTTCTCACCACCGCTGCCAGCGTCTTCTCAGACAGCGCGAAGTACATGCTGTCAGTGTCCATCTGTATCAGTTCGAAATCTCCGCGATCCACGTACTTGTCCAATAAATCGTAGTAGAACTCCAGCATCCGGAGCTTGGCCAACTGGTAGACCGCTATGCCACACTGAAACGGTCTGTTGATCACCACTCGAGTCTTCCTGCTCGATATCTCGTAAGCCTCCCCAATCTCCTCCAGGTCTTCGAACCACGCCGACCTCAGTGCCCGATCGACAGTCTTCTCATCCTTCGTATATGTGGTGTTCAGGTGTCTCTCTTGTGCCACTATCAGCTTGCCACAACACGCGTTGCCAACCAGTTTGAATATCTCGGCCAACACCGCCTTGCTCTTGTCGACGTCCCCCGTCCGTCTAGCAGCGGTGACCTCTTTAACGAACCATTGCAACGGTTTGCCGGGCGTGTAGTCTATCACCCTATGCACCGCCTTGACGATCAGACCGTGCTCCAGATACCACTTTAGCAGCGGGGGGTATATGATCATCTTCTTGGCGGACATCGTCCCCACGAGCTTTCTCTGTCCTTCGACTCTTTTCCTCCCGGTCCCGGCCAGGTAGTCCTTCATGTGCTGTGGAACCTCTTTCTCATCGACTTCTCGATTAACGAACAGCGGTGAAATTTCCGAGAACTTGTCGTTGACCTTCCAGACTCCGCGTATCTGGAGAATACTATGGACGGACCACCGACCAATGCCTGCTTCATCATCTCGTAAGTTTCAGACTTCGGTGACCACAGCTCGGGCGTGACCGCCTTCCCATCGATCGACCCGTGGAGTAGGTACTGAAGGGAAACACCGGGCAGAAACACAGCATCCTTGAGTATGTCCACGCCTCTTCCTCTGTAGAACTCCGTCATTTTAGTCAGAGCCTCCAGGAACTGTCCTACATCCAAGTCGTTGTAGTGTTGCAACCATTCCTTGAACGTCTTCATCCCCTTTTTCTCGGAATACCTTCTTACACTCTTTCCACTCGGACAACGACAGAAGGAACTCACCCTTCAACTTCGAGTACCACTCGGGATAGTCTGGCAGCCCCGGATGGTCGAGCTTGTCCGCGCTATCGAACCATTCGTACGGAAAGTGAGACTTTACCGTTTTACAGTCGTACGCCTTAACCCACCGGTCGTACGTGGTACCGGGTCCCAGATACTGGATGATGTCGAGAAATCTAAACTCCGGGGTAAACAGAAACATCGTCGTGCTGGCTCTCTTTCCGACCATCACCTTATTCACGGTGGCCTCCAACTTCTCTACAAAGTACTGCTTGATGAGATTCATGTCGTACCTGCTACAGTTGAACCCCACCACCAGGACTTGGTCAATCCAAGAGATAATCTTTGCTTGATGAGACTTCGATAACATATCTATGTCGGCCGGCAGATACTTCTTCCTAACCCCCTCCCTGATTGCCTTGCCTCTCATCTGCAACTCGGTCACGAACTTCTCGACTAGCGTGTCGGGATCTCGTTCGCATATGTGTGTGATCCCTTCATGCATCGTATCCCCCAACAACACCGATATAGGAACGTGCTCGACCTCGAAGGTCAGGTCTTTGGTGGGTCGAGTGGTTTTTTACTTGTCGAGATACGCCTCGAAGTCGTAGACTATCTGGTGAGGGTACAGAGTCGTCTCCTCCTCACGTGGCGATTGTGGATAGTAGGTATTCACCTCATTCAACCACTCGCACTCCCACATCACCACCAGCTCGTAACCCGCCTTCCTTATCTTGGCGTCTTGAATTTTCGTCCTCTTGTACAGCGATCTCGCGTTACCTCTCATGCAATGCCTCGGACACCCGTGCCAGTAGCATCCGTGAAACTGAAACACGGTCTCGGTCTCGTGACAGTAACCGTCGACCGGATCACCGGCCACCCACCTCTTACCACCGTGACCGCAGTCGGCGTGATGTATGTGCTTTCCCACCCTCTCCTCTTCTCTACTCAACCATTGATTCGACCTCACACTCGCTGACCCCTTAGGATAGAACGCCTTCTCGTAGGCCGACTGTGGTCTCTCTACCCTCTTACGTGGACATGTCACCACGGTCTTCCCACCAATACATGTGGTCGCGTGCCTGTGCATGTTACACGACTTTGTGAACCGTTGTTGACATCCGGTGCATCCGTACTCGTTCGTCATCTTGCGGAGATTCGTTATGAGGAACGAGTGACCTCCAAACATTCCTATCGTCATTGTCTTCCCCCCAACCACGTCGTAATTTGCCGGAACCTTCATGAGGTACCACACTCCATCGGCGGTGGGCTCGTAAACGCGAATACCCAGCTTGAAATGCTCTTCGACCTTATTAATATCGTCCAGGGGAATTCCCTGGCTACCCGGTCCGTTATCATGCCCGAGATATTCGCGAGCCAGAGCTCGTGCCTTCTCACAACAGCGGTCTGGTCTCCCTCCACGTTGGATGGCTATGCACCTAAACAGACACAAGTAGTCCGTCGTACGTGTCGACGGAATACATTCCCTTTTTCTGTCTTAACCAGTCTGTGAGTTTTCCCGCTCCATGAGAGAAGTTGTTGTGCGTCGATGATCATCTTCACCTCGACCGATATCCAACGAACGAAGGTCCATTTTGTGTTTGGTCTATCGACTTTGTCGATGTCCATTCGACCTTTCTCTCTATCGGATATCCAACTCTCGGCTTTGGCGATCTCGTTTATCCACGGACTGCCCTTTGATTGCTTGTGATAGATCATAGTAGCGTCGGTCTCTATGTTCTAATACGATACGAGCACGAATACCTCAGATAACATGCCGTGGTCATCTCTGGGCGAATTTTATTCATTATGCGATTAGCGATCTCCCCGTCTACCCCCCTCTCGAAAGTCCATACTATCTTCCTCCTACCCCTATCAACAGTTTCCCTAACTTCGGCTTCTTCGGCGAGAATCCTGGGACCCTCCTCCACCAAAGCTCTGGCGATATCTCTCCTCTTCTTGGGAGGTCTCCCCACCAACCCTTGATAAATCTTATTGTAGTACGCCTTGTATAGGGGTTTTCTACGTGCCGTGGGATCTTCTTTTACACGCTGCGCGTAAGCGATGGCGCGCAGACTGGCCGTCGTCTCGTTCTCCAATTTCTCGGAGTGTTTTTCGGGGTCGGCGGGCAGTCGTCCGGTCGAAACCGCACGCCGCAGCCTCTCCTCGTAGACGACGGCTCGCGCGTCACTTATCCTATCTGCGATATCTTTCTTGAGTCTCAAACCTCTTAGGCAAATTCCCCAACTCTTAGCTTGCTCTCTCATTTGCTTTATGGTAGGCATTATACTGAGTATAACCAATAGATTTTTATCTTCAATAGGGTGTAAGTTTATATTATATTTGTAATAAATGTATGACAGATTGTTGTAATATACTTAGTATAACTTATGATAACTTGTCTTTATAGGGTGTCAGTTATATTTGTGACAGATTGGTGTAAAATACTGAGTATAACTTATGGATTTCTTATCTTTAATAGGGTGTCAGTTTATATTTTATTCGTAATAAAGTATGACAGATTGTTGTAATATACTTAGTATAACTTATGGATAACTTGTCTTTAATAGGGTGTCAGTTTATATTTGTGACAGATTGGTGTAAAATACTGAGTATAACTTATGGATTTCTTATCTTTAATAGGGTGTCAGTTGTTATTTTATTCGTAATAAAAGTATAACAGATTGTTATATATATACTGAGTATAACATAGGGATTTTTATCTCTAATAGGGTGTATCTTCTCATGTCATAAATATATGGTCTCGCGGTAGTAGTATATAAGAGTCACCAATGATACCACCATGCGGTGGGGGGCGCCGCGCGTAGCCGGTGCCTTCCAGAGGGTGATGGTATCATTGTGAATCTTATATACTACTAACCCATTGACCCGGACTTAAATGACCCTAGCTATTGATAGGCCGATAAACCCCAACAAACAAACAAACAAACAAACAAACAAATACTTCATGAATTGTTTCAATATTTGGACACTTGATACATGTGATCATTTGGAATACCCTCATGTTGTCATTAACATGACCTTGGCTTTTGTTATCTTCATATGTTTACGGAAAATCTTAGCCATTGTTCAGTTTGCGTCAAAAAGGTTGTACAAGTTTCTTCATCATGATATAACTCTAATATTACTTGACAAATTGCTTCAATATGTGGACACTTTATACATGTAAGCATTTGGAATGGACTCATGCCACCATTAACTTGGCCTCGACCTTTGTTTACCTGTCACAAGATTGCTGAAAAACTTAGCTATGTTTACAGTCAATAGGGGCATATCCATGTTTTACAAACATAATCATGATATATAATGCCTAGTTGACCTTCACATGGTTGTGGAACAGAACAGATCAAACATTTACCTCCTCTTTCTAAACTCTCAAGAAATGTGATGATAATTATGTATTAGCAACATACTGTTCTGCAAATAAGTGCACATGTCAGAATGTGCGCATGTTTGGCTCATTTTAGAGAGCTCGAGCAACGTATTCCCGGAAGCGGTGAAGAGGGCAGAAATGGCTGCATGCCTGAGGTATGCAACAGACCGACGAGGTAGTGTTGGGAGGAAGAAGGATAATACAAAAATTTACTTATGTAATCATGAGTTGAGAGATCGTTATTTTCTGACATTGGCCTGACGTTGAAACAACGTCATATTCTGATGTTTGGTCGACGTTGGAAATTGGTTGAAAATGTTTTCTAGACGTCAGAATCCGACATTGAAATGACGTCCTGAATCAAACGTCTATCAAACGTCGTGTTTTGAAATCAAAACAACATCATACTCTGACGTTGAAATTAGGTCGGAAATTAATGATTTTAGACGTCAGAATCTGACGTCGAAACAACGTCGAGTTCTGACGTTGAAACAACATCGTGTTCTCACGTTGAGAAAACGTCAACTACTGACGTTAGACTGACGTTGAATTTTAGTTGAAAACTAAAGTTTTCTAGACGTCGAGTTTTGACGTCACTTCAATGTCGGGTTGTTACGTCTAGAAAACTTTCATTTTCAACTAAAATCCCATGTCAGTCCAACGTCAGGATCTGACGTCCACCTGACGTTTATCTGAAATCTTTTGCCCACTGGGTATACAGAAGCTGTTATACATTCTGTAAACGACGTCGAAAGTTGACGCGATTTTTTTAGCGAATGCGGGATTATATTCAGCATTCGCTCTGAACATTTTGTCAACTTTCGACCAAATTTACGGCAAATATCTTCAAGTTTGTAAATACCCTTCATCACATGGCGACTTGTCTCTTTTACCTGCTGGCTTGTCTTGCCGTCATCTTCCACCGTGATGTAGCAAACTTGGATGGTGAGTGTGGGGTACCTGTTGTCGTGGTCCCAGTCGTCATCGGTGCCCAGTTGGGCCCCATCCACCACCATCCCGCCAACATCTAGTGCGCCATTGCCCAGGAACACAATCTGCGCTGGGTTAGCAAATGTGTGAGCGCATTGCTCAATCAGCTCCAGGAGGACGGGGTCCTGTAGACTATCGGGAAATGTGTCTGTAATCCAGTAACCAATATGAGACACGCTATGTGATTTTGTACCTAAGAACATGTGCGATATCTCATGAAAAACATTTACGATATTTTCCTTAAATGACTTTTTATTATTGCGTATTTCGTCATCTTCCGAAGTCATTTACAGAAAACATTATAGTTTCTGTAAATATATTTCATGAGAATTTGCACGTGGTCTGCTCATAATTATGTGAACAAAATATCGGGCAACACATACAATGAAGTCTCTCTAAACCGGACACCCTGGACTGTAAATCAGGCATGTGATAATTCTGAGCCACAGCTGTGTGCTATGCGATCACGAACAGACATTATCACCTTTGATAAATGACAAAGACACTCATGAAAAATAAGATCACATGTGTTTTACTTGTGTCCGGTTTAGAGAGGGTCCACTGTTTATGTAATAATACGCCAGTAACGCATATGTACTAAAACTGTCATTGCGTCTGTGTACACACGACCACTCGCATATATACTATGGTAGTTTAATCGGCTATGATCTCACAAACACAGTGCTTCAACGCGTCAACAACCGGAAATCAGTGTTCATAATGTAGTGAACATACACATGTAGGCAACAAGGTTCATGATCACGTTGTTACAACAACAACAACAACAGTGGCTGAAAGTGTTGAAATCTGACCCACTCCAATGTAAGTATTATTTGATATTTTCCTTAATATGCAACGGATTTTGATGAAATATGGCGCAGCAAACGCGTCTTCATGAGCTGTATTTTGGTCGTCCCGGGAGTTCGGCACATACTTATGTCGATTTGCGAAGAATCGATTTCATTGTCGGTAGACACGGAAATCGATTCTTCGCAGAAACGACAGAAGTTTGGGCCAAAGTACAGAGACCACCAAATGCAACTTAACAAGACGCGTTTGATGCACCAGATTGATCAAAATCCGTTAAATAATAAGGACAAGATACAATAATATGTTCTTTTAATCGGAGGGCTTCTGTAAGTTTCAGTACTTGTTGTTGTTGTTAGTTTAAACAATATTTTATTTCATATATAGCAGGTTACATATATACAAGACAAGTGATAAAAGGATTAGAAAACAAGCTTCGTAAAAGCTTATGTGAATTCTTCTCCTTGACAGTTGATGGGCCGCCGGCTGAGATAAGAGACCTTACGACAATTGCGTTAATTGACACTACTTGGAGATATATTTTGTTTATTGTACCTCACACAGTACGATATGCATGTACTCGCCTTGCTGGTGTGATTATTGCTACAACATTAGCTGAAAACGAACAGTGTACGCCCTGAGCAGACCGCTCGGATGAGCGGGCTGACATGGGTCCGCGCTGGTCGCGTATGTCTTAAGGGCCTTGTTCTCAGCAGGGTGCCCATATTACACAATAGTTATTGAACAGTGGCAGGAAATAGTTTAATATTGTTTATCTTATGATCACTGAAAATGAAAATGGTTCTATAATACCAACACCAAATATTATCAAATCACCAATAGGCCAACACCCGCGCTCGCTGCGACCGCAGTCAATCTATCAGAGGCAACAGCCTGTCATTGGTTGAAGATCTAATTACCTTACAAGTCGCAGCAACTTAGTGTCTGGTTGTATACAAGTCTTTGATATATATGTGACAATTGGACCAATATACTTGATTGTTTTTGATTGTCTGGTTTGAAATCGAGTTGAAAACAAGCCATTATTATGTATACGCCTATCTGTTAGTATATTTAGTTAGGAATTTAATTACTTTAGTCTGGCCTAAAAGCGTTTTGTAGACATTATATATTTGTGCACTTGCAAAAATACGGTGGTATTCTGTTCAAATGATAATCGTTCGTTACCATAAAGAAGATTGTTGGCTATCGGTGGACACGGAATGTCTGTTAAGTGAATATGTCTTTGACGTTGATAGTTTTCGCAATATAGTAGCAAATGATTGATTGTTTCTACCAAACCACAAGTACAATTTGGAGAATCAACTATAGATCTACGATGAAGGTCATAATTCAAGGAACTGCATGACAAACGAAGACGGGCATGAAGTACTTGTCCTTGTCTGCAGCCTACATTGTATAAGATGGGTGATTTTGTAACATTTTTATTTATAATTGCCTTAAAGGCCCAACTGGGATATAAAAGCCACCAGATGGCGCTGGGCAGGCTTTTTGATAATTTTATGCATGCTTCACTTCAGGGACACTATTTCACACAGACATAGATAATACAACTTTGAAAGGTTTAGAAAAATTTGGATTTAAGAAAACAAATGTAAATGTGCCTTTGAAGTAATACAATGTACTCAACTGACAACTGATTCAAACTTGCCGGGCGGAGCGTAGCTGTTACATATGTAATTCATGCATAGAGCCGAGTTCATGACCCGACATTGTAAACAACCCCACGTGTTTAGTGATAACGCTAACAGCTATAACTGCCTGTATGGTCAACATCAGACAGTGTGCCAGCCGCTCAACTTTGATTTTGGACAGTAATATCAAATTAAATGTGTGGTTGGTATGCACATAACAAGGTGAATGAAACAAAACCATGGTTTAATAGACCAGCAAGAGAAATATTTCGCCTAGAACTTGATGTGGCTGTGAAAATGCAGTATATACTAACTATAAACAGCATATACTCGGTTTAGTATGTACTGTCACAAAACAGCATGTATGTGCAGTTTGATCTGGAATTTACAGGACTACATGAATTCAAGTTTGCTAGCAGCCTTATTTCCTGTATCCTAACACATACCAGTATGGCTATTTCAACACTGGACACGTTACGACATGCATATCCCCGGATCAGCTGGTGCATCCTCGCAGCCTCATCAGGATCTACACTGTTAAGTTTCGTGGTCATTCATGGTGGCTCTAATTAATGATGTAAACTGCATCATGATGTAGTCATGTGCTATCTGAATGTGAGTTAAACTGATCAAACACGCAATAAGCCCCATTTTGTCATTGTGTAATACATGGAAAGGTGGTACATTAAATTTTACGTGTTTCTATTTTTAATAATTTATATAATAGCATCAGAATACTCTTTGCTTTGAAATAGTTAGCAGCAATTTACTATATAAGTTTTGACACTTTTAGTAAATTCTCAATCATTTTCCTGCACAACTAAAACATACAGACACTATTATAGGGACTGGTATATATTGTATCATTTGTGTGTTTTATGGGACCACACGTTTGATACGACTAGATACTGGTCAGTATGAAACACCTACACTGGCTATCCAGCAGCCCCCTCACTGTTCTACATTGGGAGCAGACGACAAACATGTGCTGCTGTTTATGTATTCTATTTATAAAGCCAGTGTATAACTGACAGGCTAGGGACGCTATCAATAATTGGATATGCCCCTCCTACAAAATTCGGTACCAGGGCACCGATTATTGGGCCTTTAAAGGACGGTACTGATTGCGCATTTTTTTCCTGTTCTGACAATTTATTCCATTCACGAATAGTGTGGGGTAGATATGAATTCAAATACAATTGTGTCCGACAATGTACTAATGGTATATTAGTAGCGTTTCTAAGGGTATACCGTGCTTGTATCTGTTCAGGAATCAGATCGCTAAGATATTGTGGGGATAGTTTATTTACCATTTTGTAAAATAGTATAAGTTTGTGTTTATTTCGTCTGTTTTCCAAGGATTCCCACCTGAAATCTTGATATAATTTATCAATATTACAAAGTTTAGTAGCTCCACACACTATGCGCGCAGCTTCTATCTGTACTGCTTCGATCTGGTGTTTTAATTCGTCTGTGCAATTACTCCATACAACATCACCATACTCCAAAAGAGGTCGAACAAAACAATATACATGCGTTCAAGAGTTGATCTTTTTAGGGTGAATTTCAGAGATCGTAATATGCCTATTCTTTGCCATGCTTTATTTAGATATGATGAGATGTGTGGATACCATTTTCCGTTTTCTGATATAATTATTCCTAGATGTTTATGTTCATTAACAGTTGTAATAGGACGGGTGTCCATTTTAAGTACTGGATGCTGTGGTTTATTATGTTTTCTTGAATAAATCATTGACTCTGTCTTGGATGGGTTGAATGTCACTAGCCATGTTTTTGACCATTGATTTATAGTTTCTAGGTCGTTATTTAATGCAGCTGCTGCTGCTGATATTGTGTCGTCGACTATTATGTACAAGCTTGTGTCGTCTGCAAATAATCTAATGTTGGAGTTAATTTCTTGGACTATGTCATTTATGTATATTAAAAACAATACAGGTCCTAAAATAGATCCCTGTGGAACGCCTGCATTGATAGTGCACCAATTAGACGCGGAGTTACTATATACTACACGTTGTTTTCTAGAGGACAGATACGACTTAAGCCATTCGAGCATAGAACCAGAGATTCCGATGTTTGATAGTTTGTAAAGAAGGCCTCGATGCCAGACTCTGTCAAACGCCTTTGATATGTCGCAAAAAACAGCACGAACCTCTTTTCCTTCATCCATTGCTTTGCAAATATCGTTATAGATGTAAGTAAGTTGATTTAGAGTTGAATCACCTTTGATAAAACCCGATTGGTATGATGTTAGTTTATTGTTTGAGGCCACAAAATTGTACAAATATTTATGAACACATCGTTCCATTAGCTTACCAATGCAGCTAAGCAGGGAAATCGGTCTGTAGTTCTGTGGACTTGAAGGATCTGCCTTTTTAAAAATCGGTATTACATTCGCCTGTTTCCATGGAGAGGGGAAGTATGAATTACTTAGTAATGTATTGAAGTATGTAGAAAGTGGTACTGAAAGTTCACGAGAGCCCTCACGAAGTAATCTGGGACTTATTAAATCAGGACCACTGGTTTTTGATGGATTGACTAATGATATAGCATTGATTACATTTGTAGGAGAGATTGTGATTGTTGTCATATTGGGTAGATTCGGTTGTGTTGGAGGTGGCAGTGGAGTAGAACTGTCATCAATGGTGGACTGTTTTGAGAAGAAGGAATTAAGTAATTTCGTTTTTTCTTTGTCTGTTTGTGCTTCTATTCCGCCATCAAGCAATGTAGGAATTGTCGTGGAGGTTTGTTTAGCCTTCAATTGTTTTGCAAGTTTAAACCATGTTTTTACTGAAGTTTCGGAATCATTAACCTTCTCTATCAGTTTATTTTCATAATCCGTTTTACATTTTCTTATGAGTTTCGTAACCTCGTTTCTAATTTTTCGGAACTTAGGCCAGGCTAGTTCTGTATTCACATTTTTAGCTCGTTTATGGATTTTATTTCTTTTCCTTATTAATTTTCTTATACTATTATTAAACCATGGGATATCATTCGGTCGTATATTGACTATTTTGTTGGGTATTGTTTCAGTAGCTATCTCTATTATTGTAGTTGCGATTGTTTCGGCTGTGATATCTAAATTCCCTGAATTAAGAATTTCGTTCCGATCGACAGAGTTTAATTTTGTTCTGTAATTGTCATAATTTCCTCGATTGTAGAGCCAGACTTTCCTTTTATATGTTGTGACTTTCGCCGTCTTTATCTTTAATACTGCAACTATAGGACAGTGGTATCTTATAAGATCAGCGATGAAGGGATCGGCAACAAAGCTGGTAAGTATATGTCTGGCGTCTTTAGTAATTATTAGGTCTATGAGAGAGCTTGAATTTTCAGTAAAGTTTGTTGGCGTAGTGATAAGCTGTTCCGCATTATATGATGTAATAAGCCTACTAACTCTATTCGAGTCAGAATTTTGTACATTTATATTAAAATCCCCTGCAATAATTACATTTTCGCATATTTGGTTGAAGGCGCGATCAATACTTTCTTCAAGCAATGCCCACTGATTATTATTTGAATCCGGTGGCCTATATATGCCTCCTATTAATAATTTTCGCCATCTCGGATCAATGCGATAAACGCAGCGAGCGAGATGTGGTGCGATCCAACAAGGCATAAGGTTTTGGTTGGAACTTAAATATGTACTTGTATGCTCATTTTCATAGGGTACAGATAACACAACAAAACAGGGGAAGAACATGTAAAAGTACATACACGTTTCGGGGATTCATATCGAAAGGATAGAGCGGACAATGCAACAGTTCAGAAGATTCAAAACCTACGATTAAACAAACAAGACACTGAAACGGAAGACACGAAAACAAACAAAACACTAAAATAGAAAACACGAAAACAGTCAACGTGTGACGGTGTCACATTACAATACAGTTCGAGAGCCTACCGTACATGCCATTATACATATGCCCTTGTCATATGTGTATTATCTTAGAGTTTAATGATAGATACGTAAGGTACACGTATTTTGCGTGGTCCGGATAAGCCTTGTCTATGCCAGTCATCGATGACAAGCCATTACTTATGTGATGCAACTGTGCCTGTGTGATCAGGGATCTGATCAATCAAAGATCAGGTAAGGCGCTACGCACGGTCGACTGCCGACTAGTACATGTATACTTGTGACTGGTCACTGAGACCGCACCTATGACAGAACAGCGATACTTATATATTCGATATAATATTTAAATGTATGTTTTAGATAGTCATTATTTTATATTTATTGAATATTAGGTAGCGTATACCCTGATCAGATTTTGATATTGCACAAACTGGTAATACGTTGTAATAACCAAGTAAGGTCTCCTTTCTAATCTGACAGGTATACAGTCGAAACTTGCCCGTGCAACAGCCCTCGCTTTCTATTTATAGCTTACGTTATGTTAGCGTGCACGTGACTATGCAATGAGTTGATTATACGAATATGAATGGATTTTTCTAGCGACCTGGTGAGTTACTTACATGTAAGCATGCTCATTTTGTCGGACCACGTGCTATCTGCTCAACAACGTGTTGTCAATATACAATGACACGTGGTACAAAGAAATGAAAGACGAGACAATACTGGATTTACCTAGCGACCAGGTGAGTTACTTACACATGTGGGCGTGTTTATATTATCCTACCACGTGGTATCTATTAAACATCGTGTAGGCAATGTATAATGGCGTATATGGTGTACAAAGAAATAAAAATGAGACAATAATATACACGAACATGCGTTAGTACATCTCATTGCATGTGAGATGAAATCATAGTTTTATCGACGAAATACACCTCCATCATACTAAATGTTCACCAAGCATACACGTATATATATATTAGTAGCAATACACGACGACTATCAAGCTTTAGTTCTCAGTTTACAATTGCATGGCTTTGCCCTAAACCGGATTATTGTAATCTGACATGATCAATGGCGTCAATAATAGCAAAATCGTGACGTACAATGTGCTACTTCACATGGCGTGTCGCATCTAAAGATTACACTCAATAATTTACAACACTAGGTAAAGGGCATGTGTTATAGCTGCAGATGAGAGACCAGTCTAGACATGAAATATGCACAATATGTTGTGAGTAGGGATAACCTCAGTAATGGATTCGGTAAATAAACTTGCTCACACATATATTCACGCCAAAAACATAAAATATTATATACGAAATATAGATCATGCAAACAGTTTATGATGATCACATACACAGTGATGATTGGAGAGACAACAATTAAAATATGCATAGTTTACCGGGCCCAACTGTTCTCCACCTCCACAAAATTAATACACAAGAACATATATATATACCCTAGCCTATGCATACGTGCTATTCACACAGGGGCGCATACTCAAACTACAGTGCGTTACTTGGAGCAACCTGGTCTAATAATGAATAATATAGTTAACCCGGCCCATCTATTCCGGATCTCCATATAAACATCGAGATACTGAGGAGGGCGAGTTAGGTTTTGATTTTGCATATCTGATGAGCCGTCACGTTTGAACAGACGTGACATGCAGGCTGATCTGGAGACACTCGGTTTGTATTTGTCGTGAGATCCATTATGTAGACAAGACACACAATATTTCAATCAAAACAACACGATACACGAAAATATTATGAGTGGCAAATTGCAAGAATGTTCAACTAATATGTTTTACACCAAAGTACGTATCCGTTCTGACAAAATGTATAACGTACATGCATATATTCGCATGCAGTATTTGGGACAGCAACCAACACAATCGTGCATAAACAAAGCTGGCTACTATTCAACAACACACGCTCACATGTACACGGTCATGTAATCGCACAGCAACACACATTACACCAGCACACAGACATGCATGTATAAACGCATGGGTCATACAGAAATAAGGCGGTGCTCACCCATGGGGGACGCATGCGCACACAGACATACATGTATAAAAGCATGGGTCATACAGAAAGAAGGCGGTACACACCGGGCGCATGCGTACACTTTGGCTACGATATTTGGAGAAACCAGATCTAATAATACATGTGTAGTTACCCTGACCCATCTATTCAGAATCTCCATGTAAACATGGAGATTGAGATTAGGGTGGGTGTCATTTTGCATTTACATGATTGTTTGATAAGCCCTCACGTTCAAGATCGAAGTTCGAAAGCACGTGAGGGACATTTTGTTGTGTGAACACGTTTTAATGACGTTAGATACAGATTAGAATAATTTTACAAGAATTCCGCCACGGAAGCGGTGTCGCACCTGTATACAAAGGATTGGTAATTAAATGACATTGACCTTGGAAATTTGGATGTGGGGGTATGCATAGCAAAGCATCATCCCTATACACACATTGGTGTGAAATATTATAAAAATCTGGCAAGGGGTTAGAGATATAGAGAACTAGAAAATTGTTTGTAGAACACGGATACCCCACTTACTGCTTTGACAATATAAAACAGCCTGATGGAAACAAAAATATCGTATGAATTTAATTAAGATCGACCAAGTTGAACTCATCATCACGTGGACAGGAAAATGGCCGCCAAGGGGAGATAAGTCATGGGAAATACTTCGAAATCAATAGGCTTCTTCCTCGTGTCGTTACAAAGATCGGCCAAGTGGAAGTTGAGTTATCGCGTGGACAAGGATACAGAATGTGAAAATTAATAATGGCCGCCAAGGGGAGATAAGACATGAACAATCCGTGTGCAGACTGATTGGAGATTTGGTTTGTTGGGAAGCTGACGGTTCAAATTGACTGATCACACTGGGAATATAAACAGTTATATACATGTGTTACACTACATGAACCTCTCAGTTGTCAAACTAGATCGGATGTATGGTGTTTACGGTTTCTCTGATTTGGCATTCTGACATAAGAACATTCGAAAACACACACACACACGCGCGCACGCACGCACAGGAATATATACTAGACAATCGTTCATCACGCATTATACATTCGTCAATCTGTGCCAGTCATGTTTGGGGGACTCTGAACATGATCAGATGTTCAAGGTACCTCAAAGGACACCAGCTTCTTAGGGTAAAAACGATCGTGGTGGCCAGTTTTAAGTGATGGTGACTGATTTCACAATATTGTCGGTACATGTTTTTCGGCTCATATTTAAGTTTGGGAATTGGCTCGAACACCTTCCATACCCGGGATATATAGCCCAGTAAAGAAGCAGGCCGATGGTCGTCGGTCTGGTTTATATTTCCGAATTTTGATAAATGTTGCATTTATAATTCAGGCTCCATGTTCATACGACAGCTATTTATAGCTTGGTATGTTTCGTAATTTGACTGCTCAGCTGCGTGCAAGGGACCAGTGTAAGACGGGACGCGGTATGCGCGTTCATATTTCTGTGTTGTAGCAAGTAACAGTTATGCATATAGTCATTTATATATTGCTGCATAACGTTTAATAAACCCGGGTCACTGTGTGTTCTGTCCAGTGTCCACACTACCTAGACTGGTGCACTCGTACATAATAAAATATATGCATTGTATGGGTGAGCTCTTACCTTCATATCTAGTGAACGGACATTTTTGATTCAAGGTGGACAGTTTGGTCCGTGAAAACAGATTTTACACATACAATATATAATCTGGTCCCGTGAGTGACAAGGTCTATTTCATGAGGACACCCGATAGAACACTCAATTATACATGGGGGATTGCATGAAACCTAACAGCGAATATACTGATTGCATGTGTTTATACGGATCTCGATTGTTGTTGTTGTTGTTGTAACCACGTGATCATACACACTGGGCAACATTGAAAACATGAATAACAACTATGACATTGACATCCAGTTGAAGGAGTGTATGTGTAATTGTCCAAACAATACAAAATGAATAAACTATAGTATCAGCATATAGTCGTTGTTGTTGTTTTCCGAAAAAGGTTTCTCTATTTTGTTTGACAATCTTAAACATTCACATTCGTGAGATAGACAAGAAAGGAAAACGAAATATTGTTTGATATCACCCATTGGATATATCTAACATATAATCGACTAGTTTCTATCTCCACCACCTTTTCTCAATGGATACGTCATGAAATGTTCATCCTTGTTTGGACACCATGTCATGTTAATAATAAAATGGTCAACATTCATTAACAAATCAATACTCAGGTTGTGGGTTATTACATACGTAAACGTATTTATAAAATGTGTCGTAGATGCCATACAGCAGTGCAATCCCCGAAAGTTTAAAAGATAATTGTGTGGGGGGGGAATCTGAGCATGAATTCCATATTGACCCTTCTAAGTGATGAGCAGTGTGGATCCTATGAGACGAACTGTCTCTAAAGAGCCAACAACCAATTATTGGGTAACATCTGTCTGAAGTATTCCAATTTGTGACAGTGACTGGAGAAATGTTTTGTTTTTTTTTGTTACCACTGTAGCTCCCGACCAAATAACGCCTGTAGCCTGATATTTAGATTCGACGCATGATGGGTGTGTTGTTGATGACTTATACACTGGTCGCAAACCCACAAGCCCCATTTCCCCAGTCAAAGACACACTTATGAAACACAAAAGATACAAACAAAACAATACTTGCCGATGACACGTCGAAACCGAGGATAAAGATTCAGCAAACGTTTCCTGAAGTAGTGTGCCCGGGGATACACCTTGTATGTGTAAAGACGGCGAGTCCAAGTCTCAATGTCCATCCTGGACATATGCGCCGTCTATATGGCCGATTGCTGGACGGATACGTGTGTACTGGAGGCGCCGATATGGGTTGCAAGCTGAGTCAACGACGTCAGGCCAGGAGACAGAACAAAGTTTCCGTGTTCTTTAAACTTGTATCATCTGGAATTAGTGAAGCAGGGCCCACTTACTGTTAATTGCATTAAATCATATTCAGTGGAACAGCTTTATGTTCGTATTGTATACCATATGTTTTGTTCAGTAACAAAAAAACAAGAGTGCCGTAAGAGTGCCGTAAGTCACAAAATATGCCCGTCGAAGATGGGCCAGGCAGTGAAGATGCAGAAATGTATGTGAAGCTGTCACCAAGGCAAAAAACATTAATGATAATCTGAAAATCTATAGCATTATGTTTTCCTCTTGTTGTGATAAACAGGTATATGTCATTTAGAGATGTGTAAAGTAGAAATTATAGAGAATTGGATACAAAAATGTATAAAAAATGTCTAAGTTTAAAAGTGATATTATTGTTAAAACAAATATTTTTCGGCATAAAAACACCAAGGTGTACATCATCATTCAGATCGAATGAAAGAACGGTTTCAGAGGAGTTGTGTACACAAACTCTGTACCCTATATAGAATTGTATACAAACATGTAGAACAAATGGCTAAGCTAAAAAGGTGATATTTTTGTTATAATTTCAGATCGATCGACTGAACGGTTTCAGAGGAGTTGTGTACACAAACTATGTACGCTATATAGAATATTATACACAAATGTAGAACAAATGGCGAAGTTAAAAAGGTAATATTTTTGTGAAAACAAAAATTTCGGCATAAAAACACCAAGGTGCACATCAATATGTGTAGAAGACGTGTGTGTGTGTGTGTATAGTTTCAGATCGATCGACTTAACTGAACGGTTTCGGAGGAGTTGTGTATGTCCGCATGTATTTGGGGTTGTCTCAAGGTGTTCTGTGATTTTTTAATATACATGTAGCAAAATCGTTTATGAATTCTAGTTTATCTAAACGATGTTTAAATAATGTAATACCATATTCTCTGTTGCTACAAGGTCGATTAAAACGTATGTTAAGAATAGTAGCGGCAAACATAGATAAGTGTTTAGTATTGGTATATATCCATTAGTAGACCAAATGAGCTGGCAGTAGGCACTGACCAGACTGCGCGAATCTTGGGCTTTGCTATCAGCTTTTTGTATTACATAATAAGTCATATATTCGCCAATATATCTAAATCACGAATCAACACGGAACAACTTGTTTATTCAAGCAGGCTGAGAGTGGCATATAATAGTCCGTATTAAATGGAGACAGACCTTTTTAATGCCCTTAATCAAACATATTGTTTCAATTTCAAATCTAGCCGATCAATCGACACTCCATTTGATAATAAACAATCATATAGCAGAAAGAAGACAGAACTGTATGCATAAAAATGAAATTAAAAAGATGCTATGTGCACAATACATATGACAGTGCAGGTTACAAGTGTTTTAAACATAGTGTTTGCTGGAAGATTGATTGCAATGAGGCCATAGCTAGCATGGCCGGTTCTATGCTGGTAGCAGATGCCATTGAACAGTTTGTGGGAGCTGGGATAGTTACTTGGAAACTGATTTGGCGGTGGTCAATTCCATAATTACGTGGTTTATGGCACGTATAATCACCATTGCGTAATCGCGACGGATTAAGGAAATGGTGATCGATAAACTTTACAGTTATCGCGTCAGTATATGGAAATTAAGGGAACCACAGTTGCGAACCAGCAGCGTTGATGCGTCGTCACCTTCTCACATAACCATACTAACTGGGTTTTACATAATAATTTGGAAATTAGATTTTGCACATTATACGCCAGTCGTAATAGTAGATGCGATCGACTTCTTTACCATATCCTGGTCGCTTATAGGCTGGTAGTACGAATGTTGCACATGCTGTTATAAGGAGCTCGCGGTCAAGTCGACCGTCCATAATTAAGTGATTTATGTCACCACGGCGGCGTGACTGACACCGATTGGGTGGATGGATGGATGGATGGATGTTGTAATACCATATGCTCTGTTGCTACAAGGTTGTTTAAAACGTATCCTCAGAATAGTAGCTGCAAACATAGATACTTGTTTAGTATTGGTATATATACATTAGTAAAAAAACATAAGATGGCATTGTAGGCCCTGATCAGACTGCGCGAATCATGGGTAAAATTGCTACCCGTTAAGCTATCTCTCAACCAGATAACCACATCGTAGGCAACTCTTGTAGCTAGTATTTATCATATAACAAATCATAAAATCGCCAATATATCTAAATCACGAACAAACACGGAACAGTTAGTTAGTTAGTTATGATATATGTAAGGGTGGGAATTGGTTCACAGAACCTTCCATACCTGACCCAGAATGTTTTTTACGCCAATGGCCGTTGGTTCGGGGTATTTTTGACCGAATTTATTATCAGTTGCAATATTGTCGAAATATGTGCTTTAAATTAAGTAGGTGATGAGAGTGTTACTTTAACCTAGCTAGTCCAGTCTCTTTTCGCACTGTGCAAGTATGTCAGACCGATATATTCGTACCTTAGACCCTCCCGAATATGTCCGCGGATATATTGGTTGGTGCGGACATATTCGTACCTTTCACATGTTTCTAAGATTAACTTTTTCACTCTTATAATTTCTCAGCCCTTTTACGACCACTGTTTGATATTATCTTGACCAGCAGCTTTGTCGCTTTGTAGGCTACACAGCAGTTTCAGAGCAGCATTTGCATTAAATTTAATAGAAATATTGGGCAATTTGGGTACTTGCTTGGAGTAACGTGGGATGAGTGTCTGCCAATACCAACGCATCTAATGGAACTGATGCATGTCTAACCAAGTGATACGGACAGATTTAAATTTGCGGGTTAACATGTTTGCCTTACCTGCATCAGAGACGTAGTACACTAAATCACTGTCTACATTATCAGAAAGAATACTAACGGTTTTCTGATCTGGAAGGGGGGGGGGGGGTAGGGGCTATGCCTTGTGCATTCTAATTTAGTATTTTTGGTATTAACATGGTTGAATATGACACTTCATGTATGTCAATGAGAGGCACTTTAAGTAACTGTCAGCTGTTTTAATATTGGGTTTTATTTTACTTTTCAATTATGTGAATTTTTTCTTAATTTGTAAGTTCATATTGCTATATGTTAGTTTTTGTTTGTTTTACTTCGAAGTTTTGTTATCTATCTTATATTTAACGGCGAGTATTGGCTCTAAGAACCTCCCACACACGTGAAAGATGCCTAATTTACAAAATAAGTTTGAATTAATTTAAGGTGGCATAAAGCATCCAAAGTATAATCAGTAAGTGCACGTCGAAGTAGGCCAATCCGTTCGCCATAAATCGTGAACATAGGTTCGTTATCAACTTGAATCCTTTCTGTGTTCGGTTCAGTCTGATCTGATGGAGCGCCATTTTAACAAAATGGTGCTGCCTTCCATGTTCGTCTGTGACGGTTAGGTCATCGTGGATCATCCTTTCCCAGTGGACGTTCGGATAATATAATGTCCATCATAATTCCACAGCAGAGGGCAGGCTCTTCCAGATGATTTCAGCTGCCTTGGCCATTAGGCAGCCGTCAGTTAGGTACCCGTCGGTCCATCTTCAGAGCACCAACTACCTCTGTAACATCTCCGCATATGGCGAGATAGCTGCTGTATTCACTAAGTGGATGCAAGTTGTGTGTGAGAGTGGCGTTGGTCTTTCTTTCCCGCCACCGCTGATTAATCGATGCTTTTTTTTTGTTCTGGGAGTCGCTTAGGCGAGTCTACGATCCTTTGTTGAATAGCCGTGATATTACATTAAATCAATCTACTACACTGCACATTGCCATTACACAACGCGCTGTCTAATTGCATTTTTAATAATTTGTTTAGTTATATGATAGACAAATCCACAATGCGGGAAGTCAACTAGGTCTAGCCACAAACTGGCATCAGTGTTCACTCGCCGTTCCTTGTCGGTATGGTCATGACTGTTATCAATACTAATTATATTGAATAACAATAGTACAATTATATTTTGTCATACTACGGAAGCCGTAACATGACAATAATTGTTTTATAGATAGACAATCTATGTTGTTATTTCGATACATAAAACAGTTATAGGTGACATGTATCGACGTCCGTATCATACTAATCTATATCATGTGGAATTACAGTGTGGTGTCGTTTTCTGAAGTGATATACTTAAATTATGTTACGATGCCTCCCCTTCTTGGAAATCTACGCCACGAACCAAACACCGTTAATCTTTAACTGCAAACGCTACATTTGAATAGTAAAAATTGACCTCGTCACCTCGTGTGCATTATATTTCATTTTTAGCAAATTCATTTTAAGCAAATGTTTATTAACATTCTCAATATTTTTGTCACCTAAAGCTTTTCGTAAATTCAGATATTTCGCCGGTTTATCATGTATACACAATCATATATATCTAGATTTTCGACGATCTTGACCTCAATTTGATCTTATCAAAAATAATAATAACAAGAAATGTGGCCTTTCGGCGCACGAATGCCCCCGGTGGCAGATTGGAGAACTCTGGCAAAGTTAATTAACCAGTGAAAAGTATTCAAAAGCACATTTATAAAGGTCAAACGGTCAATATTAAGGGCATTTTTGATGTGTGGCATTTGTCCACAAGTATGATGTATTGAAATATTAAAGTAATCCATCAAGAAATATAGAAGTTATGACAGAATTGAGAAATTCCGGCGAACTTCTTAACTTGTGGAAAAAATGTTCAAAGTTGTCGAGGTCAAAAGGTAATTTTCATATTAAGAGCATCATGGATATGTGACATTTGTCCACAAGTATGCTGTGTTGAAATATTTAAGTAATCCGGGGGGCATAAAAAGATACCGAGACAAGACCAGCGAACTCACGAAACAAAAATGTAACAATGTATGCATAATTATAGCAGCATAACACCAGCAGATATGTTCTAGCATCGGTGGAATTGTATTCTTAATTACTTCCGAATATACATGTATTAGCATCAAATAGATAATGGTGAGACCGCAACAAAGTATGGATGGTATCATTTCCGAAAACATTGACCTTAAAGGAGATATAACAAGCTTCTGTTTTCGCGATACGCTTATGTATTCATCATGTATATATCAAATCCAACAAATGTTACAGTAATCCGACCAGTATGTGCCGTTCTTTTAAGGATTTCATATTCCCGACAGCCATTTTTTCCAGCCGTCACTGCATGACTACCTTCCCCTTATTTTGCTTACAACAGTTATTTCCATTTGCGGTCACGTGGATATAGAACGTATCAGTAGTACTTCCGAAATGCATAATACGATTATTACACGTAATAGTTTAACAGACTACTCCAGTTTATGAGACAAATATAAATATATGGGACTGTACTGTACTGTAAAACGATACAATTGTCAACAGCTGTAGGATACCAGTCTTTATTTATTTATATTTACATCGTCAGGTTACAATATATTGTTCACCGATAGTACTTATATATAATGCCAAATCAGACGGGCAACAGAGTAGACACTTTTCAGAGCTGTAGGGGCATAGATGGATCTGGTGCTATTCTGGTCAAACTGTCATAACGCCATTATTGTAGGCCATTGTCCACTTACAAGGAAACAATGCTGTACATGGGGTCAATTAAGGAAAGCCCGGGGTGACAGCACTGGGAAAATTCGTCGCTCTAATTGCCACGGGGGTTGGGGTGTTGCTTGCAGATTATTTACTATTATTTACTACTTTGCGCTTTTAATGTCACTCCAGTGCGATCTCTTAGCAACAATATTTCAATGGCGGATGCCTGTCAAACTTCCTGATGTTGATAAATATTTCGACACCTTGTCTAATCATTCGTGATATACTACCATTTGAGATGCAATATTACACAGGATACATACGTTCTGTTTGTGTGAACGATCTATTTCTGCCAAAACATATGAAACGTGATAAACTGTGAGATATTTACAATATGTTTTCGCCGCACGCCTTGGACCATGCAATTTTCGGATCAGGTCACCAGGACGTTTCGGACCAGGACGTTTCAGATGCAAGCAAGCTGTGACTTTGACAATAATACCGCTTTAAGTGGGTTACACTTAAAGCGCGTTAAAATCCGGCACTTTCGGTCCTGTAAATTGAGTCGTGTTTTTAACTTGTCCTTTTCAATTGCGACCTCGTGGGAAAGCACGCTAAAATGTGCTCTCTATATTTTGGTGTAAATCACAATTAGATAAATTAATGTACTAATGTGTCCTGAAGAAATGACCCACCCTCCACACCCGTGCTCTTCTGGAAGTGATTGTTTGTGTGTCTGAGTCTGACCTACCACACAGGAAATGTATCATTGAACAAGCTGCAAACTGTTTGGTGTTCAGCAGCGGACAGATACTTAGTTTTCGGCGAGTTCACATATTTTTTTGAATGGTTGCTGGTTCCCTATTGGTCTGCTTCAGATATACATGTGATGGATGCTGCAAATCGAAAGAATCGTTTATATTCGCGCATTCGTCACGGCTTCAGTTCAAGTCGGTTTCACAGTGAGGTGAAGAAGTTCCCGTCCATGCTGTTCAGCGGGCTTTTATGACGATAGGAAGACGTTTATGACATTTGGTGATTTTAAATGACATATTGGCGCGTTTGGAAGCTGCCACCAGTATTATTTGATTTGTGAAACAGCTATGTGATTAATTTTTGCATGTCGGTTATCAAAGGGAAGGTATCTGATTCCCAACGCCTTTGCTTTGTTAGGCGATATATGTTATGATCGCCACCAATTAATGATTGTGAAGCCGAGGCCAATTTCTGCCGTTAAAATAATATTAGAGATTGAAACATGTGTCATTGTATTTCAAGCAACATTCTGCTTAATTGCATGTGTCCTGTATTGTAATACCAGAATACCACTTGGGATATTTTATATAGATTACCACATGTTTTGGTCGGTCATTATGTGGCAGAGGAATTGACTGACCTCAAACTTGGTATTGGCGTAGGAATACATACTGAAATAATTTGTGACCGTTCATCGACAATAATATACCTGTAATGTATGACCATCAGCCACTGAGATTGCGTGATATTTATAGAGTGCATTATGATTAATATTCGACCCAGATGATGATGATATATGTAGCATCTTATGCCGTATTTTCCCGCCGTTCCATCGGCGCACCCCATCAAGCCACACGACAGGAAGGGTAGTAGCACGGCATTCCCCCACAAATTGCACCTAGTCTATACAAAATGCCCAACCCAAGAAATATGGGGCTTACTACTAGTATGTACACAGCGACCAACATTCTGGCACAAAGTCAGCGGTTGGCCGTTGCCTGTTACATAACTCACAAGTACCGATACATTGGTCCAGTTGATCGGGCATTGAATAACCACAACAGAAAAGCTGCTCACGGGTAGAATCAGGAAACCGAATCATTGCTAACCCAGCTACACCATCGAGCCCAGCGTTTCGAAGCGCCAGTGACATTCAACTCTATTTGTAATAATGGTTAATTCCCACTTAACAATGTTAGGTTAACTCTGCGGTTTGCAGACAAAGCTCTAACTCAATATTTGCAAACAAGCTGTTGTTGTTACAAAGATGGAGTAAACGTCACATTTAGCGTCATTGTATATGCATTAAATGGCGTTTTTGGGAAATTTAAGTTGACATTAGATCTAAATAAAATTTAAACATGGCGGTTTATTTTTTATTTATTTCCATAAATACGCCTACTTACTTTGTTCTTTTATTTTATTTCGAAGAAAGCGGTTACTACAGTAAATGTTTATGACAATAAAGAAGTACCTCAGGATATATGAAAATCTACCTGTGTTTAATAAATCGGCAACAAAGAACGAAGTTTCCTTTTTTTTTGTCATACCACTGGTCACGTTTTCTCCCTTGGACAACTGCTCATGTTGTTCTCAAGACAATTCGTACATAAAACAATATGCAGGTGTGCCCATCTGGGCGGTAGGATATAATTGGGCTACAGCGGCGGAAAACTTCCGGGTAATTAGATAAAAGTTAAAGAATCACACCTCTCTATTGAGTCTAATTCCCCGTTTAAAATGTAGGCCATGAGTTTAGCGAAAAATGAAGCCAGTTTTCTTGTACACAACAGGTTATTTTATTTTATATATGTCGGAAAACGGCCACGGCTTCAAGTAAAATCAAATGAACAAATCAATGCAATGCAAGAAAACAGATACCTTCACGTTGGTACCCGGCATGTAAAACTTCTCAACATAGCAGTTTCACAATACAAGGTTCAATCTCGAGATGTCCGACGGCATATACTACTGTAGACCCCGGGATGACGACGTGTTTAACCACTGTATGGAAGCTGCCTTGGTGAAGCCGTGACAAAGTGAAGAATGTATCCTGCACAGATAACCATACCAACGCATCTGCAATTTTCCTACCAAATTAATATTGGCTTATTGGCTAGTATGGCAATCAGCCGGTTATTAAAAAATGATTACATTTCGTGCAAGACCAAAAATAAACTGTAATCAAAAAATTAATTTCTCATGAGTTTCAGGGTGTGGAGGGTGGGTTAAATATTTGTTAACTCTTGTCCATTATTTAATGTTAAATACCACAAGTTTACTGGCAACACAATTTCCCTCGTGGCTTCCACGCTGGAAAGGAAGAACGACTCAAAAATCCGTGACAATAAAATAGTTTGCCCGCATGAAAAAACCGAACGATTAAAAAAACTTATAATATAATGTCCCCATTGTAACCGACTTTAACATAAAAAAGCTTAAAGTGTTATTACAATGTAGGCCATGAGCATAACGCAAAATGAAGCCAGTTTTATTGCACACAACATGTTGTTTTATTTTATATATGTCGGAAAACGGCCACGGCTTCAAGTAAAATCCAATGAACAAATCAATGCAATGCAATATAACAAAATGAAAGCGCTGGGAAACAGATACTTTCACTTTGGTACCCGGCATGTAAAGCTTCTAAACATAGCAGTTTCACAATACAAGTACTGGTGGCAGCTTCAAGACACGTCACATGTCGGGCGTGCATGTGGGCGGCATAATAACCCCCACAGGCACGCAGACACCGCCACCAGTACAATCTAACAAGGCATGCTCCGCTTTCCCCAATAGTGGGCGACATATACGCTTTTGATGTCAGCAGAATTGTTTGCAAAGCCTGTTGTAATCGATACAAATAAATGTCATTACCTAATGACGAGAGGTGCACATTATCATGGGAAAACAAACCAGTATAATTCTCCTGTATTTCGGGGTAGTGTATGTAAAACCCGCCATGCCGGATTACATCTGATGCGACACAACTAGTTATCCGTTTTTTCACATTCTGTAATGCTGAGTGAGTGACCTCATTTCTCCATTGCAAACGAGGCAGGATCTAGGACCAAATGAATCGCGTCTCAGGCAAAAGCTGACTAAGTGAAGCCAAACCAATTAAAATAGCTGATCTCAGCTTGGCTGATGGAACTTGCCCACTATCATTGCCCCCACAGTGGAAAACAACCATATCAGGTTTGTCCTCGACGGTCAAATATTATTTTCGACCCAGTTGATGATGATATATGTAGCATCTTATGCCGTATTTTCCCGCAAGCAAAACTGTTTTCCATTATTTCATTTTAAATACCACAAATTTACTGACAACGAAATTGCCCTCGTGGCTTCCACGCTGGTGTGTTATTGGAAAGGAAGAACGATTAAAAAATCCGTGACAATAAAAAAGTTGGCCCGCATGAAAAAACCGAACGACTCAAAAAACTTACAATATAATGTCCCCATTGTAACCGAATTTAACCTAAAAAAGCTTAAAGTGTTAATATGATCGACCCTACCTCATAAAGGTGTATGCGTATTGCAATCATGCGGACATGACAACCCAGGTCTGGGAAAACACATTCAAATATCACATAGTTTATTGTCCCGTTTACATCGATAGTTGATTCAAAATTATACGAAACTATAATTGTTAAACGTGTGTATAACTCCGTTGGATAAATCATGTCCTACATGCGTTTCTTTTCTATTTTGGCCAGTTTTGTTCTCTAAGTCTCAGTATTGAATACATCCAAATTTAGACCGTGTATTGAGCATGCTGTCCCCCCCCCCCACACACCCCACGAATGAAGGGCGCACCGGTACCGAAACAATACAAGGGACGTACGATGGTTGGCATGTTTTCAACTTCTGACACACATATATTACTGCTGTGTTACATGCGACGACACCTCTTTAAGAAATGTGATACATTTGCATGCAACGGCTGTCAAAAAAGATATTCATCTTTATTCATAATTGATGATTTAAAATTAGAATCATTGTGCTGACATAATTTAAGGTCGCGTATTGCAGACATTAGAAATAATTTCCTTTGAAAATATTCATACACTCTAAAGCCTCATACATTTACAATGCTTATCACAATGACGGGGATCGTTTATAGATATAATATTGTAAAGGTTATTATGTTTTCTATATGTGGATATATGCACAAGCTACGAAGCATGCGATTTTTTATTTGTTGGACTTCAGTCCGAACGAGTGGCAATTATATCCACATACAAATCAAATAACATTTTTATAATATATGCAAATCACTCACAACTAAGATGTGCCTAAAATATACAAACTATCAATGAAGTAAACAAATTACTGATGATTTAGAAGGAACTATTATACAATGTGAAAAGTTATTCTGGCACTGATCAATATGGTAAAATATTGACAATTTACTTTCCATTGTGTTTCAATGTCAAACAACTGTACATATATAATAAACATATATGTTTTATTATCTGATAAAATATCAAGACTATTTGTATTCCTTTCATGTGCTGGATGCAAGTAAGACGCCAGTGAATGAAATATACAGCGAATATGCATGGTTACATTCGGTTACTTTCGGTTATTTTCGCTCTAGGCAAACGCAGAACGTTGAGTTCGTGTTTCTCGAATAACTTGTTTAGTTAAATAAAACAATTAAAAATATTCGGCTTATTTTTTATGTATGTGTCAAATCGCAAACTTTCAAAGGAATATTCATTGACCATCCAAATAGTTCTTCCGGTCCTGATTAACGAACAACATTTATTGTTTACTTAGCACCCGGCAAGCATATTTAACGTATGACTTACTATAAAGTCTATGCTACTTACTGAATTTAATTGATGCACTAGACCGGGAAAATAGTTTTCTTGTTGTTATTATCATGACCACATACGTCAGGGCTTCAATCTTTACCCCGAACAATTAGCGGCAATTTGTGCTCGAAATATGGATGGGACCATTTCTCAGTCCAGTGTGTCCACAGTGTGGAGCAATGTAATTATCGCAGCTTTACCGATTATAATGCTGATTCCCTGCTCCCAATCGGTTTGACGAGACTTATTTTTTTCTTACTGGTGAAGATACGAGTACATACATCTTGGAATCTAACTTCAGTAAAGGTTAATTGACTCATGACAAGTATTCATACAAAATAATAATATGTGTCATAAATTATCTTTTCGAGCCGACCATCAGTCATGAGACAATGACCCGCGATATAAACAGCATCAACCACGAACTTATGACATGTAAACAACATGTGGATGAGCAATGTAGTATCGCAGGCAAACACGTCTCTTCGTCACAGACATTGTCGGACAGCATTTGCAATCTAGCTGTAATGGTAAACAATTGGAACGCACACAAAACGACATTTTGACCAAAACGAGCAGCATCGACACACAAATTCGTGACAACATAAACTGTATCATGAATATAAACGACGATACTGCTTCTTGTAATTAACGTTAAAACACAAATTAAGGACGTACGACAGAAATTGACAGATGTTGAAACAACGGTCTCGAGTGGTAAATCCGTGTCTGATGCAAACGACAAAACTATAACGGAGTTGAAAAGCACTTTTAAGGCAGTGGCCAAAAACAGCACTACATGCAGAATCATTGGCGTGTGTAAATGAGAAGCAGTTGACAAACGTTACCAACAGTGTTAAGTCAGTTCAAGAAAGTATGAATGCCAATGGCCAGATCAACATTGAAATGTGCTCCAAATCATTCACACGAGATATTTGACTGAAATTTGACAAGGTATGTGAAACTGTTTTGCAAGCAGCCAGTGTGAATTCGGCCACTGGTTCTAGTACCGCGGTTACAAATCACCTTACTCCAGAATCGCCAGTGATATCGCCACAGTTCATTGCCACTGATCTATTCCATGACTCACATACTCATCGCAGGCAGAACGATATGGCGCCCACTAAACATCAGGTAAATATGGATCAAACTTCTATTCCACAAAGTGGTGTATCTTCAAAGAGTTCTAACACGACCGATATCAGTCGCGTGGACCATGATGCGAAGAACTATCAACACATTCCAGTTGTGTGCGCTGGTAACATTCTCGCTTCGGTGAACCCGCCTATAGCTCACATTGACACGGTAAAGGATATAGTAGCGGTTAAAAATGAGATTACGTCACATACTTCAGGTTTCAAAGGTGTTACTCGAAAAAAGTTAGACAAATATTTTATCAGCGGAATAGACCCGGACTGTACTGAATTCGACTTGAAAGAGCATCTACAGCAAAACGATGTTAAATGCGTACGTGCTACAATGTTTAATAGCCGTTGGGATGATTCATTGTGCGCCCAAATAGCAATTTGTGATGAACACTCTGACATTGTATCTGATCCTGAGTTTTTGCCACCGGGCACGGCATTCAGAAAGTGGTTTGTTAGACCTGAAAGCGGGCAGGGGCGGCGCTACAATACGAAACAGAATGGTGAGCCATCATACAATTAGTTTTATGACATGGAACGCAACGGGTGTGATGACTGGACTACCTTACCTGGAAACCGAGCATATAAATGTCGTAGGCTGAAATAAAAATAATTTTGTATCGACCCTTGTTTATTATTATTTACATCCCGTGTATATAACGGTACTGCAATAATGGGCCCTTGTACACGTTCAGGTCAAGTGATCACTAATATGCACAATGCATGCTGCGCGCTATGCCCCGTTGTACTTTTCCATAGACCTGTGTGATTGAAGTTGTGTTTTCACAACTTCAGATGCCTATATTATTACATTGACTTAAATATATTTCATATATATTTACAGGTATGTTCTATTACTCTATTTGGTAAACTCATTTATTCTTTCAGGGATGTGCATATTTCATGCTTCCTTATTTGATAATATTGGTTTAGTTCATGAAACTGCAAAACAACTAGGTGCTAAACTGGTTAGACACAGCCCTGCTCCGCCATTTTGTACGTGTTGTTTACATAATCATAACTTGCTTTGTTATAAATACTTTTACTTATTATTGTACGATCTGTAACCATGTAATGTATGTACTTTGTATGCACTTTTCCATAGACCTGTGTGATTGAAGTTGTGTTTTCACAACTTCAGATGCCTATATTATTACATTGACTTAAATATATTTCATATATATTTACAGATCATATAATTACAGAGATTGAATACATTGGGCGTTTACTTGTAATTTGGTCCATTAGAACCCGCGTGGGGAATTTATGTGTAGAGCCAACTCTACATTATTGACCACCGCCATAAGAGAGCGTGTGAGCCCCAGTCGGTGACATAAATAAAAATATTGACATATGTGGTCTTTCTGAACATTGGCTACTACCGGAAAATATAAATGCTTTGAATAGTTCAATGCCGACTACTGTAATTATGTTGTAACTTTCAATGCCATAACTTGCTTTTTAAATATACGCCGTATTGGTAAAGGAGGTGTCGCCTTTCTCTGCCACAAGCACCATAATCGTAATATCGAAATACACGAAATCAATGATCGTATTATCGTCCTGAAGTTGATACTAGCCACCAAAAATGTGTATGTGATTGAAGTCTACTTATCAACAACACGCTACCATATAAGTCAGTATAAGGAATATGTCGATCAAATACACGAACTATGTTCTAAATTCTCATCTGACGGTCAAGTAATTATAATGGGCGACTTCAACTGCTCAATGTCACAGTCCGAATGCACCGTAAACAATATGAACAAACAGTGTGGCACGCGCCAAAGGTGCCTGTGTAGTGCATTAAGACATCGATACATGTGTGCAGTGACTATGCTCGATATATTAAAGGGTCTAAGGTATTCATTTATACCATACACCGATGACAAACCTAGCTTCATTGACCATATCTGTGTTCATGAATCCCTTATAGCTGATGTGATGCAGTGTAGCATTGGCGATGATATCGCGGCACTTTACTGTATCTATGCGACTACGAGTCGACGTTCAATCAGACAGTGTCGATGTAGCGGAGAGTTTTGCGAAAATTGCGTATAGTTGGACTACTTCGAGTGAACGCGATGATTACATTATTTACATTGTCCAATCAGCTTCGTGGAGTTAGTTTGAACTATAATGACGTGAATGAGACATATGAATATATCATTAAATGTATGCAGCAGTCAGCAGAATCGTGCATTGCTAAACGGGTATACAAGCAATACCTTAAACCATATTGGAATATTGAGCTCAAACAGTTACATAAAGTTAACAGACAAAAGCGCGCTGTGTGGATATCTAACGGCCGGCCACGGAACTGCTACTCACCGTCATATCGTGAATACAAAGACGCTAAGCGAAAATATCGACAAAAAATGAGACGCTCGAGCCAAAATGGGCCTCCTATTAAAGAGCTAAAATTTGAATCGTCCTTTGTAAGGGACCCTGTTAAGGTCACCGCTGGTTGGAGTTGCTATTTTGCTAACATTTACAAATTCACGGAAAATCCGGATTTCGATGATGATCACAATCTTATGATTTATTCGAAAGTAGCGGACCTGCTCGAGAAAAACGTGGAGCAGGTTCATTCCGACAACAGTATCATAGACCATACGATTACGGAAGAAAATCTACAGCTGGCGATTTCGTCGTTGCCCCTCCATAAGGCTGGTTGTTTAGACAATATCGTATATGGACACATAAAATATGGCGGCACAATTCTTAAAGCCACTATATTAAAATTATTTAACAGTATACTTGAACAAGAATGTGTTCCAATCGGATTTAAAAAGGGCCTTATAATTCCTCTGCATAAAGGACACAACAAATCCTTAACCGATCCAAATAACTACCGAGCTATATCGCTTATGCCAGTTATTGCAAAACTTTTTGAGAAAGTTATTCAGTTGCGATTCAATGACTCTTGTATTGCTGACAAAATGCATCCACTACAACATGGTTTTCGACGGTCTAAACACTATAAAATGGTGTCATTCATTCTCCAGGAGAGTACCCAGTACTGCATTGAACGTGGTAATGATCGTTATGCGTGTTTCATGGACGCAGAAAAAAGCATTTGATCGTGTTTGGATAAATGGTTTATTATACAAATTGTCTCAGTTTGGAATTACAGGTAAAGACCTTAGAATAATATCACATATCTACAATGGCATGTTATTGTGTCTTCTACGATGGCCACATATCAGACTTGGTACCAATATAACAGGGTACGAGACAAGGTGGAATCACGTCACCTTTTTTCTACAACGTCTTTTTGAATGACCTGCTCGAGTTACTTGATGAAAACGGGTGTGGTTTGAAAATTGGTGATCTATACTTCTCTGCACCCACTCAGGCAGATGATATTGTGCTATTGCCAACTGCTAAGCACGGCATTTACCACATACTTGAGATATGCAAGCAGTTTAGCCTGAAGTGGAGATTCGGATATAACACGAACAAGTGTAAAGTGGTTGTCTTTAACGAGTCGAAACGTAAATTTGACAAACACAGTAGACAGTGGAGATACGGTTTATCAGTGATTAAAGACGTCCCTTCTTACAAGCATCTTGGTTTACTGCAGACAAAACAATTTATGTCCCCAGGTGATATTGACACAGTCGTGAACAATGTACGCGCTACATTTCTGGGTTTGTCCAACGTCGGTGTCCATTCGAATGGCTTGAATCCGCTGACAGCATTGAAACTTTACAAGTCTATAGTTTTACTACGAGCATTATTCGGATGTGAACTATGGAACGATATGAGCGCCAATAGTCTACGAAAACTTGAGACCATACATCACTTTTCTTTAAAGTATATGCTAGGTTTTAGAAAACGCACGAGAACTGACGAAGTGCTTGGCATGCTGGGAGAGACATCCCTTGAAGCATACATCGACCTGCAGAAACTAAATTTCTTGTTTAGTTTATGCGTTTATGCAGCTCAGAAGCATGGTCCACTGTCCGGTATATGTGTGTGCATCGTCTCTACCAGTATCGCCTGCACAGCAATGTGGTTAATAGAGGCTTTATTCCTGACGTCACGCGGATTCTACACAAATACGGACTAATGGACCATCTGAACACATTTGTGCAACATAATGTATTTCCGTCAAAATATGTTTGGAAGTCAATCTGTTAAAGGGCCATTTATCAAAGGGAAAGTCAGTCGTGGCGTTATCGAATAACAGCTTCTCCAGACTTTGACACTTTTCGGGTAGTGCAAGCTGAACTCTCTCCATCTAACATCTGGAAAGCTGCTCTACGAATGCATGCACTCCTCGCTGTTTCGTAACACTTGGCCAGACTATGCACACTTACTAGAAGTACTTTGTACGATGAGATCATATGTCCGAGATGTTGGTCAGCTTGTGAAAATGAACTAAAACATCTTATCTCTGATTGTGACGATATAACATTCAGCAAATGTATCAGCGATAACTTAATATTATTATGTTCTTATTGTCTCTAGACAATTTTTGAAGAGAATTCAGTTTTCCATTTTTTCCCTACTTACACATGTATCTGATATGTGATGCATTTTGAGAAAGTTGGGCTAATCGATGTTGACCAGTGGAGTTTCAGATCGGGCTAGCGCGCGCTAGTCAGCCCGGGAGCATCTCTGTTCATAGAATCCCTTGGGTCAGCTTCCTTGGGACGCATCGCATACGTAATGTAATATGCTAATTTAATTTCAAATGACAATATTTTGTATATATTTCTCTTGCTTTATTATGTAAAATGTAGATATGTTCTCATGTGAATCTCCATTAAATGGAGGAAATAAAGATCACACACACATCTGACTGTTTCGTTCTCATGTATAAAACGTTTATGTGAAGTGTAATCCACACATCATTCCCATTTTTCGATAAAAAAGTGTACTCCAGAGCATGATAATTTGAAGGATTGTACAATTACATAACAATAATGTAATCGTGTGTATGCAGATAATGTGCGTATAAATGTGTTCCAGGTGGTGGGTGAAATTTACCGTTGACAACATCAGGACGCTATGATGAACATTGGAATCAGAAATCGAAATATGTTACATTTATAGAAAATATGATTTTACAGTGACACGTACAATAGAATAAGTACACACTCAAGTACATATATTACACATGTAGACAGGACAGAGTCAATATTATTTATTAAGCCACATTTGTTTTACCACAGGTGGAAGACTCTGACCTAGGACCCGATAAATGGCTCATTTGTGAACTGTTACCACACCCACAAATTTCCGTACAAAATACACTATTAGCCTTTTCAAGGTAGGCAAGAGCTTGGAAAAATGCCGTAGTTTCGGACTTGCTTAAACACCACACATATCGATTTGTCTGCTGACTTATGTCTCTGATAATCGATAAATGTATTAGGTCTTCAAATATGTTCATTTCAAGCATCTGATTTTAGCATTTCGTTTAGTTACGGGCAAATTAGCTACAAATGACAAGGAGATAATTGTGTGTACAAAAGAATTGTGGAAGCATAAATTACATGTAAAGTCTGGCTGAACTCCCATTACAGTCTCAACATATTGACGTGAATCACTGAAATAAACATCAGTAAGTCCGATGTTACAATTTGTGATTAACAAGTGTCATTCACTAACCTTGAATGATCCCACACGTGAGTTTATTTTGATTTGCGTCCCAACATTTCGACATAAGTCACATAACCTTCCGTGAACTTTACTTTCGGATTTCCTTTGTTATATTAGCAGAATGATCAATAATGACGTCACATGAAAACCTAAGCTGGAGCATTAAAAATACTATAGCAAATCAGGTGGCGGTGGGTGAAGCCGAGTATGTGGGATTCTTTCAAAAAGAGAAATCTCTCTGTAACGTCGTGTAGCTAAAACGTGTGTAACTAACAATATACTAAACAAACACAGATGTTTAAAGTGAATATATTTGGGTGCCTAAGGCATTTATCATTTGCCAGAGGCGTAGTCAGCAGAAAATTCGAAACGTGTGGTATTTGAGCTAGCCCGAAACTAAGCCTGTCTTGTGCATTTTTCCAAGCGCTTGAATACCTTGAAAAGGTCATACTGTATAGTGTACGGAAACAGCTGGGTGGGATAACGTTTTTCAAATGAGACATTTATTGAGTCCTGTGTCCGAGTCTTCCACCTGTGGACTTTACATGACGTCGGAAATATATTATACATGTTTTGAAATATCACTAGTATAAGTAGATATTAATAATACTATACATGTAGTGGATACATTTGTGCATTGTGATGAAACAAAGAGGATTTTCTGTGTGAGTACAACTGTAGCACGACAACGTCACGGGTCCGCTGTCGGCAAATGTTTAAAACGATGACGTAACGTACGCCATGTCAATACAACGTCGCTGAGACAAAGTGACGTCAGATGGGTATATTTGTTGGTCTAAACAGATGGTTTATCAGTTGAATACAACATTGGTTATATATCATATTGTTCGAGAGAGACCATATTTTATAAATATGTTAAACACTCAAGTTCGCATTTTTGACCCATAAAGGAGGTTTTTGCTTGGCGAGTCACATATGTCATTGAAAAATAGATAAATAAAATGATTTACGATTGCAGAGTTCAAAATGGTCGCACTAATTTATAAAATTCTCAATATGCACACGGATATCCAGCGTGCATATGAGAAAAAAACGTTATTGTTTGTTAGACATTGTGAAACATAATTACTACATTTAATTGTACACGTATTTGTCATTCTGACGTGTTATGTCATAGCATATTTACCTTGTTGTATTCTATAACGATGTGTTGCCTGTTACTGTGTGGTATGTATTTCTATTTCAGATCAAGTACTTCGTGATGCTCATGCATATTATATTTTTCTTAATCATTTTACACAGTAACGGATATCTTTCTGCATGTGTCGACTCCATTTTGTCTTGAAATAAGTTGGACATATTTATCGAGGAATGTATAGCAATATTACACAGACACTGCCAGTTTTTCCGTGCACACATTAAATAAAGTCAAGTATTTGTAGTCTGGCCTTACATTCAGCACATGCATACATCAACATTCACATGGGTGTATCCCTTTCACTCATCATCATTCATTTAACAGATATATATACTGACACTCAAATATGGACCCCATCACACGTATTCATCAGCATCCAGACTCAAACACCGACCAACTTAGCATGAGCATTGGCATCCGACATGTATATGTATAACTTTACGTATACGAATGATCTATATTTCAAGATGTATACCTCATTATGCCATATTTAAGACAAGAATGCGTCGATAATAATTCATATATCTGCATAAGTATAAGCACGGCCCCTTAGCTAACGTGCTGCATGGCCCATTTGACTAACATGCGTCAATAATAATACATATCTTGTGATAACAATAATCACGGCCCTTTGGCTAACGTGCAGCATGGCTCTTTGGTTAACATGCTAGGCAGAAAGATACCAGTTTCACCATATTGATTCAGGCGCTATATTATTATCCTATGAAAATATAGTCGGTCTGTGTTAACAACTATCTGAAGTCTGCTACATACCGGGTTTCCGATTTCTGACCAGACTACATATTGGTGATGTCCATATTATCAACAACGGAAACGCATACTATTCAAAAGGCGTATTATATGAAACGTGTAAATACATTATTCTACATAACATCAGCGAACATGCAATTACAGTAGTGTTACATGTAACAAAAAGGAGACGGTTTACATAGTTTCATCTGACTAATTGTACTTATACTTAAACTTATGGATATTGAAAAGAGTACAGGTCATTCTCGTTATCTCGAAGTCGAATGGACTGGTTAAAATGTATCGACATATCCGAACTTCGAGATAACAATTCGGCAAATTTCTCGAAAGAAAATCCGAACAAAATCGCTTCAGAAATGCCCCTTTACTTTATTTCCGGGTTTTCATAAATCGCGCACTTTCTTTTTTTATACAATGCGCATGCGTATGTTACTAAATATATCGAATACGCTATACAATTTCCGGTGAATTAGACACAATTTTTTTATGTTTTTTCGCAGCTACTGAGCTAGTGTAAACCACGTCGGACCTAGCGCCGTCCCTAATCGGCCCTAATCTATCGTTTTTTCTGATACGTTCTGTCTCATTTATAAACAAAACATGATGGGCAGCACATGAGATTCGTCTCTATCATATACATATTGGACGTCACAAGAGCTGTGATTCTATCCCTACTCTGTTTCCCGCCGTGACAGCTCACCGCCTTAAACTCGAGCGTCTTGTCTGGCATTAGATGTAAATGTCGTCGGGGTAGTACTCATGTAGGATGCTTTGGAGCTTGACCTTCCATTCTTCCATGGCATCGCTGTCTTCAATGACGGAATTCGCTTCTCCGCAGACACGTTTGAACGACAGGTTGTGGCGTGTCTTGAACAAATCCAACCATCCGGATGAACAGTCAAACTCCTGACCGGCAACCCCAAATTCTCCAGCGAAGAGATTAATTGGTTAAAATCGCGGCGTGAGTTTATTCACCGTTTAATTAATTTTTCTGTTAAAAGATTTGATATCACATTAAGTTTAATTGATTAATTATGGTTTTAAGTGAATTGATTTAACTGGTCGTGCAACTTTAAACGCATTTTAGCGGCGGCGGTGTCTTTGGTTTCTGTTTGTTTGTTTGTTTATTAGTGCTTAACGGCCTATCAACAGCTAAGGTCATGTAAGGTCGGGAAAACGGGTTCGATCCCATTTTAGCCTGCTGCATTGGAGGGGAAATCCCAAAATCAGAACGGAATATTTACATCGAGAACAAATATATTTAGCCCTGAAATTACAATAACCTGACCTGGTGACAGGCCCATACCACACCAAGTCACTTGGCCCCTTCCCCTAAAATAGGATTACGAATATCGTATTACTCACATAAGGAGTATAACCAGATTCAACTGTCACATACAAACTGCCAAAGACGTATGCGAGGGCCAAACCGGTAAGGATGAACCCCGATCGTTAAATTAACCATCACATGTTCCCACCTGCCACCCACTTGGTTTCTGTAGACGTGTGAAAACTTACCTAAGATAATCGCGCTAATTCAGACGTGGCGGCGCCTGGCCCTTCAAGTAATTTTCACATCGACATATCAGAATACAAATGTGAAGGAAACATACTATCGGGACTCGATTTCCACTTCGACTAAACCGATATATCGACATATCCGATATCGAGTTATCAGGAGCAAAATATATGATCTATATAGGGAATTCTGCCGGGACGTATATCGAGATAAGCAGGTATATCGAGATAAGCGATATCGAGATAACGAGATTCAGCTGTATTTAATTGAACTGCAGTAAAATAAATTAATGCTGATTACAGTAATGTAAATATGATTTGAATTTTAGACATACCTCATGAAATGAGTTCTCACCTGGTTTGTTTCCACAGAACAACAAACATGGGTATAATGTTTAGACACAATAGTGATAACTATTCCAATTATCGTGCAAGTTAATCAATGTTAATTTTCGTCGTCTTCTGTTAGGTTTCGAAAGTTTATAATATTGTTCCGTCCGGCGTCGTCATCTGGAATGTACCGACCGTTGGCAGCACCCGTATTCGCCGAAACATCTGAGGTATTCCCGTCTTCTGGATATGTTTGTATTTGTAGTATGGCGTCGTTAATCGTGAAAATTCCATCTTCAGTAACGTATAATTGTAATGAGTTTATTTGAAATTTCGTCGAACAAGGTGTCCATCAAACAAACAGTGGTAAGCTGTATATCCGTAGAAATATGCATATTCGCACGTTCGTGCACATTCGACCGAAAATCCATCTTCATAGGTAGAGCCCACTCGCTTCCGTCTTCTTCAACGAGAGGTACCGTTGTGGAATTTTACCTGTATTATGTTCCACCAACTATTACGAGGTTGAAATGTCGTAGTCTGTTTATTTGGATTGTATAAGTATTCTTCATTGTTTTTGTTTTTTTGGTATATGGGGAATTAACTCATTCTGTCCAAATAATGAATATAAACTAGTAACACGTTGAGACTGTTTTATTTTGTATGTTTCTTGTTTGTTGTCATGTCAATAAATTACCAAATGAAAATGTAACATGTTTAAGATGTATCTCCTAACCCACTGCCAGCGCGTCAAACGGCGGCTGTATGTCCGTGTATTACTTTTACATTATGTTTCCATGTGAACCACTATTTTGCAACTCTCCCAGAATTTATTTCCAATTTTCATCCGAAAATTGCAAACATACTGAATACACTGGATTAACCAATGAAATTGTTTATTATGCACCAAGTGATATCAGAATGTATTATCTCATTTACATATTGGCCCTATGCCGTTGATTTAGGGTCCCGGCTCTCACCGTGGACAAAGAGTCAAACTTTCTTTGTTGCAATCTCTGGAATGAGATTACTTATCAAACGTATGTGTACTTATCGGCTGTCAGCTTGAATGGTGTATGGCTTAAACTTGACAGCGTTACATAACAAACAGACGAATTAATATGCAGATTTTTGACTTTAATATCTGTGAAAAATAAAAGAATGTTCGCAATTCTTTGAATAAAAGTTCCATATTATCCCTGACTTGGAAATAAATTAGGGGATAACCATGCTTTGTTTTTCGATTTGGAGCGGTATGTGGGATGTTTTATGGTCTGTGAATCAGTTTTACGGCGACGCGTTAGCGGAGCCGTAAAACTGATTCACAGACCATAAAACCTCACACATACCGCTTCAAGTCGAAAAACAAAGCATGGTCATCCCCATTGTAATGCACCTAGTGTGCTCCCCGCTTTCTGCAACGTCGTAGCATATCACGAACAGAGATTTTTTAATTACGTCAGCAGGTTGTTGTCGTCATCGATAACCGCCTCACACCAATGAAATGTAACTCCGCCGATGAATATTCCCATTTCAAATAGAGATTAACGGGACTTTTTCTAAGACATCTATACATTTATTCAACGGTAATATTTATTTTAACAATTGTATTGCTTTTATATGTGTAGTTGCAACAGTTATTTGCTTTTATTCATTTAAGGAAATGCCAACATTTCTGCATTGGGTTTGTGTGATTTTTACAAAAGAAATGTCAACAACTTGTTGTGTCAACAGGCCTAGGATTTACGCCTAATTCAGGTGATTACCCATCTGCAATACAGTTTATTATGTATATTTATGTATGTGCACATTGGAATTCGTAAACCTATAGGCTGATACTGGCATATTGAGTTTTCATTTGAGCACTTCATTTGAGCACTTTATTAAATTCTTCTGTATTTTGAGCGTGTGGGGTAATATTTTTGGAAATTTGTTGAAGGGCCACCACGCTGAAGTCACGTTTGTCAGTCGTTGTTAAATTTTCTTTTCCGCTTTGGGTTCTACAGGTCAATATGGCAGAATGAATAACCGAAAATGTACCGAAATTATTGTTTACAGAAGCGCGTAGGGTTACATAAATCTTTCAAATTGTAAAACACAGACTGATAAAACGGAGATTTTATATGCTGTGATTTTTCATATTTTATAGGCTCTGATTTCAATTGACCAATCAGATGCGTGCTTTCTATTTTCGGTGCATTATAACACAATATATAAAATCCATGTAAAATAACAAACATTCTGATATGAATATTGACCGGAATCGACCAATAATTATAAAGTTGACATCTTTGTTAAATGATTGTCTCTTAAATAACACAACTGTGTTGCGACCTGTCAAGACCCATATCAGCCTGCACATCCGCGCAGTCTCATCATGACCTACATCGCTCGCTACTGTATGGGGCGGACCAAATTACAGTTCATAACACCTGCACCAGACAAACAGATATAGTTTTACTTAAAGGTTATTCATAAAGTTCTTATTTCAAACACAATATTAATATGCAGCATTATTTTGTGTGGATGGAGGGAGCATGAATCTCTCCTATCAGCATACATTAAGTTATGCATGTCACAGGGCATTTTGCTCATCCCATAATTAGACCTATAAGCAATATGTAGCCCTATTATTTAATATCATGTCATTCGAATGATACTCATTCGAATTCCAATCGCCGTATTGTTGTACAAGTGATTTCACTCATTTCATTATCATGTCATCGCACGCTTTCTTATTTATTCTTAAGCACATTCTTTCCCGCCTTGCATATTCATTCCCGCCTTGCATATTCTTTCCCGCCTTGCGCATGCGATCTACGATGCCCAGCCTTCTTTATGCGCGCGCATGTATTTCACCTGCACGTGCATGCTACTAACACCGTGTCACTTTCGCAAAGTCAGTTGACGAGACATGACGTAAACTGCACTTTCGCCTATAAATATTTGTCATAACATGTCATTTATTACATTCTTGCAAATTATTTGCACGGGTTTCGCTGTGAGAGAAAACCCGTAATCAACTCCTTACAAATAATACACCGTGAATAGAACAACCGTAATTGTGCGCCTGTTTTCTTGGAAACCACGAGCTACCATGCAAAATGTTTAATTTTTCTTACAGTCAAAATAAAGTTATTTGAAAATTTGGAAAGGGTCTCGAGTAATCTAGAATGTTAATGTGATTGAACACATTCCGAACATGCACTCAAATATATCCGGTTCATAGAAACAGCAGTGTAATTTGGATTTCAAATTTGTTTTATGACGTCACATTTGACGTCACACAACGTCACGTCAAAACGCGGGAAAACACGTCATTGTATAACTGTTCATGCGCACATCACAATTAATTGATTATAATCTCAAAAACTAAATGTGCATATGTATCCGCCGTGGAAGTGTAATAAATAGGATATTCCATCGTACATGTTTGAATAGCGGAAGTAATAAACTCGTGTCCGTCGGCGTCCGTGCAAGCAACTCGTTCGCTACGCTCACTCGTTGCTTTTGCGGAAGCAGACGCACACTCGTGTATTATTTCCCGCTATTCAAAATGTACGATGGAATATCCTCTATATAATTACAGGTACGTTTCCTTTGTAGTTAGTTACTATTAATTATCTTTTAATTGTGCAATTCCGAGTTACTAGTAATTATATTTGAATTGTGAAACTGCAGCCCGTAATGAGTTCAGCCTGCTTAAATTCTACCTTTATTTAATATGTAGTATTTATTTCGTACGATTTGTGTCTGCATGTGTAGTGAAGACCCGGCACCAACTGCGCGGTTGCGCAGGCTGATCCGGTGTAACTGGAAAATAGTAGACCGGGATATCCGTAGACGGAAGCAGTTCTGCGCATGCGGCCACGAATTGAAGCGGAGCCATGTGACTAGGCATAGAGGGATCGTCTCAAAATTCTTAAATATGCACCAAATGTCGACAATATGCTAGTATGCTTCTATGTATATGTATAAAACTATAAATAAATATATAACATTTGATCGCGAAGTCGCTCCATAAAACAAGCGTGGGAAATAAAGAGACGAGCTGGGAAATAAGTAAACACACAAGGAGATACACCGGGAAATACGTAGACATACCGGGAAATAAGTAGATACACCAGGTACCGGGACACAATGAGATACACCGGGAAAAACGTAGACATACCGGGAAATAAGTAGACACATCGAATAAGTAGACATACCGGGAATAAGTAGACACATCGGGTACCGGGACACAAGGAGACACACCGGGAAATACGTAGACATACCTGGAAATAAGTAGACACATCGGGTACCGGGACACAAGGAGATACACGGGGAAATATGTAGACATATCGGGAAATATGTAGACACATCGAATACGTAGACATACCGGGACATAAGTAGATACACCGGGTCTGGACACAAGGAGATACACCGGGAAATACGTAGACATACCGGGAAATAAGTAGACACATCGGGTACCAGGACTCAAGGAGATACACCGGGAAATATGTAGACATATCGGGAAATATGTAGACACATCGAATACGTAGACATACCGGGACATAAGTAGATACACCGGGTACCTGGACACAAGGAGATACACCGGGAAATACGTAGACATACCGGGAAATAAGTAGACACATCGGGTACCAGGACTCAAGGAGATACACCGGGAAATACGTAGACATATCGGGAAATAAGTAGACACATCGGGTACCGGGGCAAAAGGAGATACACCGGGAAATATGTAAACATATCGGGTGCCGGGACACAAGGTGACACATCGGGAAATAAGTAGACATTCCGTGAAATAAGTAGATACATCGGGTGCCGGGACACAAGGTGACACATCGGGAAATAAGTAGACATTCCGTGAAATAAGTAGATACATCGGTTACCGGGACACAAGGAGACACACCGGAAAATACGTAGACATTCCGGGAAATAAGTAGACACATCGGGTACCGGGACACAAGGAGACACACCGGGAAATCCGTAGACATACCGGGAAATAAGTAGACACACCAGGTACCGGGAGACAAGGAGACACACTGGCAATATGTAGACATACCGGGAGAAAGAGATATACCTGCAAATAAGTAGGCATACGGGGAAATAAGGATACAGAGCGGGACACAAGTAGGCATACCGGGAAAAAAAGAGACATACCAGGAAATAAGTGGACACAGTGGGAAATAAGGAAACACTCCGTGGAATAAGGAGAAACATAACAGGAAATTAGACATATCGGGAAATGAGGAGACACATCAGAAAATTTGGAGACATGCCAGGAAATAAGTAGACACAGTGGGAAATAAGGAGACACTCCATGGAATAATGATAAAAATAACAGGAAATTAGACAAATCGAGTAGACATACCGGGACATAAGGCGATACACCGGGAAATAAATAGTTACATCGGGAAATAAGTAGACAGACCGGGAAATAAGGAGACACACAGGGAAGTAAGTAGATCATACACCGGGAAATACGTAGACATACCGGGAAATGCTGAATATCTTAATCTGAGGGTACCGAAAGTACATGTCATGGGATTGTGAGCCGCCCACCACGAAACCCAGCCTCTAAGAGTTTGATTGTTTATTGATATGATATCTAGCACATTTATGTATATATAAATCATAATGGAATATGTAACCGATCACATCGCACAAGAAGAATCTAAGAATAATGCTTATGTTGTAAATACCACTCCTGTGACTGATTGGGAATCAGGCTAGACCCTTATCAGACTGCGTGGATGTGCCGACGGATTTGGGACTATAATAGTCACATATGTTGTATATATTACATATCCTAATCAGAGGGCATCGAAATCACATATTGCTTGACGGCATATGGTTACATGCCCGCATATATGTATGGAGAGATATAAAGCACAACATTTTAAATATAAGGGTCATACATGTAGATAGTGTAAATCCGTTCCATTTATATATATATATGAGATCTAGAACGTTTGTGTAAGTATGAATCGTAATGGAATACATGTATATATACTCGACCACAACGCACAATGAGAATCTAAATGTTTTGCTCGTATTTCGGGATCAGCATAGGCCCTGATCAGGCTGCTTGGAAGCGCAGACTGATTTGGGACTATGCTTATCGATCATTGTCTTGTGAACAACCACAAAACTCAGATATTGCTTGGCGGCATACAGTTATATATGTTTATGGTACAGCCGATACTTATTCCGTATACATGCTTAGAGTGATGTTTTGTAAAGTACATGTATGTGTTTTACGTGTATAATTGCCTGGACCCATGCTTTCTAGAGTGGATTTGCCCCAATGGGTTTTTCTCTAGTTTTAACGCAGGGTCATTAACAGGCAAACTATCGTTACGATTTCATTGGAATTGCATCGAAATCGGTATTGCCTGACAATCGCTGATCTATTCACAAAATGGATCGAAGCATATCCACTTCCATCCAAGGGAGCTGCCAATGTAGCAGAGCACCTGCGTGGTTTGTTCTTCCAGTTGGGTCCGCCGAAGAAAATAATTACTGACCAAGATCAGGAATTCGTAAATGAGTTGAATGCCTCTATATTTGGTATAATGGATGTAAAACACGCAGTAACATCGGCGTACCACCCACAGAGCCACGGACAAGATGAACGGACGAACTGGACACTGAATGAAGCATTAAGTAAGGTGGTGAATGACAGTCAGGACAACTGGTATGATGTCCTACAGCCAGTACTTTTTTGGGCTGCGAATTGCCAGACAGGATTCCATAAAGATGTCGCCTTTTCTCGCCATGTTCGGTCCAGAGGCGCGGCTTCTTTCGGAGAGCGGTGTGGATGAAGGCGAGAAAACGTCTGTAAACGAAAATGCAGATGAGAGAGATAGTGATGCCAAATCCGAAGAACCACACAACGAGATACGTCTGAGTTTTATGAAGGATGTGCAAGATTATATTGGAAAAAAACATCAAGATTGCACAGGAAAAGCAGAAGAGGAATTTCAATCAACGGAAGGCCAAATGTTGTGTGTCATTTAGTTTCTGCCTGCAGTGGAGATAAAGTATTAAAACGCAATTTCAGGAAAATTGGACGGAAAGGATCTAAGATGATGACTGACTGGCTGGGACCGTATACCATACTGGAAATAAATACAGAGTTGGTATCGTTGAAAGACCGTCAGGGGAAAATTTGGAAACGAAAGGTTAATGTATGCCATCTCAAACCGTACAGGGCAGAAGCTGCATCATCTGTTGACAAACTATCTGTTGACAAATCGACTGTTGTCAAATCTGTTGATAAATCATCTGTTGAGAAATCATGTATTGACAAATCATCTATTGACAAATCGTCTATTGACAACTCGTATGTTGTCAAAACATATGTTATCAAATCATCTGTTGACAAAACATATGTTGATACAACATCTGTTGACACGTCATCTGTTGTCAAATCATCTGTTGACAAACCCTCTGTTGACGAACCCTCTGTTGACAAATCATCAGATTCACATGTTGACAAATTGTCTGCTGACACATCATCTGTTAACAAATCATCTTAACAAATCATTTGCTGTGAAATTATCTCTTGACAAATCATATATTGGCAAATTATCTGTTAACAAATCATCTGCAAACAAATCATCTATTAACAAATCATCTGTTGACAAATCATATATTGACAAATCATCTGTTGACAAATCATCTGTTAACAAATCATCTGTTGTGAAATCATCTGTTGAGAAATAACCTGTTGACGTATCTTAACAGCATAAATGCAGAGTATAAAACATAATTTTGTCACCGGTTATATAGGTTATTGACAAAGGAGATTATACAAAGTAAAACTGTATTAAGCCTCACAATCTCAGAACCTGGCTCGTATATATTATGATGATATGGTTTTCACTTTACACAGGTCTGTGTGACTATTTAGGGCCCAGTCACACCGGGTTTGCGACCATGTTACGACCTACCTACGACCAGAAAATGTTGGAATCGTGGGGAAGACGTAGAAAGAACGCACGACCTGTTGTATAGTTTGTGGGTGATCGTACGAGCAACAGCAGTCGTAGCAAAACTTCATGTTCAAAACTTCTGACCGTCACGATATATTAGCTATCTACGCTGTATTTCTAGTCTAAAGCCCAAAAACGTAACTTTCAAATCCACGATGGCGGAATCTTGACAGTTAACGCTTGGCTGACTGTCAGATTTCCTGACCACCGATTGGCTGACTGTCAGATCCAGTGTCTATATAAGGAATGACGCAACACAGATTCTCACTTCGGTCACTTCGGTCACAAAGAGCAGGCCAACGCTCAAATGCAGAACTTTCACTTTCACTAAAACTTCGTTCGGTCATTAGTTGTTGTTGTGCAGATTTTTCCAGCCACTAACATTTCGGCTACGGCTGGTACTACAGTGTAATGCCATCCTGAGAAACAATCGTGATAGAAACAATAAAGAAACTGAAACTTGTATCTTGTTTAGTCTACTCTAAACTGCCAACCAGGGTTTAGCTGCTTGCCTAACAATTGGTGTCAAAGAAGTGGATGAAGTAATTTCATCCAGTGATAGAACCCACCTGGAACTGTATGGAACTGCATTAAGAAAAAACAAACTCTACTGTATACATCATAACAATTGACTTCTCAGAAGTAGATTTTTGTATTGTATTAATACACTTACTATATTGCTAGGAAAGCAGATGAACTCCAGAAAAAAAACAGTGTGTTAAAATAAATAAAAAAAAATAAAAATAAACAGTCACACCAGCAACAAATTGCTACATAAACTTTTATTAACAACCTAAGTGTAATGATTATACTGGAAACAAATTGCAACATAAAGCTTTAGTGACAAAGTGGCGATATTTGATGCTTACAACCGTATAATGATAAATAATTAAATAAATCAATGTTTTATTGTGAAAGTGGACATCAAGTGGAAAAAAAACAACAAGTAACACTTATGTCAAGTTCTATTCCCGAAGCCCAGTGTCATGAGAACAGTGGACAGTCTGAACAACAGCAGATACTGGGATCCATATGCCTACATTAGATGAAGAGTACCTGTACCTTGGTGTACCATTTGATAATAGAGAAATGTCACACTCTCGAGCAAACTCACCTTTGTTCGACTATGACAACGCAGTCAATGATATTGACCATGGACCTACTATCAAACCAGAACCATTCGATGGGAACTCCGATTGGGAAGTCTTCTTCGCCCATTTTATCAGCTGCGCCGAACTTGGGAAATGGAATCGACGGACCAGGACATTGTTACTTCAGGCATGCATCCATGGAGAAGCATGTGTGTTTCTGCTCTCTCTTTCCAACAGAATGCGATACCAGTGTGCAATATCCCATTGCACATCCATGGACATGGTGGTGAAAATTGTCACAACGTATGATAGCATCATGGGACCTGATATTGAACAATACAGTGCAGCCACCTTAATACCGAATGGGAGTGACCGGAGTCAAACAGACAACGACGTGTCGTACGCGATGCCTTACAGACCGCGGAGTGGAGACACTGATTGGGACATGGCGTTCGTCTAGATAAAATAATGTAAAAAAAAAAAGAAAAAAAAGGCAAATGAAACAAAAAAGCAATAAAAATCGCAAAACAAACTTTTCGATAAACTGGACAACTGCGTTGAACGAAATAGATATATTGGGCTTACTACGAGACAATAAATAACTGTAAGTGCATATAATACACTTACTGCAACGAAGTGATCAGTTACCGCATCTAATTATAATCAAGGACAAGGTATCTGCTGAAGACATGTTTTATCGAAATTGTTGATGACCATCAATGACACTAGTATTATAATTAAATTGTCGGAATTCCTGAGCAAGGTGTAACCAACTAGATCTAGGTCGTTATAGTCAGTGCTATTTAATACCGGTACTACATTTATTGAAGAGTGAAGAGTTGAATTAACAGAGGATTTAGATGTCTTTATACGGAGAGATGTCGACTGTGAAATACAGGAACACATAAAAAACATGTTAAATGGGAACGCGTTGTGTAAACGCATGTGGTATGGATAGAGTCTAGTGCCGTTGCGACGATGATATTGATAGGGCTCGAGGCTGATCAGCGGAATCATTATCTAATCAAATATGATATATGTGTAGGGACAGGCCTGATAAACCGGTTGCTTACGAACGATGTACTGCGTCTAGAGGCGATAACGTTAGGTTGATGGATGTGGTATAGTCACGAACAGGTATTTAATTGACCGGTGGCCGGGACTGCCATAGCCACTTCCGTGTGCCGTGATTTATATGCTAATTACTATTGGAGGAGTACCGTCGGCATGATACGGCTGGAAGACTAGACAATGTTGTAGAAAAATGTTGTTCCTGTGATGTCGAGGTGTCAGCAGCTAGGGTTGCGTGCTGATTTTTGATGTCTCCGTCTACCCGTGGATTGATTTAAACTACCATCCCGTGAAGACCGATAGCCTGACTGATGTACCAATTGATGTGTATCTTGAATGGCCACCAAGATACTACTAACGGAAACTTGCAAAGGACAAACTAAGTAAAACCACAGGAACTGTGCTCACAGTAATTATACCTTTATTGAGGATTTAAGTACATGATAGAATGTATGGTCATAGTAGCATGCATAGTAGTATACGGTATTTCTTATCTAAAGTATTGTTTAACATATACAGTGTAACTGATTGCTAATATTTGGACAAGAAATGGAATTGTAACTGTAAATCACCATGATCAACAGGGCATTGGCAATATGGTATAATATGGAACGTATCCACTGTGTACAACGTGTACATTGGAAAAATGAAAATAACATACACATTTATAATAATATTCAGGACTAATAATAAGTATGTATCTGGTATAGTTGAACAGACAAAACTACTTACAGTCTTTAGCGGTGTGAAATATGTATTAGTCTTATGACTTAAGATGGGGGGAGTGCAAGGAAATGATCCTTACAATTTGATCAGATTTATTACCCGTTTTTGACTGCTAATACTTTATTAATAAGCACATTCACAGTGATGCATATTTTGGGTGATGAACTACACAACTGCTAAATAAGCCATACTATTCACATTCTGCTTCGTGAATCACAACAGAATTAAATGTAATGGCCCTTGTTGACATGAATTTACACTTCTGTGGAGGTCACGTGACCACCTTTATTGGGCCAGTTTGTGCTGGATCCTCTTTACCATGGTGTCATACATACATATGTTGATAGCTCAAACCTCCTCCTAAGTATTTGCATAGGTGATCATATCTCAAACGTCATAATATCTCAATTATTCTAATTATTTGTTCCGCAGTGCTCACAAAGTTTTGTGACCGCCATTATTTGACTGTCAACTCACACAGCCTTTCTGTTTGGCGGTCACTCATTAAATGCATGTTTATCTTCACAACTTTACACTTACCTGATGTATTCTGATATGCACAATCATCTGGATATCTGACCGTCACGATATCTTAGCTATCTACGCTGTATTTCTAGTATAAAGCCCAAAAACGTAACTTTCAAATCCACGAATGCGGAAACTTGACAGTCAACGCTTGGCTGACTGTCAGATTTCCTGGCCACCGATTGGCTGACTGTCAGATCCAGTGTCAATATAAGGAATGACGCAACAGAGATTCTCACTTCGGTCACTTCGGTTACAAAGAGCAGGCCAACGCTCAAATGCAGAACTTTCACTTACACTGAAACTTCGTTCGGCCATTAGTTGTTGTTGTGTAGATTCTTCCAGCCACTAACATTTCGGCTACGGCTAGTACTACAGTGTAATGCCATCCTGACAAACAATCGTGATAGAAACAATAAAGAAACTGAAACTTGTATCTTGCTTAGTCTACTCTAATCTGCCAACCAGGGTTTAGCTGCAAGCCTAACAGTATCTCCTTGTGTCCCGGTACCCGGTGTGTTTACTTATTTCCCGGTATGTCTACGTACTTCCCGGTGTGTCGACATATTTCCCGGTGTGTCTTATTGTGTCCCAGTACCCGGTGTGTCTACTTATTTCCCGGTATGTATACATATTTTCCGGTATGTCTACACATTTCAGGGTGTATCTCCTTTTTACCAAGTATGTCTACACATCTCCCGGCTTGTCTACTTATTTCCCGGTATGTCTACGTGCTTCCCGGTGTGTCTCCTTGTGTCCCGGTACCCGTGGTGTCTACTTATTCCCGGTATGTCTACATATTTACCGGTATGTCTACATATTTCTTTTTTTTTTTTTTTTTTATTATATTTTTTTTTATTTTCACACACAAACATGTACAAACAAGACATATTACTAGTAACATGCATGTGCATAGTTACATTCCATTGCATATTTCTACATTACTAAGTACATTGTAAATATATCTTACACATGTTATTACCTGTTTGTATATTAGTGGAAGAGCATTAGGGTTGAGATGGAAAAAAAATAGGTCAAAGCTGAATTTTTCGAAATATGTTCAGAATATCATTAGAAATAACATATCAAAACTCCCCATGAATCCGAGTGGAGCTTAATCCAAAATTCAAGATGGCGTCCAAAGTGGCGACCAAAAATTACCAAAACTACAACTAGTGCAATTTTCGCCAAACCAATTCGAATGAAATGTGCCAAAACAAATAGAATATAACGCATAACTACTCTAACAGAAATTTTGAGAACTTAGTATTAATATTACGTCCAAGATGGCCGCCAATTGCATCATACATAGCTCTGAGAACGTGAGAAACAAGCGTTACCCGAATGGCACTAGGGTTGAAATCGGGAAAAAATATAAAAGCTGAAATATTCATGCAACATATTCAGAATACCATCAAACCCAACATATCACAGTTCTCCATGAATCCCACAGTAGTTTATGTAGAATTCAAGATGGCCGCCAAAACAGTACAATCATGAATTACCTATAAATAAGCAGGGATCTGCTATGAATTAAAGTCAGAACATATTAATTTGACGGATACTATCAGTTTAGTACCAAATGGCGTCTAACTGATATAATCAAGATGGTCGCCAAGATGGCCGACTAAATTAATGTATTTCCTGTAATATGAAAAATGTTTTCCAAAGCAATGATACCAGAATTCAATACAATATATAACTACACCATGAAACGCACGTCACATTTATTGTGTATCATCGTCGAGTGCGTCAGGAGATATTTGTATAACATATGTGCATGTTTGTCCGACGCATTGACTGCAGAGCGAGGAACAGTGAAGTCCAAGCTTTCTGCAGCCACATTGCTTCCCGCATCCGCTCTTGCAACCACATGACACCATTTTCAATAGCTTTGCAGGGGCAATCGGAGTTTCTGTTTCTGTTGGTACTAAGCAGTTTTCCTTCAGCTGCCATCCCCATTCGAGTGGAGAAAGAGTATTCGCCATCCATTGTTGTACAGTGTGATACGTTCGGTACAAATGTTGTTTAGCTGCTGCACTTGTGGGCGGAATAGATTCTAACTTGAACGTACTTGAAAGGGTTGAGCGACTTATTGCTCTGTTATAAGCTAGATATCTGTAGCGATCAAGAGTGTCTGCCTTGTGAGCTCCATAAAACTGAAGAAGAAACTGCTCGCCAACTGTAGCTACATCTTCTTTCGTGCTTGTTGCACGCGTAAACGTATCCAACCCAGCAATACCCTTATGTTTCTCTACAAGCTTGAATGCTTTCCATTTTCCTTGACCGAACAGTGCTGGCACTGTATCACATCCCGTGATCGCGTGTATGAACATTAGATGTTGCCTAACTTCTCCTATATATTGCTGGATTTCCGCAATGTCATACACGAACAAGGTATTGCCCTTCGACATGTGCAGGTGGCATTGTTCAGTGCTTTGTGACACAAGCATTACCAGCAAGTCCGTGTCTGTCCAAACAACCACTACGTCCTTTGGTCGGGATCGTGCAATTGATATTGCTGTGGCAACAATTAAACTATCCGCGTCAGCCTCAGCCTGCTTTATGACTACATCGTGAAGCTTCAACTCTTCAGCATGCAGCTCTATCACTCTTGATTTGTTAGTTCCATTAGTAAGCAATGCTTCTTGGGTAGTCACTGTTTTCATGTCAGCATCAAATAATATATCACGGGAAGTGGTTTTTGATGCTCTTCGTCGTTGCTCCGCTAATTTCGTAGATGCCTGGCTGTTGTAACCATCAAACACCACGACGACCTCACTGCCACCAAAATGATATGCAATGTATGATACGTAGGACTTACCGACCTCCTTGTAAGTTGCATTTGTCGGCCACACGACTGTGTGAAGGAGGTAACCTCCATCAATGACAAATGTTGCCTCATCAGGAAACGTGGATTGTGTATCAACTTTCGATTTCAACAATGTGCTAAGTGCACTTTTGGCAGTTCTCCTCATTCCACCATCATGAAAGAGAGACGTAGGCTGAGGTGCCAGCTCATACGCTAAGAACTGTTCCATTTCAGATCGACTTTGCATGACGCAAGTGATTCTGTTGAAGCGCAAAGTAGGATTCACTACAACTGGCTGACCACGGACTGTGACTGTGTTAATCGATGCGTTGATTGTTTTCACTCTGTCATTCCTTTTCAGCTTTACATCTGTAAATATTTTATCTGTCATGGAATTTGCTGCTTGTTGGCCTATTTCAAACGCCATGTCACAGTTCACCGACTTGTCGGCAACTAAACCAGTTGCTATTGAAACAACTGACTTAGAATGACTGTGGGAAAATGGCGAATGTACTCATAACCATCGCAAAAATGTATCGTAGTCCTTATGATCGCTTGATTGCGAGCTTGCGTGTACATCCCTGTGCTGATCCGATGTACTGGCATGGACGGCTGTGAATGTTTCAAGACTCTCATATATGGGTACACAGCGTGGTAATGCATGAACCCACTTTGTTAATGAGCTAGCTGAGATGCCACGGCCATGTGTCATCCCACCTGACGATTTCAATAAGCGCATCAGCTCTTGCTTGATTGTCTGATCGGTAAAATTACCGCCCAAAAGCGATCAGTTAGTCGAATGGTAAAATACCCACCCTCAGTGAACTGCTGGTAGTCTTTTTCGGCCATGATATATTCTAGTTGTGCCATTTGCTGTAGGTAGAGTCTGGCAGATTTTGCGTAGGCAAGGTGGCCAGCAGCATGGAACAGTGGTATCATTCTCCTTATGCAATATAAATGGAGATTCCAGTCGCCTGTGCGTTCAGCTCTGATCGGTAGTCTCAAAAGAGACACCTGCTCCTAGTAGTTGACCCAAAGCTTTCCAGTGCGACTGTCATTTGAAACATGTTCCATCAACTTACCAAGTACCTGACTGAGTTCTGCCAGACTAGCATCCTCGTATACACTGCCTTGACTATTCAAAAGTGATGCATGAAGTCGACGTAATGACTCGGCATCAACAGTATCTGATGATTCCGGTTTCTCAAGCAGAAGAGAAGTTATGGCAGCTGAAGTTAACAGGTGAGCACGGACAGCTCTATCATATGCATGCCCCGTTAACATATGAATAACAGTTCCTGGAGCGTACACAGTCTCCCATAATGCTTCTAATCCGTTGCCCGCCATGATAAATCCAACTGATCCCATAAATGACATCAGTAGGTGAAAACCACCCAATCGTGTGATTATATTTGACATATCTGGCGATGCAGCCACTATCTCTGTGGCTTTGATGTAAAGCGGTTGGTAAAATGTGACAATGCACATCTTCTGCCCATGCTTGTCACATTGGCTTTGTGCAAAACACAATGCCGTAAATATTGTGCTCAGGTTGGTTGGATCTAGATTAATGAATGGAAGAACCTCGATTCGGCTTTTCTCATGCTTTTCGCCTGTTACTGCCACCTGCATGAACCCACTCCATGACGGGCAAGGGGTAAGATTTGTAGAAAAGGCTGGCCTAACCACAGCCGATCAACATCTACTGCAACCACCAAACTAGGTGGGTCAGGTTTTGGAGCTTCAATTGGGCCAAACTTCATTGACTGCAGGCCGGGTACGGTTGGTTTCTTGCACGTTTTGATTGGGATGTCACCAAACTTTCCTATTAATTGGGAGCTTGGTATATTGACAGACCCCTTGTGGGGTAACGCATGCAATTCCGCCCATGCTGTGGAAAGTATCATGCCCAGTTAGTGTCGCAACATTGAAATCTGCGTTATCAAACACGAATTGTGTGAACCCATTCAGATTATACGATGGGGTGTCCTTACTGAGAATATAACAAGTCAGTCTCTGTATTTCCTTGTAATCGTCGGCAAAGCACATGCTACTTAATATATCTATCAACTCCCGAGATGCATACTTTCTGTGTATGTAGACAGCTATTGCTAACATAATTGGCGATATAAATGACCTTGGTCTGCATGCAGCTATTATAGAATGGGCTATGGCTGTACATCGCCTGTCTATATTCGTACGTTCCGTTGATGCTTTTGATTTTACTGCACCGTGAAGAAACCGGCCGAGACTTTCTGGAACTAACGAGCAGCCATTATTCGTGTCATCCATCGTTGGGTATTCAGAACAATTAAATACCTGCGTTCTGATATCATCTCTGATTATGGACGCCGCCATATCTACAATTCTGTCTTTCTCTGTTGAAGCATTTGCCTTTTTTTTCAGCTTGCCACGTATCACGAAGCACCTTGTGTCCTTTATCGCGGAATGTGGCAATATTTGAAACACCTGGAACACTTGTAATAATCAACTGATCACCATAATGCGCTTGTAGCTTTTGTCTGAGATACTGTTTTGTGTACCCTTCAATACCGTCCAAATACTTGTCCATTATTTCAAAAATTTCTGAAAGTGAGTATTGGCATTCGTCATTCTCATTTAGGTGCTCACATACTTTATCAAACGCCGTGTTTCTCAAAACATCTTTGGGTCTTCCTCTTTCGGGATTTGATGTAGATTCTGGGCGTCCTATTTTAAATGCAACTGCGCAATCGTGATGATATATAGCTTCTGCAGCCACCAAATCATTGGTTGTCTGGATACGCATCATTACCTCCTTTCCCCAATCATCATGTCGATTCTTAGCAATTGACATGAGCGTTTCCAAGTATTCGATGGTTTCAACAATGTGGAACTTTTTCCTGCGCGCTTTGGGTTGCTTGTAACCTACATGTATCTTCACCGTGCAAAACGAACAATCCGTTTTACTGTCAAACTCCTTATGATCAGATCGCAGCGTTGCCCCTGTAGCAATCTCTGGAACATCTGGGGCTTTTCGTTGTTGTGCCTCCAGTGTGGATTTGCGTGTATACTCTTTGTAACAGTTGGCGTGTACATCAAAAGGCGGTACTACTGTTCTCAGAAGAGCATCGAACCCATCACTGCGAGTGACACTGGCTGTAATCAACGAGGCATGACCATTTTCGCCAACGGTTTGTGTTTTTGCAGAGGCAAAAAGCTCTTTACAAATAACACACTTCCCATCCATGCTGTAAAATGATCAGAATATGTCGATGCTAGTATGTGTACTAGGATATTCAGAAATAACAATTTGTCATAAATACACAAACGTACTCAATATCAATAATGATTTAAATCATGGCGTTGTTGTGTCGTCTCGGCGTATAGGAGCGTATTGCTATATTAGTATTTAAACTATTACGTCATGCTGATTTGTGCAAGCCCACTTCTGCTACTATTGTTAGATTGTGAAATGTGCGTTGCGCCATTTTGGCTGGATAAATTGGGCTTATGCGTTTTGTGATCAGTGTAGAACCAGATCGGCCTGAGCATCCGCGCAGTCTGATCAGGGTCTGCACTGCTCGCTAGTTACTTGGTGAATGATCCATCGTGCCTAATTGAACAAGATGTGTCAGTGTCAACTCATAAATCTACGCTTTAAGACCTGGAGCTAGACATGCCACAAATACACAATTGTATTATTATTTCTACGGTCAGCATCAGATTATTATTATTATTATTATACGTTTTATAGATTTTTTGTTCCTTCAAACTAATATTTTGTAAAAAAATCAATTTTTCTTCTTTTTTTTAAATATTTTTTATGTCAAGTTCCAAATTTTGTTTATTGTAATACCATAATATGTGCATACTATTCTATTTGTGATGATATGCTGACATACCATGTAAAATAAAATACAGTTTGCACTATTTCTTGTGACATTTATAACACTGGACGATTACGGCAGCCATTTTGAATTCTCAGTTTTAAGTTTTTTATTTCCATACATAGTCATATACAAACAATACATGAGTTACAAGCAATTTAACAACATTAATTTATAGGTTACACTCCTTGTTTGCAATCAACTATGAGTACATGTATTGTAAATAATTATAGATTATAACGTATTGTTCATACATGGTTAGGTTGGATTTATTTGAGAATGTTATTTAGATGAGAGAATAGAGTTGAAAATGAGATATGGTGAAATAGGTTTAGTGAATAATAATTGAGCAACACATCACGATACAATACTATTACGGTATATGCTGTTATACCTAACTGTAATATGTATGTATAATCAGAAGGTTCGTGTATCTCAAAATGAGTGTTAGTCTAATTGGATAACATTCCATTTTCGTTCATGAACTATGAGCTTATTTCTATTCATTGCAATTTCTTTTTCAATATTTTGTGTTGCCTTTGTTTAGGTAAGACATAAACTCTGGAAATTTAGGTTCCGTGTTTCGTAATTTACATGTATATATAAAGTACTTTCCTAGTATGATACACAAGTTGAAAAACCTGTTGTCTTGCTCATATTGCCCGAAGCAAACAGTGTGCCAATCAAAATTACATACAATATTATTATTGTTTAAAAAGGTATTCAGCTGTGACCAAAAATGTTGGCTTATAGTGCATTCCCAAAAAAAGGTGCTTATTTGTTTCTGGAGCCATGGCGCAAAAATCACACAAAGTGGAGCTGACAATGTTACACTTAAGTAAATAATCGTTTTTGTAGCAACAATTCTCATCAAAAATTTGTACTGAAAATTCCTAAGTTTAGAACTTATAGTGTTTGTAAAATGATTTGTGTACACTATCTTCCAATTTATATTTTCATCCGCGAATTCGTCATCCCATTTTGTCTTGGCTTTATGCATAACCGGTTTCTGTTGATTAAGAAACATGTTATATAGCTTCTTATTACATTTGGTCTTGGTTTTTATTTGTTCTATTAATAGTATCTTTGTAATAATCGTGTTTATTCTTTCATTTTTAATTCGTGTTCTCCAGTCTTGAGGAATGCACGAAATCAGTTTGAAGAATTTTAGGTAATCGTTATTACTAACATCAAATAGTTCTTTTATTTTTGTAAAATTGAAGAATGATGTAGTTCTATAATCGTATAGTTGTTCTATATATTTAATCCCTCCCCATTAGCCCATTCCTTGTAGTAAAACATTCTTCCATTACCTTTTATTTTCGAATTGTTCCATAAAATTTGCTTTGATATTGTTTCTGGATTATCGCAGAAGTTTAGCTTGTACCATGATTTAAGAACATCTGTCAAAAATTTATTTTTTATCAAATGTTTTACGTCTGTTGGTTTACATTTCCTTCAAATATATGTACACCACCAAAAGGCTTCAAATAATTTAAATATAGTACTTTCCATTTTCCGTGATTTTCAGTTTCTGCAAGTCGTTTGACCCATGTAGCCTTTAGTGCATCAATAAACGATTCTAATTCTATCATTTTTAACCCGCCTTCTTCGAACGTTTTAACAATAATTTTTCTACTAATTTTATCAGGCTTTGAATCCCAGAGAAAATCAAACATAATGCGTATAATTTGCTTTAAAGTCTCCTGCTCCGGATTGTCTAGAACTGTTAAAGGGAATATTAATTTTGGAAATACAAAACTTTTAATGACAGTTATTTTACCTAGTATGGTGAGCTTTCTTTTTTTCCATTTGCCTAAACATTGCTGAAATTCCTTTATTTTAGGATCTATGTTTAAACTATGAACTTTATTTTTATCATTGCAAAAATATATCCCTAAAGTTTTGGCCACATCTTCAGTCCATGAAAATGGTTTATCATCACAGTACGTAGTTGTAGAGTTCTTCGCCATTTTGAATTCTGAGTTAAGCTCCAGTCGGATTCATGAGGAGTTTTGATATTTTTCAGGTGATGATATTTACAAACTATACAGAAAAATTCAGCTTTGACCTATTTTTTTTTCGGTCTTCGTCATTTTTTTATCTAATACTCTTCTACAATATGCATATGTTTGGAAAACATTTATGAAGAAAAAAAAATAGTTATCAATTAAAAATAGAGAGATAAAAATAAATAAAATTTATTAAAAAAAAAACACCCATAAAAAAAGAAGATTTTAATTATATAAGTACGAGCAGCACGATCATATGTTTGCATTATTTTTGTGTTGGATTAAATAGCTTAAGGGAAAGAATGCTAGTAGAAAAAAGGTTAGTCTAGCGGTAAGCTGTTCCATTTACTATTATGTATTTCAGCTTTGTTTCTATTTACTGCAATTTGATGTTCAAGCTCTTTAGTTTTTTTTAAATATTTCTTAAAGGCTGGGAAAGTCGGTTAAGTATTTCTTAATTTACATCCATAAATAAAGTACTTTCCTAGTATAATACACAAGTTCAAGAATATATTGTCTATACTGCCCTAAACTTATTGATTGCCAATCCAATGTAAAATTTATACCTTTATCATGTAAAAACGTGCTTAGCAGAGACCAATATTGCTGACATTTTTGGCATTCCCAAAATAAGTGCTTGTTTGTTTCTGGTGCCATACTGCATAAATCGCATAAATTAGAATTTACAATTCTGCATTTATATAAATAATCGTTCGTGGCAATAATTTTCATTAAGCATTTGTACTGGAAATTCCTAAGTTTTGAACATATAGTGCTTTTAAAATACTGTGCATTTACAATTTTCCAATTAATAGTTGTTTCTGAAAACTCTGCATTCCATTTAGTCTGAGCTTTGAAAAAAACATTATTAATTTTGCTAAGGAAAATTGTATATAACATGTTATTACATTGTTTGGAAGATTGCACTTTTCTTAAAAGGGGTGACTTAATATTGTGGATGTTTATTGTCTCATTCTTTAGTCGTGCACGCCAAGCTTGTGGTATACTGGATATCATTTTAAAATGTTTTAGGTAATCATTATTACTAACATTATATAATTGTTTTATACTTGTAAAGTCATAAAAGGTTTTAGTTCGATAATCGTATATATGTTCTACGTATTTTATTCCCCGTTCATTCCAATCTTTGTAATAAAAAGTATTGCCATTACTTTTTAACTTAGAATTGTTCCACATGATTTGCTTCGAAATGTTCTCTGGATTTTCAGAATAATTAAGTTGGCCCATGCTTCAAGTATATTTGATAAAAAAATATTTTTTATTAATATTTTTCCATCGAATTCGTGGAAGTTTCCTTCAAATATATTTGTACCACCAAATTTATGTAAATAATTAGTATACAAAATGTTCCATTGCCCAACGTTTGTATCATTTGTAAGACGTTTAACCCAACTTGCTTTTAAAGAATTTATGAAACATACTAGATCGATCATTTTCAGCCCGCCATTTTCATAATTTTGCACAATGACTTTTCTGCTGATTTTATCTGGTTTGGAATCCCATAGAAATTCAAACATCATATGTGTAATTTGTTCTCTCCAGGAGTATCTAACACCGTCAATGGAAATATTAGTTTTGGAAATGCGAAGCTTTTGAGAACAGTTATTTTACCCATAGTTGTCAGTTTTCTACGTTTCCATCTGTCTAAACATTGTTTAAATTCATTTATCTTTGGTAGTAAGTTTATATTATGTATTCTATTTTTGTCATTTCAAAAGTTTATACCTTATGTTTTTGCTACGTCGGCAGTCCATAAAAAATGATTGTCTTTACAGAAAGCGAGTGTAGTGTTTTTTAAAGAACCTGTCTTAAAAAGTATCGATTTTCAATAGTTTAATCTCAAGCCTGAAATATGTCCAAAATTATCAATTGTAGAAATTAGGGTTTCTAACGATTCTTTTGACCCATCTAAGCAAAATGTGGCATCGTCTGCGAACATTGTGTTTTTTATTTCTTCTTGATTTATTATTATTCCTTTTATCATGCTATTATTTCGGACACTATGTGATATTATTTCTATTGATATAATAAACAAACATGGTGACAAAGGACAGCCCTGTCTTACGCCCCTACCTAAGCCGAATACATATGTAAGATAGCCGTTATTTGTTACACAACTAGATATGTTTTGATAAAATACTTCAACCCATTTTATTAGACTGGGACCAACATTTAAGAATCTTAACACTTTCATAATATATTCATGACTAACACTATCAAAGGCTTTTTCAAAATCATCAAAAAATAACAACCCTGGAATATGTTTTTCATTAACATGGTCAATAGTTTCAAATAATAATCTTATGTTTTCTCCAATATATCTGCCTTTAATAAAGCCCGTTTGAGAGGAATCTATCAACTTGTTTAATACACCCTTTATTCGATTAGCAATAGCCTTTGTAGCAATTTTATAATCAATGTTCAGTAAGATTATTGGCCTCCAATTTGCGAGATTGGTACTGTCTGATTGGTACTCTCTTGGTGTATCTCCTTTTTAACAAGTATGTATACACATCTCCCGGCTTGTATACATATTTCCCGGTATGTCTACTTATTTCCCTCCCGGTATGTCTACATATTAGCCGGCTTGTCTACATATTTCCCGGTATGTCTACATATGTTCCGGTATGTCTACATATTCCTGGTGTATCTCCTTTTTACCAAGTATGTCTACACATCTCCCGGTATGTCTACATATTTCCTGGTGTATCGCCTTTTTACCAAGTATGTCTACACATCGTCCGGCTTGTCTACATATTTCCCGGTATGTCTACATATTACCCGGCGTGTCTACATATTTCCCGGTATGTCTAAATATTTCCCGGTGTATCTACTTACTTCCCGGTGTGTCTCCCTATTTCCCGGTATGTCTACATATTTCCCGGTATGTCTACTTATTTCCCGGTGTGTTTCCTTTTTTCCCTGTGTATCAACTTATTTCCCGGGGTGTCTACTTATTTACCGATTTGTCTACTCATATCCGAGTTTGTCTAATTATTTCCCAGCACGTCTCCCATGCTTGTTTTATGGAGCGACTTCAAATGGTATATATATTTATTTATAGTTTTATACAAATACATATAAACAAAGTAGCCTCTTGTCGTCATTTGGTGCATATTTAAGAATTTTGAGACGATACCTCTATGCCTAGTCACATAGCTCCGCCTCAATTCGTGACCGCATGCGCAGAATTGCTTCCGTCTACGGATATCCCGGTATACTATTTTCCCGTTACACCGGAACTCCGTTTCGCCACGCAAAATAGTTCCTTCTATACCACCACTAATGTGTTTATTTTATGTGTTAGTTGTATTATTTTTGAGGCGCATATAAATTGCAACTGATTTACGTATAATAAAAAGGTTACTTGATTTGTAGATCTCTGCCACTCGTTCCGCCGTGCAACGATATCGCGCACTGCGGAACTCGTGCATATATCCACATACAAATATAATATACTTTGCATATCATTCTGTCCACAGTGTCATCATTTCGCGTTTTAAAACATTATTTAGCGGACGACAGTGATTTCTGTTCAGTACTGCAAGAGTAGAAGAGGGTGTATATGTATATAGAACTTGATGACATGAATTACACACATAGTATGACAGATAACTTGTATACGGTTTGTGGGGGATGATCCAGAACTAACACAAACATATTACGGGGACAATACATATTTTTTCAAACCCAACAAGATATAATACATGTAACTGCAGACCAAATTACGTGAAGAGCCTATGAAACGTTCCAATACGGAGGCTGTCACAAGTTTGATTTGATGCCGGGATTATTGATTATCTCTAATTTGTGGACTTGAATTTCATATGTTTGCCTTGTAAGTCGTAAACCTTTTTAACCTTAATATCTTAGTGATGCTGGGATTTATCAAATTCAACGTGAATCTAAAACTCTAATTGTAATACTCATTTGTTATGACGCATAGTAAATATAACTTCAGAGATTATGTTTTGCAAAAAACAATCTGCTGACTTGAGAATTTGGATATGTAAGAATACACCACGCGATGAAGATGCTTGTATCATCATTTGCACGATTGTTCTGCTATCTCTCCCACTATAACTGTTTATAGAGATACTGCCATCAATTAAAATACGCATGTACGAATAATTCAAGCAAAACGGGGATGCACACCATACACACGATTTTTTTCCAGACGGATTGGGGAGCTTTTACAAACTGGGGTTACACACGCCTTATACGCACAGTCAAAGGATTTTTACAAACAAATTGGTGAAACCAAACATTTGGAACATCAATGCTGCTGTGCCCGTCTGGCTTTCTTATGTACCGTCTATGGAAATCCCTTTTCTACGACCAAGAGCTGATTTACAGAACAAACCATGTATATGTAAACTATAACTGTTTATAGAGTTACTGCAATCAATTAAAATACGCATATTAGCCGTAAATTGGAAATAAGCCTATTAAATATCTTGTTTTTTCTTCTTTTGGCCTAATGACAACTACGCGCACGGTACATGCATGTGTGCATTGGGTAATGACATGTATTGTAAGGTCCCTATCGTCTGGTTCTTGTCAGGATGGTGGGGGCGGGCATTGGTCTACTCTAAAGTAGTATAACACGTCGACTACTGTCTTGACTTGGAAAAGAACACAAAGTTGATTGTGTTATTGTTTAACTAGTACTATTTAATATCAGATATTGTCATACCGCAGGTAAGTTTCTCGGCTTTTGATTGGTTAGCTTGCCTGGTCATATATATTATATGACCTGCCAAGACCGTCGGACATACAGGAATTGCGATTCCCCTCCGGCGCCTCGCGTCCAATGAAGACACATTTTGCAAGCGTCTACCGATTGCAAATTGTATTCCTCACTAAACACAATAAAACCCCGAATTGATCAATAAAAGTAACAAATTGTAAACTCAAAACCAGTCTTTATTGTTTATTTGTTCATAATATGAGCGAACAATGCCACAAACTCCCCCGTTTAGTGTTTTCAAATCTCAACACAATTGGCTTCGTGACACGGCTATATTTAGGTCATAAACTATGGGTTCCACGCACGAAGCGCGGCGTAGCAATGACAGCGAATATTTGGGAACCCGTCGCATTCTTCTAGAGGCGCCAAAGGGAGAGCAGATCGATAGAGCAGTGGAATATAAATTAATTTACACGATATAAAAAACTGTCATAAAGTCGTTTTCGATGGATTTCTTACTCCATATTTAGTTTGTTTTCGTTTAATAAAAACACTAAATGTTCATTTACGCCTTTATCTGACGGTAGACTGACGGTAGAAAATCGAATCTCAGATTAGTTTTCTTCCTGAAAAAACGCAAAGATGAAAAGAAGAGATATGTTGATACGGCCAAATAACGGATCTGCGGTATGACAAATACGTTATTGTGATTCTACACAGGCTATATGGTGTAATATTGCCTGTCTGAAGGTATGTTCACCATTGTAATTCTACACAGGCTATATGGTGTAATATTGCCTGTCTGAATATTGCTATCGCCTCGGGTGAACATACCTCCAGACGGGCAATATTACACCATATAGCCTGTGTAATAACTTATAATGTAAGCGTCAAATTACCAACAAGTATCAACAGTATAAATAATATGTGGGCCGCGCTCTGGGAAAACCAGCCTTAATGAAAAAAAATTCAATTTTCATTTGTTTAGATTTTCTGATGCAGACACCTTTCAAAAACAATATTCTGAAAAGAAAATGCAATTATTGTTCATAGTTTTTGTTTTATCTCACGTGTTGTAGCACCATGTGAATCACGCACGGAAAAAAAACGTAACGTCATCGAGAAAATGACGTTATTGAAACGGCGACGTTTGTACAATGCAACTCAACAGCCTACAGTACTTTGCTGATATTAGTTACACTAAATGTATCTACAAGTGTTAGTATGTATACTATAAAACATTGAACAGAATAAAACTATGGCATGCACATGTTATGAACAAATGGTATGCACATGAAGTGAACAAAACGAACGCACCACTATCGAATTTAAATCTATAATTAGCCGACCTGCGGCTTCGTAATTTGCCACCAGCGCCATAATAGATTCATAATGACATAGATGTGTCGTCAGAAAGATACATTGCACTTATTTCAGAATTTAGGCCAGAATATAATTGACGTCATTTACAGTTAATTGTGACGTCATTTATTGATGTAGACATTACGTCACCAAAGACCAAGAAACTAAACGGCATTCCGGGTGTTTGAAATAGTAAATTATATGCACATCGTGTCGGTTATTGAAACAAATGTTTCTGTAGAAATGAATGACCAGAATTTGGATAGGCCTTTGGCGGCACATATCATTGACTTTCAACAGCGCCCGATGGCGTCTAGAGGGTAGTCGGACACCCCCGGTGATTTTTAAACAAATTAAAAATCGACAGTCCATTCCTGACTCTCGGAATTATATTTACATCTCAGAAAGCGGGAGGAACGTTTTCCTGTGTAGCCAATATGACTGACGGACGGGCTAATGTACATGTACCCCGACCGTACTGGCAGGTAGCAGGTCTATGGGAAAAATGCTACGCTGACCCCCACTCCCTCGGCTGCCCAGCGCCGCCACTGCCCCCCCCCCCCCCTTAACTCCTACACACAGAGGGAATATATTGTTAAGCGTGTCCTCTTAAACAGTTATTGTGCGGGATACCCGTCACTACACTGTCTATGAATTTAATGCAGGTACTGATTTCTTTTTGTAAGTTTTCTTCAAATTTATGTTCGCATTTATCAACCGTACTATGCAGATTCCTTTATATATTTGTTATTTTCGTGACTGATGTCCGCGCGACAGCATACGTATTTATTTATAAAATGGAATGAACAGAACATTCAGAGCAAAATTATCCATTACTATGTATTTTTATATTTGTGTGGGTTTGAATTTTTGAATTTTTAATAATGGGTTTACCATTTGAAAATAATTATATTTTCATAAACGTGCAATATGTATACATCAATGTCGGGAAAATGTTGAGATGTAAGGAAGAAAAAGACTCGGAAAGGGGGCGGGAAACAGGAAACTGTTGCGTGATAACATCAAGGGTATCACAAAGCCAGCTATGCGCCGTTTTCGCTCGCCGATGTAGTGTGAAGCGAATATTTGGCCTGATCTACGAAGAGACCCGTGAGGTGTCCTCAAGGTTTTCCTCGATATACATTCTCGAGGATCTAATTACACCGAGCACGCCAAGACGAAGACATTAACCGCCATAATAGACTAAATTTGTCCCGATCACAAAATAGAGTTCGTTGGAATGCGGCTCCACACTCTGCGACATTTGTTCGAAGCGGCTCGTTTGAAATTAGACGCGTTTAATCTGCAAATCTAGAACTAGAACGGCCCTTTGATAAAAAACAAGACACGCAGAGGTACATTGTTTAGTACAATGTAGTAAGTAAATTAACAACGATCTGCCAAAGTTGGACTTCTTAAATGTAATGTAAATGTTGGTTACCTGTGCATCTGTGCAGTCTGATCAATGTCTGCAATGATTTCAAATATACTAATAAAATGTCTATACATTCATATAACCATATTTACAAGTGGTCATTTTAAATAATATTTACATTGTTATCAAACGGCAATCGTACGGCTGATTCAATGTGATATTTTGTTAAGGTACCTGTAAGTGATAGCAGATACGTATACAAATCAGTAGGCTACGTCCCTGGTGGCTAGAATTATGTTCGCAGTAAGAATGCATGTGACACAATACCAACACACGAACTACTAAAACATATTTGGCCAAGCGTCACCATGATGCGATATGCCAGGAGCCGTGTATATATGGCACTACCATAATTTTACATCTATGATATAGAGAATACCAGACTAGTGTCTTTTGATATCAAGTTTATCAGGTAAGGCTAGGAAACGCGTAGGAATTCCGAGGCTTGCCGAGGAATTCCTACCGATTCCGAGCCGAGCCTGATAAACTTGATATCAAGACACTAGTATTGTATTATATTTATCAGGTAGCGTTTTATGCTTGAAAATGGCCACAGATGACGTCGTTCTATATGGACAGAACGCGGACTTGTTTACGTTGCGTCATTACACTGACGTCATTCGGTAACGTCACGTGACATCATCCGACCAATGGAATGTTAGTTTTCTCTTCGTTGTAACCCGGATGTTTATATTAGGTCAATGCCTGATACAACACTATGTTATCTGTCAGTACGTATTCGGTCAATACAGCTTACCTGATAAATGCTTATTTTTCTGCAAATTTACAAATTGTATTATGTTGATTTTAGAAACATTCGACAGGCGAAACAGTAATTTATAAAATTAAACGAATTAACCCCTGTGCCGAGTTCTATTCGTGACAATTTTTATCCAGAATACCTGTCCCTGTTAATGAGCAAACTGTTTACATCTTCGTCAATAAAAGTAGCGTTTGCGAGCACACTTCCACGTAATCTGAACACGACCGTTTAGCACAATTAGTAAAGAGCGCGCACATGCGCCCTGGGTTCGATCCTCAATTTGTAAGTACATTTATATCTGATGGTGGTCGCCAGACAGGATACGTTTGTTTTCTTTGAGATTTCCAGTTTAAACCCAATATAAGAAACATACAGACGCCTCCGTCTACACCGACTACAATTGTTCCCGCGTTTGTTTGTAATTGTTGTATAAATAATTATAAATAAAGTTTAAAAGAAATATTCGCAATATGATTACAGTCATACTAAACAATACCGGTCGTATGGTTATTTAGTTTCAAATGTCAGGGCACAAGTCGTCCATATTTATTATAAAAATCTTTCTGAACCACTATGAAAACAACAAAAAATTCTGCTACGCGTATCCAACATTAAAATGTGTGTGACCCACAAATAGTAAAGCGTACGGTTATAAATAGGACAACTTATTGCAATGACGCAACTATTTCGAGTGTCAAAATCCGACGTGTCGTTGGTAAATTTAAGCGTAACTTTGCGACGTCATTTTCAGGCTTTCATGACGTTGTCATTAAGGCTGGTTTTCACAGAGCGTGTCCCATATATATTAAGTATTTAATTATACAACACTACATAAACGATGGTCACTACGGCAGCCCTGTGATTACGTTACGCGACCTAATTCCAAGTTGTAAAGTATAGGTTTGTACGTGGTGGGATCTAATCGTAGAAGCCAGTACTTCTCAATTCCGCACAGTTGTAAATTTTACCCTAATTTATTTAAACTCTGACACGATAGTCTGTTATGATGCATAAGTGTATTACATTAGTATTGTTTTATAATACAATGTATTGTATTACACTGTATTACAGTACACTATAGTATATTACAATACTAATGTAATAAATCATAAAATGAAATTGTGAAGTACTGGCTACTATGATTAGATCCCACCACGTACAACCCTATAATGTTAAACCCGGAATTACCTCTGTGTATTATTCGTCCAATGCATTTTCTGGTTTATTTGCTGAGCTGTTCACATACAAAAATGCAAGAGTGATTCGGTCGATTCCTCCACTAAATTACGAGTCCGCTTGTGGAAGAACCGTAGCACAAGTGCATTATTATTTATGTAAACAGCTCATCCAAGCAAATAAACATTTTCTTACATTTCGTGCATAATATTTTTTCAAAAAAGAAGAAAAAAAGCGTATATTAATCCGAAACGCTTGACGCAATAATTTTAGGACGCGTGACGTCATGACGTCTTTGATGCAATTTAGCGGAACGGAACGATTTTCTTTGGTTGATTACGACGCTAATGACGTCACGTTTCCATATAAGGAAAACACGAGAGTGGTGTAAACTAATGACGCTCTGCAGACACAAGTGATTCACCATAATATCCCTATAAACTACTGGATGAAATGTAAGAAACTTATTTTTACATTTGAACCAGTAGTTTACAGCGATATAACGGTGAAGTATATGCCACTAGGTCGTGCATAGCGGTAGTAGTTTACACCACTCTCATGCTGCGATCCAGCTTTATTCTGCCTCAATAAGATATAGCAGTAAATCAGTAGGACATCCTAAACGCATCGTTACGATGTATGTACGATGTCGGGGCGACATTGCGGTGATTGTAATGTCAACGATTTAACAGCCCGATAAAGTGTCATTTCTGCCTGACAATACCCGGTACTGATAAATATCCACTAGACAAATCTTTGCAAAATATATGATGACCATATTACAAAATCTGCCGACAAACATGCTTCTGATGACCGAGACTGAGCACCGTCTATTCACCATCGCATTGCTGTTGTTGCTGTAGATCATTATTGTGTACATGTATGCACGGCGGGTACCCGCGGGTACCCACGAGGAATTAGACTGCAAATAATTTCCGACAGGCGGGAGTTAGACAGAACAATAATTTCCGTGCAAAATTAACCCCAGGGACCGGAATTTAGATCATTCATATAACCTGTCCAACTGTATAGTGTTGTTGTTGTTTTTTTTGCATATTTGAGATGAATGTTGTTAATTTAGTAGAGTTGAAATCACTGAATGAATGATGAGAACTATGGAAAGTGTGGTAATCCATTAGCAATCAATTATCAGAAGTGTGTAACAGAAAACAGCAATCAATAGACAGTTGACAGAAATTAAATTCCGCATGTACTCTGAAATTTGTGCTAACTTTTGAGTTCATTTATTCAAAGTATTGTAAATTTTGTAAACGTATTTCATGAAAAATCCCATGGAATTTAATAGTGGTATATTCATCTACATATCACAGTAAAGGTAATGAATGAAGTCTGATGAATGTAGCTGGTTAGGTGTTGAAGTAATGATCGGAACACGAACATTTAACATTGAAAATATTAACAAACTAATCTAGAAAAAGTTCCCCACCCTCGGGACTCGGTAGCTATTAGACACATATTTTTTTCCCTACACCAGGTAATTTTGAAATTTATTTTTAAAAAATACATTAAATATATAATACTTATAAGGCATGGTGCATGCTTATATTATCAACCAACGTGCGGTAATACATTGAAGATGAGAACACACAATTAATTTAAAAATACTAATAATAATTTAGAAAAAAAGACATTTTCCCGGCATCGGTTTTGAACTACCACCTTTACCGGGGGGGGGGGGGTGTGGGGGGGGGGGTGGAGTAAAACAACCATTTAAACCGTACGCGTAACCATTAGACCACGGAGTCAGTTATAATTTCTGCACTAAACTACTTGTATAATACACAGTAATCTATAATGACAATTATTCCATCACTGTCTGTGAATTTAACAATAACGTTTTACCATTCAACATTTATACCAGCATGGCAGGTGTCAAACCTGATTAGCAGCGTCAACAGTGAAAACATCATCACCTACTGACGTTTCAAACGTCATTTACTCCATAACGTCAACGGCTCAAACTCAAAGTCAGCGGCGGAATATCAGGCATACAACAACAACAACAACATTAATTTGTTTCTTCCTATTTAGTACGTTTCTGATAGTGAAATCACAGTTCATTAACCCCCACACAAAGTTAGAGGGACATACTATTCGCGTTGTCTGTCTTTCACAACGTCTGCCAGTCCATTTGTCCGTCCAGATGCATATGTTAACGGCCGCGCTATGGCACTGGCTCGAACACCTTTCATGCCGTATGAACAAAATGGAACAGGATGACCATCAAAGGTCGTATATAGAAAATCATTTTATTAGAAAAGTATACATACATGTATATGCGGGCTCTTTATCAACTTATCGGATCTGGTTAAAATACAAATATAGTGTTATTGCATATACAATAAATTCATTATGTTTGTAACATTTCTGTTTAAATTAGGCCACCCTAGAATTAAAATTCACACAATTTATGATGATTTTTTTCATAATATCCGAGGGGTGTGTAATGAACATTTTTTCTGCAAACAAATCTGGTATTAACTAGAATGTTACATAAAATGTGGTAGTATTTGTATTACTTTTAATTTCTGAAAAGTTGAATTGATATAATACATTGTCATTGATATTTAGTGAGCAATCCCCGCTATTTATAACAGGTAAAATGTGAAATATGTCGGAATGAACACATTTTAGATGGTTTCATCGTCCGCTAATTAACAACAAGATACAGACTAATAATATTATTGGCAGTCAGAAATTATATATCCGATTTATTTATTTTTCCATTGCTTGATATCTGTAAACATTTGTGTGACTTAAAATTGTTATGTTATTTTTGTTTCAATTTCATCTTTTTGATGACATCAAACACGCCGCAGTGTTTGAAGGATCTTATCCCCAACTGTTCTTGAGTTAGTGAACCAATGTCAGTGTGCTATTGACCTTTGAAAAAAAAGAAAACAAAAGTTGGATGACTTTTTCGTGGCCTAGGTGTCAGGAAATCGCATCTGCGGCGATCTGGCATTCAACATTTTCCTGGGGGAGGACCCCCCACACCCCCGACGTTACGATTTCGCGCTCGCGGAGGTTTGTAATTACAGACCCCCCCCCCCCACCTCCCCATGCATAAATTTTTGTATCCGCACCTGAGCTCAGTGGGTAGAGCCTATCATTGCAGATCCGGATATCCCGGTATTCGAGTCCCACATTGACCCGCTGTCAGTGGCCGATTCGCCGTTTCCTCTGGCAAGACACCACCGTGGTAGCCTAGTCTGGCTGACTGATGCTTACGTTTTACGGCCACCCGGCCTCGATGGGCTGGCACGTCGTCCATTTTAAACAGTTGTCCGTCCAAGTTGGTAACGTGTTACCATTCAGACGGGCAACTGTTTATGACGGAAAAAAACTACTATAACTTTGAAATATAATTGCCTTGTCTGTTTTCTGTGTTGTATGGCCCGCATGTGGCCCTATTGTAGGATATTTGCTGTTTTGCGGGCTTATATTTGTTGTTTGTTGATTTGTTATTCATTGAGGCAGCAGAGGATATTAATTGTTTGGTGTTATTTGGGCCCGCAGGTGGCCCTGTTGTTTGGGTAGTATCCGTTTGGCATGGATAAAATTTTTATTTACACTGTCCTTCATGCCGGTATGACTATCAAAGTTGCGTCCGCGCCGATTCCGTCGTCACGTTTATTTCCTTATGCCCGGCGGTGCTCTCTCTCAGGTACGTATGGTTTTGTGGGTATGTCGACGGGGGCGGCTCGGTTGTAAGGCAGCCATAGCATAAGGTATACATGGTGAGGTGCCTGTGCCTGGTGCAGTGGGTTTTTATTTATTAAAGTCTAGGCGGGGACACTCTGGGTCATTGGCTATCTATGTTGTGGGGCTATTATATGTATCCGAGTCATGAGTATAGTTGTTGATCCTGTTGAATTTTCACTTTTAAGACTTTCACTTGTATGGTTTCACTTTGGTATTGATCCTCCTTTGTTGATGTATGTCGTGCCCCATGTGTAGACAGGTTGAAGTGTACACACGGCTCTTTGTTACGTTACTTACTCAGTCCTGTGTGTTATATTTTTGTATAAGTGTGGCTATTTTCATTGCGGGTTGTTCGCTTGTTTACACTATTATATATGTGAGATTAAGTCCTTATCCCGAAATATGCTACACTTATATCCCGTATTATGGCCCTACGTTCTTGTTGGTCCTCGGTTGTTGTTTCTTGTTGTTGATCGTCGTATTGTTGTTTTTTCTCTCGCCGGCTCTCCCCTCCATGGCGAGTTGTTTTATCCGCGATAATTTGTGGTCGGGCCTTGGACGGGATCGCGTCCTTTAACTCCTGGTACCTGGACATCTCTTCGACGACCAGTTTGAACACGCTATCTGATATATAAGTTGTCGGCTATCGCTTTCGACACGATAATGTCGATACTTTTTTTCTTAGACCTCGCGAGAACCGCTATTCGGTCGTGCTTTCGGCTCTTGGCCTCAAGCTTGCGGGCCACGAGTCTGGCCGTCATGCAAAGCAGTCCCGCCCCGCCGCTATCGCGCTCAAGGCCACTGCGATCGGCGCGGCGACGATTGTTGATAATAAAGACACACTCCCCACGCAACTTATAACGGAACCTGAGGCTAGCGTGGTGCTCACCCCCTCGACTATATGGACTGCTCGCCTATATTTGTTCGCATGGCCAGTCCGCGTCTCTCCCTCATGCTGGAGAATCTGTTGTATCTCGACGATCCTGGTTATCCTAAAGGATGCCGATTCAGCCGTCCTTGAAGGTAAGTGTGGATATAGTTTTTCGTCATTCATCATAAATCAAGTTATATTAACAGTGTCACAACAGTGGAGGAAGTCGCTTGGTCAGCAAATTTTGTTACAAAGTTAATAACACTACCGGAGGAAACTTTAATTGCAGTGTCATCATCGAATATCGTAAGCCCCGACCTCTGCCCCGCGTGTTTGGTGATGCCAGACTTCTGCTATACCCCGTTCTGGACGAGATTCACTCGGACTTCGGCAGCAGCGTGTCCGCGAAAGGTGACCGAGCAGACCGCCATTCGCAGAATCGTCCCGGACGCTGCCATGGTGTATCCCCCATATCTGTTGCATATCTGTTGCTTGCGTTGGCTCAGAATGAATATTCGTAGGCCCCCTAGCCCAGGGAACCCTGCTCCTCGGCCCAAACTGTTATGATTGGTTTTGGAGCTCGCATTCGCTGTACGTGTGCAAGTGCCGTAGCCGCCTCTGTGCGAGCCTGCGCTCGGTTATTTCGAGAACGATGTAAATCGGGTAATCGTTCTTCAACTCTCGTGCTTTATCATCTAGAATAGAGATCTTCAATTCGTGGATGTGACCAGATTACAAACGTTTCATCTCGAGGGTTGGGATGCCTAAGGTCTGGGTCTCACCGTAGAAACAGTGGCGTGTACGACCTTAAGGAGAGTGCTGGGGGCTCCGTCTAACGTGTTGTACTAGGTGTTCAGCTGATCCAGGTGCACCCTGAGAGTGAAGGCGAACCCCACTGGGATGTCGCCGACGTGCTCGCCTGGGTCAAACCATCCCTTATTGTCAGAAGGGTATGTTGTTTTAAATCCTAACTGTAAGGCAAACGTCGGGGTGATCCTTACCCGGTTGGGGCGCTCGACGGTCAATGCCGCGAGTCCTGTGGCTTTCGAGATTGCGAGACTCTACTGCCAGCAAGCTCCGATGCTACAAAAGATTGGAGCTCTCTGAAACTCAAAAGACCAGGAGGTAGATTGACACCTACCGGTGGTCCGTTCTCCATGTAAGCGAACCATTCGTACTCTCCCACGTCTCGCCATCCTACCGTGAAGGTGATTGATCTGAGACCGGCCCGCCGTTTCGCGCAGCAGTTGTCAATCGAATACTGAAGCGTTCAAGCTTCCCTTTGAACATTGGTGAGCATATCAAACGTGATAATATATTTCAATGGATACCAACGCTTTTTGCTTTGATTATAATGCAAAGTACGCAGTCTGCGGGGTCTACGCCGCTAAGACGGGGGCTCCCCGACTGGTGCACCCCACTATCCAAGTTAGCGGCGGAACAGGCTTTCAAACCAACTTCCCCGACATCTTTGAACAATATAGGCGACGCCGATGCATTGTTTTGCAGAATCAGCTCAACTTCGCCGTATGATGAGCAACAGCCGGATGCGGGGTTTCCTCTCAGGACCATCTGGCCGCGGAGCATCCCTTTTTGAGGGCCATTTACAACGTTCACGCATACTCCACTATTAGGAAGATTCTCAGAGAACAGAAAATCTCTCTGCCGGAGGACGACGGCTGGAATCCAATTTCCAGCGCATACGACCGCAAGTCGTTTGAAAGTCTGTTTAACGAATTTGGGGTCCCAAAAGACGCGGACTGGCGGCAGAAAGCATTTCCTAGCAGCACTGGCCTCGGGGACGTTCTCATTCGGGGCCACGGGATTTGGACGCAGACGAATTTTAGGCACGATCACTCCGGCGACCACATCATCAGTCGGAACGCCGGGAATTTTAACCCCGCGACGATGACCTTCGGGCCGGAAGTGTCTGGTGGCCGGCACTGCGGCGTCTCATCCTGCGATTGGCTACCTCCGAAACGAGCTCACGTCGATTACATACAGTAGGCTTTTGCGGTCCAGGAGGCTTGGGGTACATTTATGTTAGATCAGGGTCTGGGGTTCACGCAGGCCGGGGTTCCTCGCCTCAACGACTCCATTAGCACGTACGTCTGGGCAATCCTCGGCGCACAGGCGCAAGCGCGCAGTTCTATAATATTTGCCGGGACGGCGTTTGACGCGCAAAAACAGTTCTTGGCAAATGTCGAGGACGCCATCACATCTCAGGTGAACCTCCCGGCGGCGATCCAGCGGTATCAAGACGTTTTGCAGTTTACCGCCACACCAATAGACTATGTATTTGGAATAGGCTTGTATATGGCGCCGAGCAATATGATACTACGAGACGACCGGGTTGACGGTTACAATAATCAGATCGTAATCGCCACCGTCAAACAAAAGATCGGCCATAACGGGAACGTGAACGCGGATATCATCAAACGCACCGCGCATGGAACCGATTTCATAAAACCACAAGCACCCAATCCAGTGCAAAGTGTCACAGCAAGTCCCACCGTTATTCCAACGACAGGACTGACTTGATGCACCAGAAGCTACTTCGCAACTATTCGGACTATTCGCGCTTTGGTTTTAGGAACTCTCGGGCGGCGAATAGTAGGAAATCGGCGATCGCCACGATTAAAGCCCAAGCATTCTCGGCGAGCCATCCGGCTGTGTTTGATTATATAGATAGCAAGAAGGAGACGAGACCCCCGATCAACTCAGGCAGCACGGCAGCCGCCTTTCCGGCTAATTCAGACAGGAGACTGGCGAGGACTTTTAGTTGCTTTTTTACCCACATTTCGGATCCGTCAGCCGACGGGGGCACTAGCGTGGGCGCTGGCGCGGACACAGCCACCACTCCACCACCACCCGTGATAGCTAGAACTCGGGTCGATATAGTCATGCCGAGAGCTGTGAGGATGCTTACTATCGTGACGCCCTGCTCTCTGAACAGAGTGCGAAGACGCTCACCGAGTGTCGTGTCCTCGTGCAGGACCCTCGAGATTGTTTCGCGGATCCGACTTATTTGGGTGAGGAGCGCCTCACGGTTAGCCGAGGCAGCCTCCAAGCGAGCTTCTCTTTCATCTCGCAACGACCGCAGCCGTTCGGTGATCCGCTCGGTAGATTCTCTATCGTCACGGGCTTCCTCCATTTTTCTGTCTTCTAGCGCGATATGTTCATCCAGCGCCGTGAGTTTGGCGAGGTTAAGGACCTGTTCGCCCCCGACTCTTTGCATAGCCTTATCGAGTACACGGAGTTCACAAAAAGTTAACGGTGGGTCATCCATAGTGCTGAGTATTTCGTCTATCTTGCTTTCGCTGATCTCCATTGTTCTAATAGCGTCGGAGGCTACACGAGGGACCTCGCTGAGCTCGATCGTTTCTATTGCGGTAGGTAGACTGTAGGGCCTCTACAGCGCTTGCCGGCATAATTGTTTTACCTCTCTTCCAATCTACGAATCCTAGTTCGTCCTTTATGATTTGGCCACCGCCCCGGTTTCCGGCAATGGTGCTCAGCGCTAGGGGTTTTCCAGTCCTCATGTTGACGATTGGAACATTTGATGCTTTCAGTCGCAACATACCGCGCAGATCCAATTCGAACTTGGAGTAGTCGCGGCCAACAGATGGGACCGGACCGTGGACGCCAAGTTGAGAACGCGAGCGAGGGTGTGACGATCCAGATAGCCAAAGAGGCGGACGGAGCTGGCACATTGAACGTGTACCTATATATAATCACAGATGCGCAACTCAACATCGAAGATGGCCGATACGTCTCAGATTTATACTAAAACTCTGGGTTTTACGAAGGATGCCCACTCCGCCATACTATGTGGGCAGACAGGATGCGGAAAAACGGTTTTCATCCTGGACTTGCTCGAGGGCCCCTACCGCAATGCCTTTCGACACATTGTGATACTGTGTCCCACTGTGCGACACAACAATTCTTATCAGCGGCTCCCGTGGATATGGGCCGAATCTGAAGTATACGTCGTTGACCCCGACGACAGGCTTCACGATTGCGTGGCTTCTACCAAACCTTTCAGGGCAAGCCCACCCTATACGTGATTGACGACTGCTCGGCCAAGGCGGCGATGACCAAAAAGAAGGACATGCTCTCCGAGCTCGCATTTTCTGGCCGGCCTGCGGGGCAAAGCGTATGGATCTCCACTCAAAAGTACAACGCCGTCCTCAAGGATCTGCGCGAGCAAACGAAATGGGTCGTCATTTCACTGCAATTTCACTGCAAGGACCGAGACTCGTTCGATGATTGTCTTCGAGAGAACGACGTTATCCCAACGCGCGAGGAGCGCCTGGAGGTTCGACAGATGCTTTCGGAAACTAAACACGCAAAGCTTCTGTTAAAAACTGATCAACCAACTGCTTACAAAGTAATAAGCAATTATTAAGCGCAACTTAGATTGTGCTTAAGTGCTTAACGCTCGTTAGCAACTGCTGAGCAAATGCTTAACAATGCTTAGCAATTGCTTAACAATGCTGAACAATGCTGAACAATGCTGATCAATTACTGAGCAAATGCTTAACAACGCTTAACAAATGCTTAACAATGCTTAACAAATGTTGAAAAAATGCTGAACAATGGTTAACAAATGCTGAACAATGGTTAACAAATGCTGAACAATGTGGGAATCAATTTGTTGCTCTGCTGCAAACTTTGTTGCGAGCATAACGGTGATCATAAGTATCGGGTGGTGCGCTTGTATATATGTTAGACTTATGTGTCTAGTCAGAATAGCACTCAAAATTAACTGCGACGAACTTCTCTATCAGCTAATGGAAGAAACAGTCGTGCCGACTGTCGGTACGACTGTCGACACGAATGGAACTGTAGGAACGCCTGTCGACACGACTGCCGACACGGCTGGCGATACGTCAGAAACCGCGACTTCGCAGCGGCGCCAACGGCTCGCTGCACTGGTTGCAGGGGGCAGGCCGAGCAGTATCTGGGGCGATGTCTCACAGTCGACCAGGTGGATAAGATGTTAGACACAGAGATTGAGAAATGGTATGCCCGATATGAATCGCGGCTAGGAGCGGTGATGACGAAAACTCTAGGGGCGGCAGCCATTCACTTCTACGCATCAGCGGCGAGTACGTTTCCGCCGATCCCGAATCAATCGGGATTGATCGACGACCTCGAGGCTGACCCTTTTGTCGGACGCGCGCTAAGATCCGCTTGCTGCGTATTTTACCACAAGTTTTGAATGTTCTTAGCACCGCTGACAACCGCGTTGACCACAGCTAAGCACTGTCAATTTGGACATATATGCCCACGAACTATAAGCTCAGAAAATGATGATGACACAAGACGCACCTGACAGAGTGACGGAGCCGCAATCCCCGATTGCTCCACATGAACTATCTCCGTTTGCACCACAGGAACAAGCTCCGGTTGCATGACACAAAAACCCAAAAGGACAGGCAGCTGGGCGGCCAGCGGCTGCCACCCGAAAAGCTAAACAAGATAAAATACTCGTCGAACTTCGAGAGGCTAAACAGTCGTTAGTTGTTCCAGCTGCTCTTGAAACAGTAAAACGCCCGAACGTGATTCCAGCGGAATATCCGAAGGCAGCTGCAGTTCAATCTCCAACCTGGATCATCCCGTGGGTTGTTGGTGGTGGTCTGGCAGCTGCGGTTCCGAAGGAAGTTCCGAAACCGATTGCGCCCCATTTAAACACTACTCGCGAACCCTTTTATATGCAATAACTATATAGATATGGCTGAATATGATGGTAAAATAATAGTGAATGCGGTTTATCACGCCGTGGTGATATCGGGCCTCAGTATCGGGTTTGATAGACTATCAAAGATGGCCTTCGGAGGGCCCTCTCCCAAGTTGGACATGACCGCGCGAGACGTAGGTCTTGTGACCTTAGATGTAGCGGCCGCAGTTGGGACCCGGGATTATCTAGTTAAAGCTGGAATTCTACCTGCAAATATCTGGAAATAATGGTTTCGATCGCAATGCTCGTAAGTGGTGCGCTTTTGAACGCATTGGCGTTTAGCAGTAGCAACTTCTATTCTCGAAAATGATAAGCTCGGACGTAGATGAGGAGCGCAAGCGTCACGATTTAGCTGTAGAATAACTCCATAGCGCGCACGCAGCATGGTAACAAAAAAGAAACGCCCGCCTGGACAGGATCAACGAAGAGCTTCGCCGTGAGAATCACTCCGTGCAAATCTTTCGGAACGTTGACGCCGCCATCCGCTATTACGCGCGGACATATCCGCAGAAACGTCTCGCGCCGCGGGATCCTGAGTCCCAGCTTTCAGACTTATATGTACCGCCAGAGACTCAAAAAGACCGCGATATCGCGTTCGTCGTCGTGGGAATGGTTGCGACAGGTCTCGTCAGCTACTATATTGCAAATATGTATATAATATATATATATATGTTAGTTTACGAGCTTTATTACGCTCTGCTCCATGTAAGCTAAACGGCCCTTAAACACCGTTTAGCTGGTGCAAAGGGACTGATCTGTCTGCCCAAGATTCTCTGGAGATATTGCGCGAGGACGAAAACGCGGCCGCCCTTTTCACAAAGCCGATGTTAGATTACTCCGACATCCTTCAGAACTTAACCGGCAGTGAAACTTCTAACAAAGGTGTATTATTGACGACGCAGTTACCGGACGATCTGACGAGGCCATTTTGGAGACTGTTCAATCTACTATAATGCGTTGCATACGATGGACACGCACAAGCTTGATAGCAGCAAACTATCGGTTCGCCTAGCGTGCCCATACTACAGCCCCCGCGGCTACTGGGAGGGACTCGCGGACATCAAGAACCTCGCCGCGGCGACCAATGTTTCCGAAAACGTTGCCAAGGAATGGCTCAATAAGCAGGCCATCTGGCAGATCTATTTGCCCGCGCCGCACAATATTCCACGCCCGAAATTCGACTTGCCGGTGCCGAACGAAGTCCACCAAGCAGACCTCCTGTTTCTCCCTCACGATCGCGTCAGTCGCAAGACGTACACGTACACACTGACAGCCGTTGACGTAGCGAGTCGTATATGGGGCTGAGCCGCTGGCCACTAAGGAGTCCAAGGAGGTGGCCGAGGCTCTTTCCCGAATATATAAGAAGAGTCCTCTCAAATGGCCGAATCTTCTCCAGGTCGATCCCGGCCGCGAGTTCATTGGCGCGGTCTCTCAGCTGTTGGCTAAGCACGACGTTTCTGTCAGACGCGGCCGCGTCGACGTCCACCGGGACCAGTGGATCGTAGAGCGGTTAAATCGGACCTTGGCCGAGAGGCTGTTCGGACACCAATATGCCAAAGAGCTTGTAGACCCTCATACGCGATCGATCGAGTGGGTGACCAGGCTACCCGCCGTGGTCTCTGCACTGAAAAGCGAGGTGACCAGATTGATCGGTAACAAGCCCGTGAATGCCATCAAGTCTAAAAAGGTGACGCACAAACCATCTGCCGTCTCGCGTGGGCGACCCGTTGGCTTAGCGGAGAAACAGCTTCCATTGGATGTTGCCGTCCGGTACCTCTATCAACCCGGAGAGCTCGAGGGTGTCCACCGTCACGCGACTGATCCCGTGTGGTCTCTCAATCTTTATCATCTGGATCGATATATCACCAAACCCGATGAGCTCGTGCTCTACTACCTAGACAGTTGTCCATCGCGCGGGTTTGTTCGCGAAGAACTTCTTGCGGTGCCTTCTGACACCCAGCTACACCCGGACCGCCCGTCGTCATAGTCGATCAGAGCCTTTCCGTCAGTCAGACCCTCGTCAGAGTATTCTTCACTTTTCTCATATTCTTTTGTTCTTTACCTATCCTATAGGCTTGGTGTGCACCCCGTTTTCCATCACTCTCCTCTTGTCGTAGTACACGGACAGCCCCATCTTCTCCTGCTTGTAGGTCTACATCAAACCGTTAACCATTCGGAATCCCCTGTTCTACGCCATGTCCCTTCTCCCTTCGAGAGCGCTCTTGTACCTCCACCAAGTCAGATCGTTACATCTCCTCGACATCCCCTTGGCCGAGTGTTTGGAGCTTCCGTCACCCCCCCCCCCCCCCCAACGATTTGCCGCACAGAGCGATGGCTCTATCCCCCTCGAATTCCAGCTTGAACAGTCCCGGAGTTCTGTTGCTCCACGCGTCCCACGCCAACCACTCGGCCTTCTTCTTGTTGAACTTTCTCTTCATCTTCTTTCTCAACATCGCCGCCAGCGTCTTCTCCGACACCGCGAAGTGCATGCTGTCAGTGTACATCTGTATAAGTTCGAAATCTCCGCGATCCACGTACTTGTCCAAGATGTCGAAGTAGAACTCCAGCATCCGGAGCTTGGCCAACTGGTAGACCGCTATGCCACACTGAAACGGTATGTTGATCCCCACTCGAGTCTTCCTGCTCGATATATCGTAAGCCTCTCCAATCTCCTCCAGGGCCCGTATTTATAAAGAATCTTAGTCACGTCTTAAACTTAAAGTTGATCTTAACTTCCTACTTCGACTTAGTTTTCGACTTACGGTCGTCTTAAATTTTAAGAAAATCTTAAGTCATATTCATAAAGGTAAGTTCGACTAAGAATTGTCATAAACACTGTTAAATCTAAGAAAAACTTAAGACACCTCATGGGTAGTCTTAAAGCAATCTTAACTTTAAGAAAATGTTAAGATTTGAAGAACAAAATGGCGTCCACCAAGTATCGTGCTCCGCTTGCGCATTTAGTGGATGCAGACCTTCCATTTTACTCCGTAACAGTTACTGACCGTTGAAAATAAAGCTGACTGCGGGTAAAATTGCTGGAAATATATTGGTGTTGCGCCTTGAAAAACAAATTTCGTTTCACGAACGTCCCATAGTAAAATGTAATTTTGCGTATAAATTCTATCGTCATTCAATCGGGGATTATGCCTATTACTTAGTTGACATGATGACGAACGAATCCACGTCTCTCCTGGTTTTGTACGGTACGTAATTAAAAGCAGTGTGTCCCATTTCTCGGACACCTTTTGCTGGCCACTCGTAACTTCTTTTCACTTCGTACCCATTCCGTTTCGGCCTCGGTATATCAAACATTTCTAATACACACAAATATGGCAATGAAACACTACACATTAGCCGGAATGGCAACTCTCATACAAAATATAAATGTCTCGGCGAATATAATCGTGATATTTGAAATATTTAGTTTATTTTTAAAGTCGTACATGTATCTCACTGAACTGAATGTGTTGACATAAAAATAACCTGTGAGCCTTAGCGCTGTAAGTTGCCCTGCGTGACAGAAAGACAATTTGGGTTAGGTTCTTCCATTTTGAATGAACTTAGTTATATACTAATGTCTATGTACATGTAGTTCAGCTGTAGCTTAGCGTTTGTTGCTCCGCTTATGGCCATATAACATTAATGTATTTAAAGGTACATGCCCACTCAATAGGCACAAACTGTTCTTTATAGGAATTAAAACAAGTGTATTTAAATTGTCTCACTATTCCACCGGTTCTAAATATTACGAGTGCCCGATATACATGTACAGATAAAATAATTTAGTAATATTTATTTTACTGATAGCAACTCGCGGTGAAATCAGGCTATTTTCATACTCAAATGAGGAATTATATTTTTAAATTATTTATACTAATTAAATGTCACCTGAAAAAATAATAATTTTGACTGATTATAAAGTATGATCATTGAATTTCAAAATATAATTACAATACATAGAATAAATGAGCTCTGCTGTGCAAATTCCAACCATAGGGTCGGAATTTCACATTTTTACTTTTTGACAGTTTTTTGTAGCACAGACAAATGAATGTACTTTCCAAAAAACATTGAATTTTGTAAATATTCCATCTAATTAAGTTGATATGACGTCACAAACAACACACATGTTGGCGTAAGTTTTATACGTCGTCGACGTCATCATAAATTGCAGAGAAAAATAATTTATATGCACTGTCTATGCGGAATCACTTAATTTAATAGTTCATAAAATTGCATTATAAAATATCCGTACCTTTATTTGTGATGAAGTACATACACTGTATTATGTTCCACAATTCACATGTTACGATGTAGCATATGGTATCCAGTTCTCCAGATAAGGAGTAAGTAGGAAATATAATTGAAAAATGGAATTTAAAATAAAGCAGAGCGTACAAATAAATGTGAGAAATATAATGGTGCAAGTTACTATTAAACAAAGGGTAGTGTACGCAATTTGACATTAAACAAATGTACCGAGCCAGTTCGGGACATAAAAGCTTTGTCCCAGTGGGCCAGATGTAGAGGCCGCGGGTGTGTGCGGGCGGTACTCGGCGGTCGCGGCTGTAAATGGAAATGACAATTATCGCGTTTTCTACAATGTTTTACCATGCATAAACAGAATCCCAAATGAAAACGGATACATCAATATTAACACAAACTCCTGGAATTTGACTAAACTAAACTATATAGACGCCAGCCACGTTGAACGTAAACAAATGAAACGAAATGACCAAACCGGGTACGAAATCGCCAAACCGGATACGAAATGGTATGGGTACGAAATGTTATGGTTAGGAACGGACCAGGTACCTGTAAAACTACATTATAAATCTATTATTCCAGTCTTTAAAATAAAATAAATAAATTGGTATATTATAAACATTACATTTTTTTCATAACATAACAATTAAGTAATTAAAATTTAAAATACATTGAAAATAAGTTGTATTTGTTTTGTTCTTTTTTTATTTTAAATTTCATTACGACCTACCGAGGCCTCAATATGTATTTTATAGAATTTTAACGATTCGGATGCTAGCAAGTTCGGACCAAACCTTTTCGGGACAACGTTGCTAGTTTTGACTATGCGTAATCAACATATACGTGGAGGTTATTTATCACATATGATATCTTAACCTTTCACACGCTCACTGTTAATATATCATTAAGTTTGAACTTGGGACAAAACAGTCAAACATAAATGAAAAGTCATGCAGAGCATGATGTTATTAGTTGATCAAATCAGGGTTCAATATATGTCCACATTTTAGTAGTTACGGAATCTCAGGGAAAAGTGAGAGAAGTGTGGATTTCCTCCCCAACCAAATTCTCCCAGTTATATTTAGTATTTAGTAGTCCTGAGCGTTGTGGCGTAATGGTTAGTGTGTCGGACTACTGATCCAAGGGTCGTGGGTTCGAGCCTGACTAGCGGCGTGCGTTGTGTCCTTGAGCAAGACACTTTATCCACACTGCTCCAGTTCACCCAGCTGCAAATTGGTACCGATAATTCGTAGTTGCTCTGTAAATACGAATTACCGGCTTCTCTCAAAAATCTCTACCTCCGTTCTTTCTCCGATTCTTGGGGAACGGCATGCTAGGTCCTAGAGCCAGTGCCGCCGTTAAATATAAGCAAATAAAAAAAATATTAGTGTAGTTTACGTAAATTCTTTAATATATCCATCAGAAATGTTTTTTAGCAACTTAACACCAATTTCCAAGTTAAGGACCATGACCTATCGGCTCATATATTGGAAATTTTCGACGTCCGTCAAGCATAAAGTTCAATGACCTTGAAATGACCTTGAACTTGGTTTAAAAAATGGCACCCGGATTTCTTGGAAACATTATACATTCAAGTTTATAAAAACACCGGGTGCCATAAATTAACACGAGGTGCCGGAATCTCATGTATATACCTACAATTGCCCCTGGACTAGAAGGCAAACCGCCTAACATTAGTTTACCGAACTCTGTAGTGAAAACGTGTTAATGTTATTGGCGCCAAATTGTGTTATTTCGCTATAGGACGATTATTGGAGATAATCCGGTTTGTATGCCGTAGCTAGTTTACTTGAGTTGCGTCCCCTGAAAACTGAGTCATGTGATGACGTAGGGCACGCACCTGAAAAATAATAACAAAGAAAAAGATTTGTCGGTCAACATTATTCACCAAAAAGGGGCTGTAGGACGTTGAAGATTGGGTTTTTGTCATTGACATAAGTTGAAGTAATTATCATTCTTGTGTAAATACTGTTTGCGTGTTTTTGTTATGGCTGTAACACACGATCATTAGCGTGAACAAGCCGATGCTTCAAAATTTCTATTTAAATGACAACTCGTCCCAATGGTAACTCGTCCCCCTAAAAAATAGCGAAAAAACGACTTACGACTTTTAGCACCAAATTCGTCACATTAGAATGGAAAAGTCCCCTGCATGTGTGTGTATTCGGGCACAGCTTCCCAAACCGTCTAAAACAATTTGTGCAGGTACAGGGGCGGACAGACATAATCTTGGTTTAGCTGAGGCCGAGTTTAATGTGGACGTCATTGGCTATGCGGGGCTGCTGCTACGCAATGACCCATTCTCCCTCCCGGCTCCATAAAAAGGACTATATTCTCAGTGGATGCGACATTGTTGTCTTGGATATTGGGTCTAATGATATGTGTGACCCGGATTATTCCCCAGAACTATTCGCCAAGCATCTGTGTCGCATGCCCAGTACCTTCGTACCAGACTTGGTGTAAAGAAAGTCGGAATTTGTCAGCTGTTCCGTCGGGATCATGTAACCTTACGACTTGTATAATTCCCATGTGATGGAGGCCAACATCCAATTACAAAAGCTTCTGAAGGAATCAGATGTGGGACACATCTATTTTTGGAGGCACCGGGTGGGCGGATTATGGACTTCTGGTCCCAGTGTCTTTACGGCAGACGGTGTTCACCTCTCTCCTGATGTCGGGTACCCAAAGTATCTTCGGAGCCTACGGGATTGCATACTACGTTTGTCACACTGGTAGTCTGCAATTCTCCCCCACAGGTGCTTGTTTTTTCTCATTAACATATAAGTTGCTGTCATCCTAATCATGTTGCCGCATTGTTGTACGTAGCGTCCCGGAGTGTCTGTCTGACCGTACAGTTATTGCATATGGTTATGTGTTGCTGTGTTTTCGGTGTTGTTTGTCGGTGTGTGCTGTATACATGTACATGTACTTGGTGTTTTGAATGAGGGTTTTTAAGTAAAATGTGTTTTCATGCATATTTGTATAATTCATGTACATGTAGTTACCCTGCATGTTTTTCAGAAATAAAAATTGTTGTTTTCTCCGTACACTGTGTTTAAATCCACTGCAGTTGTTGCTGGAAAATTGCTGAATTCATTATTTGCAAAATAATTGTATAAATTTAGTTATAAAAATATTCATCTTATTAACCATGTTAACATTGAAAATTGCTGAACTTGCAATTTGTTTGTGTATTATGTGCTGTGTTGCACGGATATGAAAATAAAATCCGCTGTTGATGGAACATTGCTGAATGTGCAATTTATAACAACCTGCTTGATTATATACATATGTTATATATAATGAATTGCTGAATTGCAATTTATAAAAAATCGCTCCTTTATTATCATAACTCATTAACATTGAAAATTGCTGTAATTGAAATTGTTTGTGTATTATGTGCTGTGATGCACGGTTATGAGCAAAAAATCAGCTGTTGAAGGAATATTATTGCTGAATTTTGTAATTTATATAACGATCTCCTTGAGCATGTTGAGTATACAAATTAATTTAACTATTAAAAAATTATCATAACTTCTATTAACATTGAAAATTGCTGAAATTGCAATTGTTTGTGTATTATGTGCTGTGAGCACGGTATGAGCATAAAATCAGCTGTTGAAGGAATATTATTGCTGAATTTTGTAATTTATATAACGATCTCCTTGAGGCATGTTGAGTATAAAATTTAATTTAACTATTAAACAATTATCATAACTTTTATTAACATTGTAAATTGCTGAAATTGCAATTGTTTGTGTATTATGTGCTGTAATGCACGGTTATGAGCATAAAATCAGCTGTTGAAGGAATATTATTGCTGAATTTTTGCAATTAAAATTATAACAATCTCCTTGAGTATAAAATTAATTTAACTATTAAACATATATAGAAAATTGTGGAAATTGCAATTATCCAATGTTGCCTGTTTTTTGGCAGCGAACATAACATGGTTGCTTCAATAAATATTGTCTATCCCTGGGAGTATTGGGAGAAAATTATTGGCCAGTTGTTGTTTCATTTGTTGCAGGATGCGAAGACCAGGTCCAAACGACTGCGGGTTCGCGACCCTGCCCCTGACGAGGGGGTGCAACAAGCCCCCCTCTTCCTGACACAGACCCGATGGAGGATCGTATTGTCAACAAGCTTTTCTCTAAAATAGTGGAAAGCGGGCTGCTGCCGGGAGCGCCATTTCGCCTTGATGGCACGGAAGCCAGTCCGGCTACGACGGCAACACAATGGGCCGACAAAGCTACGGCCACCACAAATGCCACGACATCATCGGCCGCCACCACGACCAGCACACATTCGCGGGAGAACATGGCAACAATGACCGTCTCCACAGCCGGCTCTGCGCTACAGTCATTTGCAGGTGCGCAGACGGACACACCTAATCATGTATTGTCATGTGACTTGTCTCAAAATTCCACTGCCTATAATCTTGGTTTGTCTGATCATATATCGGACAAGCTAAGATTAGAAATCTGGGAGGATAAATTTGTTGACCTATCCCTCCTGCTGCCCAGTCCTGTATCAGAGAAGGTCAGTGTGAATGTGTTGGAGGGGGACTCGGACACGGTGTTCAGAGTGACGTCAAAACCAAAAACAAAAGAATTGTCACTAGACTCATGGCTTCGAGCTTTTTCCATTTATATGGATGTATACACGAAACGTCACTCTGGGGCGGTGTCTGGTCTCCTTTCATACATGTCTGTGATACAGGATGGCACGGGCCTATGGGCAAAGAGCATTTTTGTATTATGACAGATGTTTCGTGAACAACGTCAGTCACGCCCACTTCCATGGGTGTGCTCCACCAGGAGTTATGGCTCCGTGCCGTTACACTAAAAGCGATCGCACCCGCATCTGCTCCCACATCAAACCACTATACATGCTGGCAATACAATCGCCGGGTTGGATGTACCAAATCCCAATGTGCATACACTCATGTATGCACCAACTGTGGTGCAAAACCATCCCAGATTTAGCTGTGGTCAGCTGCGGGCATCGGGTTCGTATATCCCACGGCCTTCTGCATGGGGAACATCAGCTGTCCCGCGTCCTGTAGCTCGTTTTACCCCACCCGGACCATATATGCCTCCTGCACCTCGGTTTACGAGACCAACTGCCCCTCCGCCAGTGCGATACACAGCACCACTTAGCCAGCCCTTTCGGGGCCCAACCCATACACCTTCCGTCGGAACGCTCCCAACACCCGTCCACGTTGGTAAGCTCAATGATTGTTGTATGGGTATGACGTCGAGCAGAGAGAGTTCCTAATTTCTGGGTTTACCCTTGGGTTTCCAGTTCCATATGTGGGTCCTCGCGAGTTCAGGGAATGCAAAAATCACCGTTCAGCTCTAGACATATTGATGTTCTCCGGCAAAAAATTGGGACGGAACTTGCCGCAGGCAGGTTGTTGGGTCCGTTTGATACCCCACACCCCAACTTGGTCTGTTCATCATTAGGCCTTATTCCAAAGAAGGGCGAACATTCATTTCGCCTCATTCATGATCTGTCATATCCCGATGGTTCTTCAATTAATGACGGCATAGGCAAGGAATTTACTCGAGTCTCATACGAGTCAATAGATCATGTTGTCCAAATAGTTAAACGCCTTGGCTGTGCCGCGTTAATGAGCAAAACCGATATTGAAACAGCATATCGTCTTATTCCCATCTTCCCAGCCGACTATGAATTGCTTGGATTCTCGTGTCATGGGACTAATGGCCAGAATTCATACTTCATGGACCGCTGCCTGCCAGCTGGGTTGAGTTCGAGCTGTCAAACATTTGAATGTTTCAGCAAGGCCCTACATTGGATAATGGAAACTAAGTGCCCATGTCAGTCACCTGATCGATGATTTTTTCTTTGCCGGGGCACCACACTCGTACGAGTGTCAGCATTCCTTGGACCAGTTTATGTCGTTGTGTGCAGACCTGGTAATACCATTAAAGTCAGACAAAACGGTCAATCCAAACTACTCACATCACCATCTATGGCATTGAGGTTGATTCAGAGGCTATGATTTTGAAATTGCCTGATGACAAGGTGGCCAAGATTCGCTGCTCTCTGCAGGCACTTCAGCACCGGAAAAAAGTGACATTGCAGGAGCTCCAGTGCCTGCTGGGACTACAAAATTTTGCCACAATGGTAATAGTCCCAGGACGCACGTTTCTTCGGCGTCTGCATGACCTGACCCGAGGTGTGACCAGGCCGCAGTATAAGATACGTCTTAATCGGGATGCTCGGGCTGACCTGGCTGCGTGGGCCTTCCTTTTCATGTCCAGTTTCAATGGCAAATCAGTGTTTCTCTTTGATGATTGGGTACCATCAGACACTTTGCACCTGTCTACGGATGCGGCCACTACACGGGTTTTTTTCGGCTGTGTTTGGTTGTAAATGGTGTTGCGGTTCCTGGCCAGAGAGCATGGCTCATCTGAGTATCAATGAGCTGTTTCCGATTGTACTCGCCGTAGAGATGTGGGGACATTTGATGGCTAATCACAGAATTATGTTCTCCACAGACAATGAATGTACGAAGTTCGTTATTAACAAAATGTCATCCAAAGACCCTGAGATCATGCGACTTGTCAGCCGCTTAGTCCTTGCTGCTATGCATCACAATATCGAGTTTCGTGCAAGGCATGTCCCTGGAAAGGACAATACGGTAGCTGATTGTCTGTCACGCTTTGATTTTATTTCAGAAAGCGCGTCAGTGTGCCCCTGGACTGGATCCACTGCCATGTCCGATTCCGGTGGACGGCTTAAAGGTCTGAGCTCCACATCTATGCACGTCTTGGCGTCCAGTATGGCGAAATCGACCAGAACTTCGTATGTGAAATGCTGGCACCAGTTTAGGGATTATTGGTCTACTCAACATCGTGACCCTGTTCTGCCGGTTGTGTCCACAGATTTAGTTAACTACTTGTCCTTTTTATTACAGTCTGGATATGCATCCAGCACGATTGCATCTCATGCGTCAGCTATTGGTTTTACACATAAATTGTATGGTTTTGCGGACCCAGTTGATTCATTTCTGGTCCGAAAATTCCTTAAGGGGGCTCAAAACATAAAAGGTACTGTAGATTCCCGTCTACCAGTCACAAAACAAATACTGGTTCAGTTGGTCGATGCTATTCCCCAAGCTATACACACTCAATCTTATCAATTGCTGATACAATCTGTGTTTCTTATGGCGTTCCATGGGTTTTTCAGAATGGGGGAATTATGCCAACAATCTCCAACTGACCCGTTGGGCGTGATTCAGGTATCTGATACACAGTTTCTCATGACAGCTGGCAAGTTAAATGGCTTAAATGTTACACTGTGTCATTTCAAGCACAAAAAGGGTTCAGCTCCTATTCACATGCATTTTTCTTGTGCAGATGAACCCTCTATATATTGCCCTGTACGCGCACTGTATGCATATAGACAAATTTCCAACACCCAAGGTCCGTTTATTCCAGTTCCACAATGGGTTACCTGTGACGTATTCTTTTTATTTTGGACAAGATGAAATTGCTTGTGACGTTTTTTGGGGCTTGATGCGTCACGGTATAAGCCATAGTTTTCGTATAGGACAAGCTAGTGAAGCCCTCTTGCAGGGTCATTCGGAGGAAGCCATTCGTAAGATGGGCAGGTGGTCGTCGGATGCTGTGCACAATTACATTCGCATTCCTGTGTTGAAATTGTAAGGGTTGGTCCCCATGCTATGCACTCTCCCACATTAGGTAACGATTCCATGTACATAATCACATGGGAACTTGAATTGGTACCATTGCTATGAGTACATGTGCATGTGCACGTTGGTTGAACAGTGTATAGGTGTGTGCGTGTCAGTGTAGACTGGCGCATGTACTTATACATTTGCAGTTTTTACAATATCTTCCTCCCATAATGTATCAATCATTATAGGCAATGCAAATTGCCTTGTAATTTCACTCAAAAGTAACGGGAACATGTACGTGTATTCTTGCAATGGGTGCTTATGGATATATGCTAGCGTGTCAGTGTAGACTGGCGTCCGCATATATCAGTAGGCTGCATATATCTATATGTGTATGCATTTACGTGTCAGTGTAGACTGGCGTCCGGTGCATACACACACATAAGGTGTTATCATGGGTCCACCTAATTGCTTCTCTCCTCCTGAACATATTCGCTGGCGTGGCAGTGTAGACTGGGCGCAGTGTGAAAATGTATATATTCATTAAATTGTTTTTTCATTCTGATGTCTACATTATATGTGGCGTGTCAGTGTAGACTGGCGCCTAATCTTACATCATTTGGGGCGGGTCAGTGTAGACTGCCGCCTATAACTCGGTATTGTGAGATTGTTATTGTTAACTCGTGAACAATGTGTGAATAGTGTTGGATAGTGAATATACATGTATGTATCATTGTTAATCTGTGCGCGATGCTTGTAATTAAAAGTTCAGTTATATTCGTTGTGTACATTTACATGTAGTTGGCACTTATGGGTCCATCTGCCCATGTCATGGGTCTAATTTCCAACTTAACTCAGTGATAGCTTGAGCTATTCCCTTCGTTTCCGTAACATGATGGTCCAGATCATATAACTAGCACAAAATGATATATCTTTGTACCAGGTACATGTCTGTATACCTTCCTCAGCTATCTGGGTGCACATGTATGGCAGCATAAAAACACATTGTGTAAAACATCCTTGTTCTGTAAAAAATAGTCAAAATACTGGAATTAGTATTGATAATCTCAGGTTGTCATGTAACAGTTGCGTAGGTCTCCCGGGCAAGTTCGGTTGTGTTATTCTCTTGCATATTGTCGAAAAACCATCAGAGTTGAACTACACTCCTTTTCCTTTGCCCTCATGTATAGTTGTGTCCAGTGTCTATTCAATTATTGTATGATATCTTTATATTTGCATTTTTTCATTTAATATGATCATGACTGAGATAGGAAGTCCTTCGGGTTGGGCGGGCCATTGAAGTACATGGGTATCATACAGCATGTACGTCAATGTCTATGGCATAAATTATGTGTATGCCCACCTTTTCGATGTGAGGAATTGTAAAGATTTAGTTCTCGTTAGTTAGTTTCGGCCAGTTTTCAAATACTTGCCATTAATGTCATTTAAAATAAATGACATTATCACACTATACTTAATGTCATGTTGTTCTTTCATCTACCATCTCAAACAAGCTTGGACTTCCTATGTCATGTCATATACAAGTCGTGTACATACTGGTATATCTACTGGGGTGTTATACAAATACATCCATAACAGCTGTGGCATACAAATTTAGTTTTCAACAAAGATAATGGCCAAACATAAAAATTATCCAGTTGATGTAATTTGGAAGTGATACAACAAATTTCGCGTTTGTAGATTACAGAATATAGGAGAAAAAGGTGGTTACAAACTTTTTCACAAATCGCGGATAACCAATATATTAGCCGATCTATAAATAGATCGGCTAATAATAACGAATCTGCTACGGTGCGAAACGCTCTCGAAATTAAATACAGATCACCAGGAAGGAAACTATACCGACACTGGGTAATGAAAGAAGAACTGGCGATCCAGAGTAAACATGTCAATTTATTTATGAAATTGCTGCGTAGAACCATTTGTATGAATTATTACTTGCGTCACATGTATATATCTCTTATAAAGCATTTGCGTAGGAGCAGGGGGGGGGGGGGAGGGGGGGGGGGGGCAGGGAGGCCAGCCCATCCCCCCCCCCTCCCCCCCCCCCAATATTGAGAGTGGGGGGGGCAGAGTATGTTTTGGCCCCTCCAATAATTGCACGAAATTGTGTGTATGTATCGTCATTTATACTGTTCATATATATATGGGCCGCGCCATACGAAAACCGGGCTTAATGCCGGGCTTAATGAAAACGTTATGGAACGTGGTAAACGACGTCGGAAAAACGACGATTCAAATTGTCTAACGTCGCCGTAAAAGTTCACATTTTGCCCTCCCATTTACGGTTACTGGTGTCAGTTAACATTAAGTGTGAACAGAAAACGGAAAATGATAACTTACTGAAACTTTCACTAATACAATACGCGATTCTTTGTACCCCAGTACATATATTATGACGTCATGATTTGACGTCACGTACTTGTGACGTCACTGAACGTGAATACATGTTTGACATTATGGCCATGGTGTCGTGACAAAATATTATAGCAAGGATACTTGCACGAGTTCCTCGCAGCATCAATGACTTAGAAATGCTTGAGGTGCTGTACACTGTCGCCTAACTGTCGTTCTTTGACATTGTCACTCTTTTTCGTCGTTTGTCCTTATGAATTCAAAATGGTGAACGCATAATTTAACTGGTTACATATCAGCGAAGTTTTCGCTTACACTACACTTTGATGCATAAATAATCTTAAATATGAACGACCTAGTGTATGCAAACGATATTAGTAAATTGAGACTTTTGAACAATTCTATCCAGTACTTAGCAAACGATATGCAATTTAATGCCACTTATTTTATCATAAACGGAGGAGACACGCAGCTATGTAATTACATATATATCCGGTGTTTATATTGCATTTGGCAAAATAAATGCATGAACATCTCTCTAATAGATTCGGAATCAGTGATTTCATTGCAGCTTCTTGATTGTTTGTGTATAAGCAATACATAATGCACAAAACACACAGTGAGGTCGGTGGAGTTTTCGAAAAGTCTGGAAATTAATATGAAATTTGATGGTCATAAACTTGTTTTTCGTACGATGTGTAGTATCAAATCATCTGCTTATCACTTGACTGCATAAAGACACACGGCGACAGTTATAAGGTAGCACGCTACCACATCTGCCCGGCCGACGTGGTCAAGCAGTCACGTCTGGAGACATTTCTTGTCTGGACCATCTTAGCCCTTAGACCGCTACGCACAACAATTGTCGTCTGCTGTTACTTTCATATCTTGCCTTATTTCTCAGTAAAAACGAACATGTTTTGACAGCACTTTGCATGTTGTAAATTATTATAAAGTGCTGTTAAAGCATGGTGATAAAACTGGAAAATAAACAACAGACGACAACAAATTAAGATAACGGTTAAGGGTTAAGTTTAGTAGCGTGTGCAATATTTTAACAAAACTTCACACACGCATACAATATATTGAGTCAAAGGTCTAGCATTAACATCGCTAATTTGGATAATTTCATTGCTATTGTTTTTAGTTATCGCTCTTTTCTCTTTTTGTTTTTTATTTCTTGTCAGGAGCATAAGTTGAATATCGTTGAATGGCAAGTTATATAATATTCATGTTTTGTTTACAACTGTGCCAAGTTTGACTGAAGGCTGCCAACAGGCGAGCTTCGTTGTCTTCTGACAACTCTTGTTAAATTTCACATTGACACCAATGTGCTGAAAGTAACCTGTGCAATATACATATTTGAAGAATTAATCAACCGAGAATCTCATTGCGCATATTACGCTCTATTTTAAACAATATGTGGAATTATTTTGTTGCCCATTAAAGACCCGTTCTATACATGATCATCGTTTAATTCAAAGATAATTCCTTCGGAAATATGATAGAATATGTGTATAACATATACATGTATGTGAATACTGCCTTGTTTCTATATCCTATACGGCACATGGAATTACCAAATCGGCCGACCAATTTGTGTGTTCCAGCCATTAGCCAGTTTCACCTGTTCTGCCGTTTGACAAATAACTCAAAATGTGAAGTAGAACATATGTAGCTAATCACATGTAGAAAAGTCAGGAGAACAGGGGCCCGTTTCACTAAACTTCTTACGATGAGAAATTATCGTACAAACTTCTTTGGCGCATTTTACCGTTTTATTAACGTCAACTTTGTGCGAACTTTCTTGCGAAGTTCGTAACTTTCCTCGTAAGTCTACGATAGTTATTGGGCTGTCGCACGAAGATTGTTATCGCCATACATATATTCCATGAATAACATCGCCGTCAAATCGGCGGTGCATATTTCGCCCTATCCTTCCGTCTGTCTGTATGTCCGTTTATTTTTGGCATTACTTAGTAACGATACATCCTTCCGCATTAATACAATTACCCTCACTACTGATGATGATCGTACAAGTTTTTGTAAGTTTCTCAAATCACATATAGGGGCCCTAAGTGCGTAGACAGACCGGATTTTCTTGCTTTAGGTGCTTATCAGTTAGCCAGCAAATGCAACCCAGATATAACGTGGCTTATATAGTAGCGACTCACTATACTTGTAGCTTTTGATCAGTTAGTCCAGCAAATGCCGCCTGATATAACATGGCTTATATAATACTGACTCACTATACTTATACCTGCTGATCAGTTAGCCAGCAAATGCAGCCTGATACAACGTGGCGTATAGCTGTTGATCACTTAGCCCAACAAATGCAGCCTGCTATGCAACGTGGCTTATGGCGCAGTTACTCACTATAATTGTAGCTGTTGATCAGTTAGCCCAACAAATGCAGCCTGCTATCTACCGTGGCTTATGGAGTAGTTACTCACTATAATTGTAGCTGTTGATCAGTTAGCCCAACAAATGCAGCCTGATATATAACGTGGCGTATGGAGTAGTTACTCACTATAATTGTAGCTGTTGATCAGTTAACCCAACAAATGCAGCCTGCTATATAACGTGGCTTATGGAGTAGTTACTTACTATAAGTGTAGCTGTTGATCAGTTAACCCAACACATGCAGCCTGATATAACGTGGCTTATAATTGTAGATGCTTATCAGTTATCCCAACAAATGCAGCCTGATATAACGTAGCTTATAGAGTAGTGACTCACTATAATTTTACCTTCTGATCAGTTAGCCAGCAAATGCAGCCTGATATAATGTGGTTTAAGGACAGGGTTGGCAATTTCCCGGGAAATAACAGAATTTCCCAGGACGGCGGAATATACCGGGAAATACCGGGAAATACCGGGAAATATGAATCTTGGTGGTCTTTTTAATTCCAAAATATCAAGATGAGTCTCTATATTCCCCTATATCTACTATGGTTTATATATGTGTACTGATAAGCCTACAGATAAAACATTCTGCAATAAAAAAAAAAAAATAAGTTTATTTAGAGAAAAAAAACATCTTTATTTTCTAGACAATTTTCTTCCCTATATACAAGTCTATGTAGTATTTGCCAACTGTCTATTTTATTGCATATGAAAACACCCCTCATTACTATAGTAACCTGCCACTAATAAAAGCTGCTTTTGGAACTTTGAGAAAATCCCTGTTGATAACAGGGATAATCCATGTACAGTGTAAGTGTAATTGTTTTACAACTTGACATGACCATATACAGACCACCTGTGTTCTTATTATACAATATCACACAAAAGGTGTGAGAGAAGGCTGACAATTAACAGCCTGTTGTCATAGTCTGATGGTTTATTAAAGTATAATAAAGTCTCATCAATGTACATGAAAATAAGTAGACATTAGTAGGCTTTTGGCTAATTTTAACGATTTTAGGTACTGTATCTCATACGTACCATCGTGGCCCAGTCTTCACGTTAAATATATGTCATAATAATAATGCAAATAAGTAATACAAATGCAAAGCATAAAACAACAGTACATTGTCAGTCATATAAGACTTGTAAGAGACTATGTGTATGCACATCATGCATGCTAAGATCATTTATTCTCATTTCCTGATACCGAATATTAGTGTGTGAGAAGGTTGACAATGAACAGCCTTTTGCATAAACATAGTCTGATCATGATGACATTATCCTTGTGAATTGTATCTAGCAGACACTCAGATGCTTCAAAAAAAATAAAAAGGTAATTTACAAAAAAATAATACAACCAAAATATAAATGTCATGGTTGCCAAATATTCCACCTGATGAGTACCCATAGTTGGGAATGAAACAGATATATACATTGTAATTAACCCCTATATCTAATTATTAAGTTGTTGATTGTTTAATAATTAACTATTACTGAGCTTAAAACTTAATTTAAATAACTTTAATTATCAAATAATAACACCAAAATTCATATTTCCCGGTATTTCCCACTTTGGGGAGTATTTCCCACCGGGAATTCCCGCCCCCGGTATTTCCCGGCCAATCCTGTTTAAGGAGGAGTGATTCACTATAATTGTGGTGCAATACATTATAGATAGATATGACAACAGCGTGCTATAAATAGTATGCCAGAAAACTATTCAACAGGTACATGCCCACACAGTAGACACAAAATGTTCTTTATATCAGATACATCATCTGATACATTTTCTGGCAAAATAAACATTCATTCACCATTACCCCACGTATTGATTGGCATTAGTATACATTTCATATGAGACAACATTTCCACACTAATATCAGGGGCGATAAACCGTGTTTCCTTAAAATGTTAACGAACATTACTATTAATTTTATGTATTTAATGTTTGATGCGCAATGATCATACTATAACCTGTCGAAAATATTATGTTGTCAGGTGACGCATTTAATTAGCATAAATAAATAAAAAATATCATGCCTCATTAGCATATGAAAATAGCGTGATACCACCGTGAGGGGGGGATCCCAACATCAGAACGGAATATTTACATCGAAATATTCAGCCCTGAAATTAGAATAACCCGACCTGGTTGCAGGTCCATACCGCACCGAAGCCACTTGGCCAGATTTTGTATATAAGTGTGATGAAAACAACCAATAGGACGTTGCACAAACCTGTATTCATGGGTATGTAAAATTATTTGTAGTTTGCGTCAAATGCCACAAGAGGTAAAAGTTACTGATGGATTGCATGCACTAAGATGGCCAATATAGCAACTCCATGCCCCGTATAGTATACAGTAACAAGCTAAAGCAAATACAAATCACATTTGAGATCATCAAAGACTCAAGCATTTGAAACTGTGCAGACATTGGTTGCCCTGCGCTACCTGGCGAAGGGTGAGTTCTACTCCAAGGCTGGCGACATTCACGGTGTCTCTAGGAGTTCAGTTTCTCGGTGTATTAATGATTTCATCTCAGCCATCAATAATCAACTGGACAACATCAGTTTTCCCACCGAGGAACAAGACATTTCAAACTGTAAAAAAAACATCTTTTACAGTGTGGCCAGGATTCCGAACACCCTGGGCAGTGTATGTGACACTCAGTGTCGGTCCAATTCACTGTCCTGGTTTTCAGCATGCTGGACAAAGGAAGTTTATTTGACAGCTGTCGTCTTGTTTTAAAAGTCGGACCGGAAGTTTACAGTCAACGGGCTTGATTGATTTCCAATACTGAAGAGTTTTTAAGAAGTTCGTAACTTAAGAAAGTTTGCACGAACATGGTAGTGAAACGCACGTAAGAAGTTCGCAAGAAGTTCGTACGAAAAGTATCGTAGACGTAAGAAAGTTTGTATCGTAAGAAGTTTAGTGAAACTGGCCCCAGACTCCTATCAATTATATTACACCAGACTGTAACATATGTCAGTTTTCTGGACAGGCTTGTGCCTGTGTTTTTAAAAACATGAACCACCATCGTAAATACGCACAACCTCAGAAAATCGTACAGTGTATCACTTTTACCTGGCTGGCCAACCACACAACACATACCATATATACCCACAAAACACACACCATATATATATGTACCCACTACTGTACTCTGTTATTAGCTATCAAATCCAGTGATATGCAAGCAGTTACCCAAGTGTTTTGTCCCTGGTGTCTACTCACCTACTATGCGAGTAGATATGGCTTTATATATGTATAATGTGTACACTAACAATAGGCTGTGTGTCAGATTGAATGGTTTACGCATCAAAATTTATTTTGAGGTTGATGGGAGAAATGCTCAGATATCTCGTCTTTTGTAAAGTTTGCTAGCATAATATTTATAGCTTGGCGTTGTCACATGTATCTATTATGTATTCCACCAGATTTTATTTGGTTTACTGTCATATTATTTGCTATATGAGTCAAACGCACAAAGTTGGTGAAACAGTACGATGGCTTGTACATACAAAGATGGCGGAGATGGCAACTCAATGCTCCATATAGTATACAGTAACACGACAATATTCACATATGCTATATTCATATTGGTGCAATACATAATATACACATATGACAACAGCAAGCTATAAATATTATGCCAGCAAATTATACAAAAGACGATATATCTGAGCATTTCTCCCATAAATATCAAAATAAATGTTGATGTGTAAGCTTTTCAATCTGATGCACAGTCTATGTTATTGTACATGCTACCATAGGTAAGGCCACATTTACTTGCAAGTAGGTGAGTAGACACCAGGGACAATACACCAGGTAACTGCCTACATGTCACTGGATTTGATAGCTAATAACAGAGTACAGTAGTAGGTATATATGGTATGTGTTGTGTGGTTTGCCATGTAAAAGTGATACACTGTGCGATTTTCTATGTATGAGTTATTTATAATGGTGGTTGATGTTGTAAAAAAACACAGGCACAAACCTGTCCAGAAAACTGACATATTTTACAGTTTGGCATAATATAATTGATAGGAGTCCGTTCTCCTGGCTTTTCTACATGTGATTAGCTACTTTGTATCATATGTTCTACTTCACATTTTGAGTTCTTTGTCAAACGGCAGAACAGGTCAAACTGGCTGATGGCTGGAACACACAAAGATGGCCGGCCGACTTGGCCATTCCATGTGCCGTATAGGATACAGTAACAAGGCAGTATTCACATATATGTTATACATATATTATATCATATTTGCGAAGCAATTATCTTTGAATCAAACGATGATCACGTATAGATCGTGTCCTTAAGGTTCATTACAACGTACCCTCTCGGTATGTTATACATTGACCAATGTCACAGCACGCAAACGTTTATTCATCCAATAATGTATCGTTAGAGGGAATTACAAACAGTTTATGTATGTAACTGATAATATGTATAACATCATGGGTATTTTACAAAATAAAAAAGCTTACATTCTATGTATTTGTTGGAGTGTAAGTGTAAGCTGACCATTTTTACGTCTTATCTTATTACGTGTAATGGGTTATGTAAATTTGTACTCTGTATTTCTGGTTATATGTTACGCTATTATTAGAGCATAACATAAAACTAACACAATCATGCGGTATATTTAATTGCATCACTACATCATGTATATATTTGCTATATATACAAAATGTCATGTTGTACAGGACAGTGTACTGTAGCATATTATACCGAACATATATAATTTTACATGTAACAAAATAGTTTGGCCCCCCCCCCAATAATTGAAACGCTCCTACGCCTATGTAAAGTATAACATACTTAATTATATATATGTAATTTACCGACCTTACGTATATAAACACCATTATTTCAACTTGACTTAAAACGCAAATTTGGTAATAACAATTCTCCATAACTCTTATGTAGTGCAATGTAATGAAATGTAATTAGAGTTATGTACTCAGAACAATTTCTAACCATGCAAGCAAAGATCCATATATCAGGCTGCGGAATAGACTGGCCAAATTACCATAAAGGGAACATAAATAAATGTAAGTAACAATTACCTCTTTGCAACTTTGAAGCATCACCTGCCCAAAAACGGTGGAAATTTGCACTTTAAAGGTACATGCCAACTTAGTAGGCACAAATTGTTCTTTATATGATTTAAATAAGTGTGTAATTATGTCACTATTCCACCAGTTATAAAACTTACGAGTGCCTTATTATTATGCTTTGATTTAACGACGGCACTGGCTCGATGACCTTGCATGTAAGTCCCCATCCGATAGGACTAGGCTATCACGAAGGTGTCTTGCCCAAGGACACGCCGAATCGGCCAGTGTTGGGATTTGAACTCGGGAAATTCGATCCGTAGTCCGATGCTCTACCAGTCAGCTATTGCGGCTGACTCTTACGAGTGCCAGCTATGCAGATATAATCATTTAGTAATACTTATTTTATTAATTGTGACGCGCGTTGGTATCAATGTTATTTTCATATGCAAATGAGGCATGATATTTTTTAATTATTTATACTAATTAAATGCGTTACCTGAAAAAATAATATTACGACAGATTGTAAAGTATGATCATTGCACATCGAAAAATAACTACAGAGAAAAAATAGTGATGTGCGTTGACATTTTAAGGAAACACGATTATCGCCCCTGATATCAGTGCGGCAATTTACTTCGGATATAAAATGTATAATAGTGCCAATCAATACGTGGCGTAATGGTGAATGGATGTTCATTTTGCCAGAAAATGTCTCAGATGATGTCTCTGATATAAAGAACATATTGTGCGTACTGCGTGTGTATGTACCTTTAAAGGTACATGCCCACGTGCCCGGTTATAATTATAGGGAGGCTTTTTTTTTTGTCCATACATTATATATAACATTCTTCGGGCTAAATGAACAGTCATGAACCATTTCCGGACAATGTATTTGGCATTTTTATACTTCGTATATCAAACATGATGAATTTTGACTGATATCAGGGGCGATAACTGTGTTTCGTTAAAATGTTAACTGACATTACTATTTCTTCTCTGTAATTATGTTTTGATGTGCAATGATCATACTTATTAATCTGTCGAAAATATTATTTTTTCAGATGATTCATTTAATTAGTATAAATAATTAAGTATGCAATTCAAGGAGTTACGAGCGTGATACATTGCCAGTTGTATCAGTCGGTGTGATCCAAATAATGTAAATTGATATCTTACATGCATGGTTTTGCCTTACTGTATTGTAGTTTACGTGTACCTGATATTACAGCTTAGTGTTTCATTCGACTAGAGCATTCCCTAACATGAACTGTGCATGAGAAGTGGAAGCCGTCGCGGCCACTTCATGCATTGAAGAGAAGAAGACAATTTTCGCCAGGCATAGTATGTGTGATAATTATATGACCATCCATGGGATAATGGCATTGCGTGCATACTGCCTAGTAGAATGACAATTGTTTATGTGAAGTACTATCAGATAAGGAAATTAGGTTTTATACTTCATCATGTGAATAAAACTCCAGACAATTCTGGATACCGCATAGCTGTGACATAGCGGCAACAAGCTATCTCTATAGTGATTAAAATACTTTTACTAGTAACACACACTGCTAAAAGGATCCTAATGCTCTGTTATTTCAACAAATCCCCACAAATGAATCACCATATATTATTGAGAGCTACATACATGTATGACCAGATGCGACGTTGCCTATTACGATGTATCATTCATCATTCATTATAATCCTGTGATATTCTGTCCAAGAAACCACACTATACCAAAACACATACCAGTCGTGCATTTTAAAGGTGTCTGACATTGGCTTCTAGGAGGTGAAACAATATGTTTCAAGTAACACATAAACATTTATATATGTAAGGGAATTTGTTTGCAATAGTGAATTTGTTGTATTTTAAAGTGGCTGGTCAACTACAACTACAAGTACTGTGCGTTTATTTGCAGAATGTAAAGAGCTACACGTACCTTCGTAATGCCAACAGAGACAGCAACACAAAAACACAACACATGATACATAGCGAACTATGCCAACGGGTAAAGTGGTATCCAGTCCCACCAACAAACTGAATCGTATATAAACTGACAAATAATACAATAACAACGTTTTATAATGTTGATAATGCACTGTATTACAGTTGTCATAGTGGTATTGTTATCTGCAGATATCTGGAGAATCTGAAGCATCTTATTGAAGAAGATCAATTCTGCCGATTAATTAGCAAAGGTTTATGATTTGGGAGCGTGGAGAGAACACATTACCATTTATAAGGATTGTCATGCTGACATTAGTGGTAACACATGGTGTGCCCGCTATTTCCGCATACACATATTATATGTTTATCAATATTGTAGATGTCAGCCATCTTTGATTTTAAAATTATGATTAAGTCAACTCTAAATTGCCACATACCATGTAACAATTAGCGAGGAAACCTCATACAATTTATATTTTGACATTATCCGACTACAGAAACATTGCAGTTTCCAATATGGCGGATCTTGAATTTGAAGGCCTAGACCAAAATATACGCGTTTCAATGAGTATGTTGTACCGAAAACTGTAAAAAGACATCTTAATTTTAGTTTGTGTTACAGAGATATTTAATTTCATACTTTTAAAAATTGAGTTGGCGGCCATTTTGAATGTAGCTCAAATTGTGTCCCAATTTTAAAATATGTTCTGTTCGTTTAATCAATAATACAAACTGAAGGATAATATTAGTCACAAATTCCATGAAAATGACATGCTAATGGGAACTCTCTGCAGTGTCAGCAATGGGCTAAATGAGAACGAATTTAATGAAACGTATTGTTTTGGCGGCCATTTTGAATTTACGAAAAGTAACTTTGAGAAAAATGGTATCAGTATGTTTGTAAACAATTCTCCGTAAAAAATATACTTATTATCAGTATCGCTATTGAAATAGCTTAAATATCAACAATGATATGACATACAACATATATTCTTGTTTGTTAGGCATCTTTAATTTCAGACATGATTTTTCCTCATTAGTTCGGCATTTTCCGAATCCCTATTTATATAGCTACCAAAATAGTTCATCATCAGACGGCTATCAATGCTGTTATAAATCATATACGGGCATTCATACACCCATGTCAATCAGAAATTTTGGATCAACATGACCTCTAACTGACCTAAAGAATTACACCTAAACTAAAGGTCAAACCTGCAGGGGTACCCACCTCTATCCAACAGCTTACATATCATAGAAGTTGATCAGCATGGGTACCCATTTATAACACATAATGCCATCAAAACTTTATTGGAGGCCTTTTATTGGCCTTGGCGGCCGTCTACAACCGCATCAATCATTGACTTGAAACTTAATATGCATTTTTACCATCCTCCAAATATTCACTGTGCACAACACCCATGCTGCCCACATACCCAAGGTCAAGGTCAAATGTCTTAGAAGTTTGCGTTAAAGTTTTTGTAAACTTTGCGTTAAAGATTTTACGTATTTTATATCTCCTCAACCGCTTCACTCATTGACTTGAAACTTCAAATGCATGCATATATATAATACTCGTATAAATATCACATACGCATAATATTGGTACATTGCATATATAAAGAGCAGATCATATTATCTTATACTATTGGTACGGTTGTACCATATCCAGGGGCATAGCATACAATTATATTGTGTTGGTGCAACATGTATGTTGGAGCCCATGTATGTTTGGCGCCCATGGATATATCTTAAATTTTGATAAATCATCAACATCTTGCTGCTATGTGCAAAGTATATGTATTGATATCAGTATGTAACAAAATTGAGGTTTACAGTTACCTGCCTCACTGTGCATGAGATATGGGTTGTATTGTACCCAGCCACAGTGAGTCACGATTGCATCGTCACCTGATTTATCAAGGGCATATTGTATTACATCACGAGACTTTGACTACGTGAGTTCATTTAATGTTGCATGTGACAGAAAATACTGTGATATACAAAAAAGCAGTCAACCGGTTTCATGTTTCAGTTTCTAAGTTCACTAATGTATCAGTTTTGATGTATTTACTTAAAATGTATAATGAATACATCGCATTGAATTTCTTAATATATGTTATCCCAGTAACAGTGCATGGTATGGTGATTTGCATTGTCACGTTTCTGTTCCTGGTGACATTTATTGCAATGTAGAAGGTCGTACAAAGCGGATCGGACAAAGCAGGTCACTATTCGTCAATGCGTATGCGCGTCAGTCCCTCCATACTTCCACAGTAATCCATTTTTGACAACGTTGCTAAACATATTACTCAAACCTATCATACATTTATGTCATCCAACCAACTTCCAGCCACCACTTCCGTAAATCAAACACAGCACAAAACCACTCGGCCACCAAGACCGACATATGTCGGCTTCAGCGGTAAACTGTTGACTTTTATCGATCGGCTAGGGAAGCAACTCCTCTCGGGATTGTAGTAATGTATAAACAACCTTGTGAAATCCGCCTCAAATCAAATTTTCAGACAAAATATTAATTAGTTAACAGTTTATTTTCACGTTGTAACAAAATAAATACACTAAACACTATGTAGGCTATGTATACATGGTTTACGTTCCTTCCTGAATCCAAACCGTTTGTCAAACATCGAAACGATTCGGTAGGCATACTCAGTACTTAACGTAGTATTCATCGATTATATAGACGACTAGAGTAGAGACACAAGAGCTCACGAATAATACAAAAATCAATAATCAAACTACATGTATATGTAAAGTTTCTACTTAGATCAAAATAGTCGACTCTCAGTTTCCCAGCTAAGTTTGTCACATAATTTGACGTTTGACGTTAAGCGACTCAATTCTGAAACGTCGTCTGCTCCACATGGTGACGTCAGAAAACCAGAATTTCCGACGTAACGTTATTTTGAGCCTAACGTTGGAAATCGCACAGCCGCGCTCAAATAATCATGTCTGTTAACATTTTAAGAAAACACGGTTATCGCCCCTGATATCGGTGTGAAAATTTATGTCTGATATAAGATGTATAATAATGCCAATCAATACGTGGAACGTTTAGTTTGCCAGAAATGTCTCTGATATAAAGAATATGTTGTGCCTACTGAGTGGGAATGTACCGTTAATAGAATCCCTGCACGACACCAAACAATAATGTCAGATTAATCGTTTATTTTTCTATATTTGAAGAAAAATCATTAATAGTGGTAAGTGTTTTCTTTTAACACTAATTTCAACAAATTGTATTAAAAAATAGTAAAATTCCACCACCACGCTATTTTTCCCCCAAATTCGGATGATATTCAGTAAATTAATTTCATATGGCATATTCTGAGATTTATGTTGAAAAATAATACCAGACTAATCTTTTATTTTCCTATAATCAGTATATATATAATTATAAATTATTTAATATTGTTTTTAACACTAATTATTCACGAATGCCTGTGTCACATTTTAGGGGTAGTGGGCACAGGCCGTCAGTATGTTGATAGGATGGTGTAATCAGAGCTCCAGATAAGTTTTGTATCTAAAGAGTATTGAACCCCAGATTTCAAATTCAGTGCATATTCTATTAAAGTTAAAACAGTATATTACACTACCCTATCATCATGACGACTGCCTGTGGCTGATAATTGTCAAGTTATGGAGTACGGTACTGGAACAGTTATTGTTTTCACATTCAAACAGTTGATTTAAACCTGTACTACAATGTATCTCTTTCAGGTATCACAGGCTGCTGTGGAATCATCACTGGACTGAACTGGACGTGACAGAAACTGGTGCATGCTCCGGACATACTCTTGTGGAGCAAGCTGATTATTTAATGTCAACAGTGTTTAGATTGAAGTTTTCATTCAAGACCCTTGTGCTAAAATTTGGATTAATTATACTCATTGTATCAGGGTACATGCATGGGGATCATGTGATTTCCAAAAGTTTCCGAACAACATTTTAAGACGCGACATAATCTTTGGCGTTATTTAAACAGTAGATTTTTTTTAAAATCTTCCTTTTGATGATATATAACTCAACAAATATGAAACATGTTTTATGTTGCTGTAAAAGGTCTTTACAAACTCTTATATTTAACTTTCACAAATAATCGAGTTGACCGTTTATTTCTTACGTGTACATACACATGTTCTAGATTTATATCATTTCTCATGAGATTAAACCAAACTAAATTGAGTGTACAATATAAGGCCAACAGTTTTGCATTTGCTGCACTATGTTTCATCAAATTTTGTCATTCCGTAAGAAAGATATTATAGGAAACATATTGTAGCCATATCTAAAAACATGACAACATGCCGTTGGGAAAGCAGATGATCACACACACAGTATGCTGATGGATATACAGTTCTAGTATGTCCAATTATCTGATTTAATGTTCCTTCTACCTGTAACTAACATTTTCATGTACTTATTATCTCTGCAACCATATGTCGTTATTTATTCAAAACATTTTATATTAAAGGTACATGCCCACTCAGTTGACAGAGCTTCAGATAAGCTTTGTGTCTAAAGCGTACTATACCCCCTGATTTCAAATTCATTGCGTATTTTACTTTTACAAATAGATTATTGATTCTCTTCATTACTAAATAGGGAACAAAGGATAAAACAATATATTAAACATGTAAACAGTCACTTATTTGAGCTGCAAAAAGCAAACACTGTTTTCATTTTGCAGCTCAACTAAGTGCATTTTCAACTTTATGACAGTATTTTCACTACTTAATTTGAAAATCAATGCATATTTTCACATTGCTGTGCGTATTTTATATTCCCAATCTTGATAATCACTGCGTATTCAGCTAAAATAATTGCGTAAAATACACCAGTACGCATCTTATCTGGAGCTCTGGGTAGACACACAATGCACTTCATATCGGAGACATTATCTGAGACATTTTCTGGCAAAATAAACATTCATTCACCATTTCCCTACGTATTGATTGGAATTATTATACATTTTATATCAGACGTAAATTTCCACACTGATGTCAGGGGCGATAGCCGTGTTTCCTGAAAATGTCAACGGACATTACAATTTATGCTCTGTATTTATTTTTTGATATGCAATGATTATACTTTATAATCTGTCAAAAATATTATTTTTTCAGGTGACACATTAATTAGTATAAATAATTAAAGAATATCATGCCTGATTTGCATATAAAAATAGCCTGATACCACCTCGCGTCACTATCAGTAAAATAAACATTACTAAATGATTATATCTGTACAGCGGGCACTCGTAATTTTGAATAGTGACAGCATTATACACTTATTTAACTTCCTGTATAAATAACATTGTTGTGCCTGCTGAGTGGGCATATACCTTTAAATTTCATACATATGCTTGTTTATCATCATCCCTGTGTTCATTCTATGGTCGGCCCATATGGTCAAGTAACTTAAATTTGTCAATAAAATGATTTGTATATGTTGGTTTAACATTTTTATACCACGTTTGAAAATAGAGAATATATTATGTATTCGCCTTGTACAGGCTGGCGGGCGTCCGGCGGGCGGGCACAGCTTGTCCATGCATAACTAGAGTTCTACATGAAATATTGTAACCAAATTTGGTATACATTACATGTTTATCATGGCAAGATGAAGAAACCTACAATGTATGCATTTTCAAAATAATTCTGATTACTTATCTCCCCTTGGGGGTCATTTTTATTTTTGCACTCTGTACCCTTGTCCACGTAAGAACTCGGGTTCTACTTGACGGATCATAACCAAATTCGCTATGCATGTTTATCACGTCAAGATGAAGAACCCTATTGGTTTTCAGTGAGTTATCCTCCCCTTGTTGGCTGGCCTTGCCTCGACGGGTGTATCTAGTGACCTTTGGCACTCTTGTTTAGTACCTAAAATCTTCTACAGCTACATGTATTGGTCAGATTCATTTTAAACTCCATACTTGGTATTGTTCTTTATTGTCGATATTTCCATCATCTCATCTTATTTCTGCTGCTTCTGTGTGTTTTCCAATTTGGTATTAAAGTATGTGCCATTGGATTAATAATGTTGGGCTATTTCGAAAAAGTCCATTGAATCAGCGTGCGAACAGTAACTCTTGTAGTCTACTCCCGTACCGTCGTCTGACCAGCCGATGTTGGAAACTATGTAGTGAATATTTTCACAAGATTAAATTTCCATCAGTTGTACGTGGGGGGTGGTTGTAGGGGTTCTTACTTACAGGAATGACGATTTGCCTGGTTTGGCCCTCAGGTACCTATCTTTGGCTCGTTTGTTACCTGGGAGGTGTATTGGGTTATTGGGTTAATCTACTCCCTACGGACGGTACGGGAGCAATTGCAAGAGTTACCGTTCGCAACTAGGGGGTTGTCCTATTTTCGAGCTCTTTGAAATGCACTCCTGTGTTTTACGGCATTTAAATGCAGACTGGTTGTAAACTGTGATCTATGTAAACTCTGTGGCTGGGTGGGGGGGGGTGCAACACCGGAACACCCCTCTAGATCCGCCCCTCACTATATAGTGGGTTTTTTATTGTAAATACTCAGTTCTGATTTTGGGATTTTTCCCCCATTTGTACATGTACTTGTAACATTAGTTATGTGTGACAAAATCTCAGCAACTTTGTGTTTGTTGTTGTGTGCAAATAAAGAGAATAACCGATTGCAAAAATATATTTGCAGCAGTTCTATCACATAGAACTACTTGGAACATGTACTTGTAGTTGTACAGATAATATATGGGATTTAGTACTAAACCCATTGACCCGGCCTTAAATTACCGTAGCTGTTGATAGACCGTTAAATCCGATCAAACAAGCAAACAAACAAACATGTGTGGGGGAAAGTTCAGCATTGAATCAGAATAACATTTTCTCTGAAACGTTTTTTTTGTACACCGTACGCCGCTGTACCGCACACGGTATCAAATCAATTCGTCGCCGCCCGCTCACAGTAAACTTCCTATGATATTATCATATATGTGTTCGGCGTCATATCCAACAATGTCGTAATCACTCGCGTGTGTTTGATACAATTGCATACAACATTTTGCGACGCGAATACTGGACGCGGACGTGATAGAAGACATCATTTGACGTTGTCGCCAATATAAACAATGCCTTACTTACTTTCATTGTAGAAGAGCGTTTCCGGTGTTGCTAAAAATCGTATTGGATTCTCATAAATTATGCGCGTGACCTTTGTGTTAGACTTGAGAAAAATCTTAACTGAGATTCGTCATAGATTGGTCTAAGATTATACAGAAGACTAATTTAAGATAAATCTTAATTTTGATCTTTACTAAGACGGACTTAAGTCTAAGTTTAAGATAAATCTTAGATTCTTTATGAATACGGGCCCTGGTCTTCGAATCACGCTGACCTCAGTGCCCGGTCGACAGTCTTCTCATCCTTCGTATAAGTGGTGTTCATGTGTCTCTCTTTAGCGTCTATCAGCTTGCCACAACACGCGTTGCCAACCAGTTTGAATATCTCCGCCAACACCGCCTTTTTCTTGTCGACATCCCCCGTCCTTCTGGCGGTGGTGACGTCTTTCACGAATCATTGGAACGGTTTGCCGGGCGTGTAGTATATCACCCTATGCACCGCTTTGACAATCAGACCGTGCTCCAGATACCACTTTAGAGCGGGGAGTATATGATCATCTTGGCGGACTGTGCCCTAACGAGCTTTCTCTGTCCTTCGACCCTTTTCCTTCCGGTCCTTTTCAGGTAGTCCTTCATGTGCTGCGGAACCTCGGTCTCGTCGACTTGTGGAATAATGAACAGCGGTGACATTTCTGAGAACTTGTCCCGCAACGTTTCCGGGACCTCTATATCCAACTCTGCAAATCCGAACCACTCGTCACGCCAGACCCTCCTCACGAAACGGTCTTTATACGACTGTCTTTCCGGGTCGTCACAAGTCCATATCTGCTCCTCCCCGCACGGCAGGTCTTTCGACAGAGTAGACAGATACAGCGCATTGGTGTCGTACCCCAGCACCGCCTTGCACATCTTCTCCTCCCGACTCCTTACCTGACCCCTGATGGTCGACCTGCCAGCCTCGGTGTATCTGGAGAACACTATGGACGGACCACCGACCAATCCCTCCTTCATCATCGCGTAAGTCTCATCCTTCGGTGACCACAGCTCGGGCGTGTCCGCCTTCCCATCGATCGTCCCGCGGAGCAGGTACTGAAGAGAAACCCCGGGCAGAGACACAGCTTCCTTGAGTATGTCCACACCTCTCCCCCTGTAGAACTCCGTCATTTTAGTCAGTGCCTCCAGGAACGGTCCGACGTCCAAGTCGTTGTAGTGTTGCAACCATTCATGGAACGTCTTCATCCCCTTTTCTCGGAAGTCCTTCTTGCACTCTTCCCACTCATACAGCGTCAGTAGGAACTCACCCTTCAACTTCGAGTACCACTCGGGATAGTCGGGCAGCCCCGGATGGTCGAGCTTGTCCGCGCTATCGAACCACTCGTACGGGAAGTGGGACTTTACCGCTTTACAGTCGAACGCCTGAACCCACCGATCGTACGTAATACCGGGTCCCAGATACTGAATGAGATGTCGAGAAATCTAAACTCCGGGGTAAGCAGAAACATCGTAGTACTGGCTCTCTTTCCGATGAGGAACGAGTGACCTCCTGACATTCCTATCGTCATGATCTTCTCCCCAACCACGTCGTAGTTTTCGTGATACTTCATGAGGTACCACACACCGTCGGCGGTGGGCTCGTAAACACGAATGCCTAACTTGAAGTGCTCTTCGACCTTCTTAATATCATCCA